>OX101816.2:12686402-13286402 GCA_944452925.2 Chrysolina oricalcia
TCCATTGGTGATTTTATTTTTGCAACAGCGCGACTCCTTTCTTAATTTTCATGGTCCAGGAAAATACTTTTTTTTTTTTTTCGTCATATGGACGGGAGTCCAAAAGATATCTGAATGATGTTTCGGACACATCTTGATGTCCTCTTTCCAATGGCTATTTTGTTTTTGCGTATCCTTTCTCAATTTTCGTAGTCCAGGAAAATACTTTAATTTTTTTTGGCATATGGACGGGAGTCCAAAGAAATCTGAATTATGTTTGGAACACATCCCCGTGTCCTCTTTCCATTGACGATTTTATTTTTGCGGCAGCACTACTCCTTTCTCAATTTTTATTGTCCAGGAAAATACTTTAATTTTTTTTCGACATGTGGAGGGGAGTCTAAAGAAATCTGAATGATGTTTCTGGCACATCTCGATGTCCTCTTTCCAATGGCGATTTTATTTTTGCGGCAGCGCTACTCCTTTATCAATTTTCATAGTCCAGGAAAATACTTTAATTTTTTTCGTCATATGGACGTGAGTTCAAAGGAATCTCAATTATGTTTCGGACACATCTCGGTGTCCTCTTTCCAGGAAAATACTTTAATTTTTTTCCTTCCCCACATTTGACAGTCTGGGAAATTAGTTAAAATTTTTTTTCGGTAAAAAGACGGGAGTCCAAAGAAATGTATATGATGTTTCAAGCAAGCAAAACCTGGTGCCCTCCTTCCTATTCAATTTTAGTAAAGGTACTACACCGGATCCAGCACACCTTCAAATTTTCTAAGTCCGTTTTACCTAGATCTCCGGAAAAAACAGAGCAAATCTCAAGAATTACACCTATAAATACATGTGAATATATGAAGATTTTTCCCTAGATCTAGGTACAGAATTTCAGAATTTTAAGGTCCATGCTAGTCATTTTTGTTCCCGAGCCCCTAGCGCATTAGCAGACACGTCGAGCGTTATTTGTGGCTTTTAAATGGAACTCACCCGTGTATGGCGTATATGTAAGATGTTTTTGTGTTGTTTTTCGGATTGAAATTAATCGTAGACTAGTGGGATGTATGTCATTAGTTCATCTATTCATATTCTGAACATGGAACAAAAGAATGTCACCTTGATTTGGCTATTTCATCTGCAATTGCAGAAATCACGGCTGAGGCTCAATAGTTGTAATAATATAGATTGCTGGTTTGTGTTTAGTATTATATGATATTTGACAACATCTAGAAAAACTTGAAGTTGCTCAGACATTTCTCGAATTATTAGTGGAGACATATGAACTGACAAAAAATTATGAGAAGGCGCGCGGTAGAAAACATTAGTATTCTATTGATAAATGGTATTGAAAGGAGCAGGGGCAAAATATGGGTATTTTATTGATGTAATATGGTGCGTTGAAAGGGTGCGGGATGGATATATTATAGAGTGTTGAATGATGGACGGCATACAGTTATAAAGACTGAGATGACTTGCAGGTAAAAAGGTCATATGTGCTGCTTATGCTTCATCTGATATAATTCAGGCCTCACCGGGAATAATTATTTGAGGTTATGATGTAGTTGGAGTGAACGAAACAACGTAGATATATGTAAACATTATATTGTCGTCGTTTAGAATCCCGCTTCACCTGAGGGGTAAGTATACACAAGCTGCTATAAGATGGAAAACATTATTTAGTATGAGAAGGAGTTCACTGAAATTCAAAGTATCTTTTGGCTCGATAAGAATGAATAGCTGGAATTTGTGTGCAATACTTTGTGTCTTTGTACAGCATCATAGTCCTAATCATTATATTACGGAATCTCATATACATTACTGGAGGATAATAGTCTCTTATCATGATGAATATTCGTGTACTTATGAGAGACCTTAGCTGAATCATCACGCCTGAATATACCTTCCTTACACACCAATATGATTTTCACAATTTGTGATTTTTACCTTTTTTACAAGAAAAAATAGACCGAAAAATATAATTCATACACCACACTCCGTCCGCCTGTCCATTCATACAAATAGCAGCTTCCTTATGATTTCACTACGTGTGTACTAGCACCACATAAAATACCTGTAAATCCATCATTTATACATTTATATTTCAAGGTGATGGGGAGAAATGAATAGGTTGTTTGAAAAAAAAAAAAATAGAAGTCTTATGGAATTTTCGACATTTCGGTACTTTCAGGATATTAGTCAGAATGAATGAAATATGAATCATGAGCTAGCCAGATTATGTTTTAAATATAAAATACTGAAATATATGTGAAACTACCGCTATGATTTTTCATGAGGAAATAAGAATTCTCATTCAAGGCATCACTTCTCAAATGAAAAAACTTTATATTGATATAAAAATATATTTTATACTGACCTTCAATTGTCGACTATCAAGAGAAGAGACTCTTTCAAGAATTATTCAGTGACTTCGAGCAGCATATCAATGTTGGATACATCATATTAAGGAATTTTCTCAGCATTTTTCGACTTGGGTAGAAGTCTTCATGACAATCAAATAGCCTAGCAGAGATTCAACATTCTGGCAAGCCGACTCTTCAGCTATCTTGGTAAGTTTACCAGCTTTGAACAATCACATTGAATGACTTTCTACCTGAGAGTCTGTTCAGCTCTATATTTGTGCAGCTGAATATCTGTTCAAACCGTCCATTGTCAGCGTTTCCAGATCCCTATTTTGTAAGACTTCAGACAAGCCCTCTCTCTAGATATCCATCCAATTATGCTGACTTCCTGGCCGTCTGACTACATGGCAAGCTTGCTTTCATCTGCACCTACCCGGCTGTTAGGTGTCATAGCTGTTAGGTGTCATAGCTGTTTGCATGTCTTAATGCCAGTCTACCTGACCATCCAGCTAGTTGGTCTCTTGTCTGTCCAATCATTACGCTGATCTGATCTATCTCCACCATTGTGGAGTTGTCATGGTTAGCTAATTAATTATATGGCTTCTAAGACTTATGAACTCATTTTCCACACCACTCAAGATTGAAAACATCAATCAAGAAGTATGAGTCGCAAGCGCGTTGTCTTTTTTTTATTGTTTCATAGTGAAAGACTCCCCTGTAGGCCTATCAAAACCACTATTTTCTTCATATCTTGATTTGTTTCGAAATGATAGATTGTTTAGTTGTACACTACATCATTTTCATCCAGATCATCCCAGTCCATATATCCTTGTTCATTTTCGGTTGATACGGAATAGTAACCCCAGGGTAGTGTTTCATGTGTTTCTGGTAACAGTCCGAAAATGAAAAAACGTTGAATCAAGGATATTTATACAAGTGTAGAAGGTTACGTTTATCAATTTGATCCGATAAGTTACTGAGTTTACAAAACTGTTGTCTTCAGAGAAAGGTTCAATTTCAACAGTAATTAATCGAATGTTTGATAATGCTATCGATTTGTGGATGAATGTTATCGATTTGTCATCAATATATTTAGTGTCTCTTCAAAATCTAACAATTATTTTCAAATACCAGTTTAGTTGAATTTATCGAAGGAGAAGTGAGCTTCAAAAGGGTTTGATGATTTTTTAAAACACAAAGAAAATAAATTGTTATCTTATGTGACAGAACACCTACGAAGAAGAATGTATTCATTCTAGTAATAATTTCCGCAAGCAGACATTACCCGAGACCTGCAATTTCGGAAGCTGTTGAGATGATCTTGTTAGACATGTAGGAAAACTCCTGCTTTCCATTTAAAGCAATGGAAAATAATAACATTTCAAGAAGATCGTTTTGAACAATTCGAAACGTCTTGGGAAAAGTCGACGTTTGGACAGAAAAAGTCTATGGTATGATTTTCAGGCTCATTTTTATTATTGAGCCATTATCACGTTAGACATATCTAGAGCTATTACGAGACGACCAGTTCCATTCAGCGTTGACAGTGCTGTTCTCCAATTGAAAAGATCTCATCCCAAATAAAACACTTGGAATGTGAGTACAAGTGAGAAAAAATTATTGTGATTCTGATTGTTTTCAGAACTGACAAAAGACAAACTATTAACGTTATTTGGCGAAATAGATGAAAACAGGAGAGAAATATTGATAAGAAGTTTGATTTCTTCGTGTGCGAATTTATTTTAATAATAATTATCCACCAACATAACCTCTTCTTGAAACGTTTGGTAGTGAAATTTAAAGAAGATGGGGTATGCTAGAGATCCACCGAGGACAGGACATCCTGCAATTCCGGAAGTTGTTAACATGAACTTGTTGTTAAAGTTATAGGAAATCCCTCATCTTCATTTGAAACGGATGCAGCAAATCATAGAATTTCAAAAAAAATATCTGTTTTGAACAGATTGAAACGTTGCAGAAAAAGTCAACGTTTAGACACAAATAGCAGATCACAGGATTTTCAGGCTTATTTTTGTTGAACATCTGTTTATAATATTATCCTGTCATGATGTCGTTTGGCTGTGCCATTTCTTTAATTTAATTGCTTGCCACTAGGAGGTTAGGTGTAAGAGTAGCCTTAGGCTAAATCTCGCCTCTTTCTGGTCGAATAAAATGTATAACTGATTCCTGTAAATATTTTATGTAATCAAAAATAAAGACCATATTATTTTTTTTTTTTTTTCCTTGGTGTTTTGGCATCGACTGCTATGGTCATTAGCCATGTGTTCTGGATAGGCCTTGTTACTAACTCCATACGCCACTTTAGGAGCAGCACTGTTAATTTTTAACGCAACAGTGAATCGTGGAGGATTATTCCAAGCCGACACGAGCCTCAGTCATTCAGACTTTCACATCTGAAAATGAAAAAAGATCGCACCGTCTGGGAATCGAACCTGCAATCTCTCGATTACCAGGCGAGCGCTTAACCACTGCGCTAATCCCCGCCCTAAAGACCATATTATTATTATTATTATTATTATTATTATTATTAATATCCCGAACTATTGAAATACGCCCTTCTCTATCCAGCTTTGATAGTGATGTTTGCAAATCAAAGAGATCTATGAATCTCAATTAAAAACTTGTGATTTCAGTACAATCTAATTTTAGTTAAATGGTGCACCACTGTCCCGCCGAAGTCTTCCAAATCAGGTGTACTGGCTGTGCAGTTTTTTTTTTTTTGAATAGCCAGCACAGTGAATTTGCCACTTTCTCAGTGAAAATAGTTCCGTGTTGTGACCAGCCCTGGCACTCTTCAAATTGGATGAATTATTTTCAATTGAATATCTTTTCAATGAATTGTCTTACCGGATTAGGCTCGAGTCGTTCATTATTTCACAGCTACCAATAAAAAATCACTCATATTTCTCTGGGACGCAGACTTAACTAATTTGCTAGGTAATTGAATCATTACCATAATGTGCAGTTACCCTTGAGCTTTCGTGTAATTATAGGTGAAAAACGAGAAAAAAAAATTGTGAATTTTCGTTTGAGAAAGAGATGGAATATTTGTTATGTTACAATCAACTTTTGCATCAATAACCTTTAATTGGGAGTTTAATAATGTTACGATTTGTCTAGAATGTATTCGATTTGTCATCAATTGCATTTCTCTGTCCAAAGTTTTATAAAAATACACTAACAACCTGCAGTCAGATTCGCTTTGACTGATTTATCATATCAAAAGTGAATTTCAAAATGGTTTATAGTTTTTAAGAGACGAAAATCTTACATTTCAGAACACCTACGAGATGTGCGCATTTATTTAAATAATTATTATACGCCTAAAAAACCTTTTTCTAAAATTGCTTTTAGTATGAAATCATAAAGAAATTTGAAGAGATGAGTTGTTAGAAATCACCCAAGAACTGGAAAGAAGCATTCAAAACTGTTACGGCAAATGATCTGATTAAAAATAAATATCTGTCTGGATCAAATTGAAACGTCATAGTAAAAGTCAACATTTGGACAGGAAGAGTCGGCGATTGGATTTTTCGGCTTAATATTCATTAAAGAGATGTTGACAGGACAAATATTTGTTGAAAAAAAAAATTGTTCAAAATTTGTTCTGCACCCAAAAGCAACCCTCAGAAGTATTCGAGAAACTTGTGTGATATTTAAGGAAATCCTGTTGATGTTCTTTGATAGTTCAGTTTACAAATCAAAGAGACCTCGGAATCCCAAATGAAAACTTGTGATTTCAACAAGGTAGGTGCCTTATAATTATAGCAAAAAAAATAATGGTGCAGTACTATCTCACACTTTGACAACTGGAGGAGAAAATACATCATGATATTAGTTCTGTAACGAGTTTTATTTTTCATCTTTGAAACTATTTTGGGAACTATTTGCCAAAACTGATATACATATACATATTACTGAAATCAAAATACCAAAACATAATTGTATATTACTGAAATCAAAATGAGATGTATTGTAAAACATTTATGTGACATGGAGAGAGGTAAAAAAATAATTGAATGACGAAGTGATTTTCAATGCAGATGACTCGACAATAATAGGAATATTAAACACGCGAGGGGAGTTTTGGAATCGGAATTTTCATCGCGAATCAAAAATTGGTATCTTCGATATTGAAAGTTCAAGAATTTGTGGTATAAAATCGTTGTTATTCCATAGGCTGAAAGGTTTAATTATCAATAGCCCTGCAGCATCTCAAAACCACAGCGAGCAATGTTGGATTAGCATGATTCACATTGAATCACATTGATAGAAATCTCATAGGTACTCTTATGTTTTATATCCGCTACATTTATGATAGCAAAACGAACCATATTGCTCATACTGGAATAATGCTCCCAAAAAGTATCAAGGATTGTTCAATTCAATTCAGATATAGAAATAGTCTTAGGATTGACCAAGAGGCAAAACTAAATAAAAGTACTGTACATCAACTTCGCTGTCACTTTAGTTTGAGAAAACCAAGATGCCAGCAATTTTCTGTAGGAACAAAGGTAAAAACAATGCTTATTAGTGTTCCTGAAATCAGGATTCTCAAATGAGAAGTCAGAAACTATAAACGTAATATATCTATTTCGATAATTTTTAGGTAGTTTTCAAGATTTTTTCTTCGCCCTATCAGGAATGATTTATCGAGATTAGATTTCTTAACAAGCACCGTTTGAAACTTCAACAACGTGGAAATCATTTTTGATGCTCAAAATATTCTGTGATTTTGCCAAACGAATGAATGAGCCAGAGACTATAGCTTTATCGATCAAAAACTACTCAAAATCATCACCGTTTTACGGTGCGCTCCGGTGAAACACGTCCTCTCCCATTCCTGATTCATTTTGATAATTATTTATTGCAATTTTGATACCACCACGACCCATTTAATCTCCTCGACAGTTCCGAGCGCCTTGTACACTCTTAAATTATTTTTATGTATGAAGTGTTTTACCTACCCCAATGAAGACTTATTCGACTACCTACAATTCAATTTTAAATTGAATGTTCTTGTTAATAGTTGTTGATACTTGTTGAAAAATCATAATTACTGCTTCCTTGTTTTCAATTCAAAAGCAAATAGGTATATCTATAACACACACCATCCGTAGACTAAGAGAATAGTATTTCATGGAATATACTGGGACGGATCATTTACAGATCGACAAACATTGCTGAAATTATGAAATTCCCACTTCTTTCGCGAACGTTTGGTGCTATGTCCCTTATCTCAGGATATATCACGACAAATGCGCATCAAGGGCGTGCATATTTTCACAGTTTCAGCTGTTTGACGAAGTGTAACTTCGAATGAGATTCTGCTCACAATCCATAGACTTCATGAGTCTTTTGAATTCAAATTACGCTTTATAGGTGAAATTGTTTACCTGTAACCATACAATCACATTGAATGAAAAGCAGAAGTGTTGAATAGGGTTTTAGTGATTTTTTGATATATATAAGTAGGTGGTATATTTCATGAAAATTAGTTGAGCTTATCTTTATTATAAGAGTTAATACCGATTTTCATCAAATATCGGTATCAATTCAAACAGGCCTAGTAAATAGGTTTTTCGTCTATGCTATTTCCCGTCAAACAAGCAACGTTATTGCTAATAATAAAAGGAATATATTCTTTTTACGCACTGATAAATTCTCTAACAAAAGTTACGAATAAAAAAGTTGTGCTGTTTCTTACGGGTACTCAGTATAGCCGTTAATTTATCATATACGTGTCGTCTATTGAATTGTGAATCACCATGACCTGTGTGATACATTTCGTACGTTTTCAGCATATTTTTCAATATATGAACCCCACAAATTCTCAGAAAAGATATTCCTATACCCATATATTATGTCCCATACGGAAAGATACGGTTGACATAAAATTAGCACTAAATTTATTATACGCATTTCTACTTTCCAAAATCCATTTTGCATGAACAAGTAAATTCCGAGCAAGGCTTTGGGTACCCTAGATACTGAAATCAAGAAAAACAGAAGCATATTTGTATACATAGCTTTCCAATTATCACTGTCTATATATCAATGGAATTACCTACTACTCCAAATACAAGTTGAAAATTGAAGAACTTCTTTATCAGTCATTCAGTATGAATTCAAAAATGATTCATAGAAAATTATAAAACTATTACGTTATTATTCAATATGTCCCCTAAAAACTGATTACTTATATTGAGAAATGATGTTTTACTACTTTTCTAAGTGAGCGTTTCATATTCATATTCAAGTAAAATATAAAGAACTTTTAGACACCTACCGTAAAAATCTAATCGATCAGCCGAAACACTATCAACCACTATCGCCTAATGGGAATACTGAAATGGGGTTGATTTTTTAACGCGTTTCTTTGTACCTACCTAAGAACATCTTGCCACGCATTGTATGTGATATGAGTAGGAGGAGTGCCACCTGCATTATTTCGTTCGTTTCATTCCTGTTCAGACCTGCATGAATCCAAATGAGTATTAGATTAAATGGGTTGGTTGCATTCCACTAAAATGAATGTTAACGATAATAATATATTCAATTTAATTTCGAGAAAAATTAATAAGGTGTATTCAAGTTTCTGATATGTGTGACTTTCATAACTTTTCTGTTCTACAGAGATATACTATACTCTTAGACAATGGACATACCTATAGTATGTAGTGAAGAATATGTAAAAAATATCTACTTGAATTTTAGGTGAATGTATAAAGCTAGGTACTTAAAATATTTTTTAACTTATTCTGTGTGTAATTTGTAATATGCAGTCAATATAGGCAATACCTATACAGTGTATGTCCATTTAAGTAGGTATGGAAATCTTTTTTATTTCTCATTTCAAGAGAAAAATCATTCTTCATAAAACGTCCAACATGTTGTTGAACCTTATACCCACATGTAGTGAGAAAAATACGAATTTACGGTAATTTAGGGTAATTTAGGGCAATTTAGGGTAATTTAAGAAATTTAGGGGAATTTGGTGTAATTTAGGGTAATTTAGGGCAGAACTTCATTTGCTACGGGCTACGAAAAGAATACACATATTCATTGACACCACTTTATGACAACAATGTACTAACAGAGTTTCTATCAGCAGCAATAATAAACATTTTTATTAAAAACTAGCTGAGCTGTGTTCTCTTTCTCTTTACTGCCTGCGAGAGTCATTATTTGAATGGGTAAATTTATATATTTATGAACGATTTTTCAACATATGCCACGTAGTTTTTTCGGACCTGAAATTGGTAATTCAATTTGGTAGGTTTCTTGAAATTATTATTGATATGTTCTAGCCAGTAATTATCTATTAGTCAGTGTTCATAATACTGCATTTATCAACAGTAAAAATATTGATTTTTTTTTAAACGAATAAATTTCGTTTTCTAACGGAATAATTTTGACAATCAGTAATTTCTAGAGAAAAGCCGACATGAAAAAATTGCGATAACAGGATGAGAAGTCTGACTTGTGTCAGTTTTTCGACTGAAGTTACTGAAAATTTTTTTTTTTGGCAAGATAAATCAACAACAGGCATATAAATGCGCTACAATAATAATCATCTTCATTGAAGCAATTATGTGAAGGAGAAGTTATTAAAAACATGATTGTTTTCATTCTTTTGAGATCTATTCAGACGAAACTTGCCCAAAACGACTCATATTGTGTTAACAAAACTGAACAATCAAGACAGAAATAAAAGTGACGGACGCTGACTAGATAGGGTCTAAGAAAACAAAGTTCTTTGGGAGATCGTATAATATCGAACAGTCGTTACCGACCGATGATGAACCCTTTACTCCCATAAACACCTACTACGTAGGCTTATTATGGCAAGTAACTGTTAGAAAACAACTATTCCCCTGGCTAAGACCACGACGGGTATTGAATTAAATCTAACAGATACTTGTGCAACGTTCCAAGCATCAGAGGACGCAACTGCAAGTGCCCTCTGTGACCAACCAGCAGAATTATGTTTTGATCTGGACAGGGTGACCACCTGCAGACTAGTTTCGAGGTTGTTGCCTCTCATCAGTGCAAGGGCAGGTCAACACAGACAGCAATGAGGCAATCTGTTCCCCGTCTGTTAGATTCAATTCAATACCCGTCGTGGTCTTAGCCAGGGGAATAGTTGTTTTCTAACAGTTACTTGCCATAATAAGCCTACGTAGTAGGTGTTTATGGGAGTAAAGGGTTCATCATCGGTCGGTAACGACTGTTCGATATTATACGATCTCCCAAAGAACTTTGTTTTCTTAGACCCTATCTAGTCAGCGTCCGTCACTTTTATTTCTGTCTTGATTGTTCAGTTTTGTTAACACAATATGAGTCGTTTTGGGCAAGTTTCGTCTGAATAGATCTCAAAAGAATGAAAACAATCATGTTTTTAATAACTTCTCCTTCACATAATTGCTTCAATGAAGATGATTATTATTGTAGCGCATTTATATGCCTGTTGTTGATTTATCTTGCCAAAAAAAAAAATTTTCAGTAACTTCAGTCGAAAAACTGACACAAGTCAGACTTCTCATCCTGTTATCGCAATTTTTTCATGTCGGCTTTTCTCTAGAAATTACTGATTGTCAAAATTATTCCGTTAGAAAACGAAATTTATTCGTTTAAAAAAAAATCAATATTTTTACTGTTGATAAATGCAGTATTATGAACACTGACTAATAGATAATTACTGGCTAGAACATATCAATAATAATTTCAAGAAACCTACCAAATTGAATTACCAATTTCAGGTCCGAAAAAACTACGTGGCATATGTTGAAAAATCGTTCATAAATATATAAATTTACCCATTCAAATAATGACTCTCGCAGGCAGTAAAGAGAAAGAGAACACAGCTCAGCTAGTTTTTAATAAAAATGTTTATTATTGCTGCTGATAGAAACTCTGTTAGTACATTGTTGTCATAAAGTGGTGTCAATGAATATGTGTATTCTTTTCGTAGCCCGTAGCAAATGAAGTTCTGCCCTAAATTACCCTAAATTACACCAAATTCCCCTAAATTTCTTAAATTACCCTAAATTGCCCTAAATTACCCTAAATTACCGTAAATTCGTATTTTTCTCACTACATGTGGGTATAAGGTTCAACAACATGTTGGACGTTTTATGAAGAATGATTTTTCTCTTGAAATGAGAAATAAAAAAGATTTCCATACCTACTTAAATGGACATACACTGTATAGGTATTGCCTATATTGACTGCATATTACAAATTACACACAGAATAAGTTAAAAAATATTTTAAGTACCTAGCTTTATACATTCACCTAAAATTCAAGTAGATATTTTTTACATATTCTTCACTACATACTATAGGTATGTCCATTGTCTAAGAGTATAGTATATCTCTGTAGAACAGAAAAGTTATGAAAGTCACACATATCAGAAACTTGAATACACCTTATTAATTTTTCTCGAAATTAAATTGAATATATTATTATCGTTAACATTCATTTTAGTGGAATGCAACCAACCCATTTAATCTAATACTCATTTGGATTCATGCAGGTCTGAACAGGAATGAAACGAACGAAATAATGCAGGTGGCACTCCTCCTACTCATATCACATACAATGCGTGGCAAGATGTTCTTAGGTAGGTACAAAGAAACGCGTTAAAAAATCAACCCCATTTCAGTATTCCCATTAGGCGATAGTGGTTGATAGTGTTTCGGCTGATCGATTAGATTTTTACGGTAGGTGTCTAAAAGTTCTTTATATTTTACTTGAATATGAATATGAAACGCTCACTTAGAAAAGTAGTAAAACATCATTTCTCAATATAAGTAATCAGTTTTTAGGGGACATATTGAATAATAACGTAATAGTTTTATAATTTTCTATGAATCATTTTTGAATTCATACTGAATGACTGATAAAGAAGTTCTTCAATTTTCAACTTGTATTTGGAGTAGTAGGTAATTCCATTGATATATAGACAGTGATAATTGGAAAGCTATGTATACAAATATGCTTCTGTTTTTCTTGATTTCAGTATCTAGGGTACCCAAAGCCTTGCTCGGAATTTACTTGTTCATGCAAAATGGATTTTGGAAAGTAGAAATGCGTATAATAAATTTAGTGCTAATTTTATGTCAACCGTATCTTTCCGTATGGGACATAATATATGGGTATAGGAATATCTTTTCTGAGAATTTGTGGGGTTCATATATTGAAAAATATGCTGAAAACGTACGAAATGTATCACACAGGTCATGGTGCTTCACAATTCAATAGACGACACGTATATGATAAATTAACGGCTATACTGAGTACCCGTAAGAAACAGCACAACTTTTTTATTCGTAACTTTTGTTAGAGAATTTATCAGTGCGTAAAAAGAATATATTCCTTTTATTATTAGCAATAACGTTGCTTGTTTGACGGGAAATAGCATAGACGAAAAACCTATTTACTAGGCCTGTTTGAATTGATACCGATATTTGATGAAAATCGGTATTAACTCTTATAATAAAGATAAGCTCAACTAATTTTCATGAAATATACCACCTACTTATATATATCAAAAAATCACTAAAACCCTATTCAACACTTCTGCTTTTCATTCAATGTGATTGTATGGTTACAGGTAAACAATTTCACCTATAAAGCGTAATTTGAATTCAAAAGACTCATGAAGTCTATGGATTGTGAGCAGAATCTCATTCGAAGTTACACTTCGTCAAACAGCTGAAACTGTGAAAATATGCACGCCCTTGATGCGCATTTGTCGTGATATATCCTGAGATAAGGGACATAGCACCAAACGTTCGCGAAAGAAGTGGGAATTTCATAATTTCAGCAATGTTTGTCGATCTGTAAATGATCCGTCCCAGTATATTCCATGAAATACTATTCTCTTAGTCTACGGATGGTGTGTGTTATAGATATACCTATTTGCTTTTGAATTGAAAACAAGGAAGCAGTAATTATGATTTTTCAACAAGTATCAACAACTATTAACAAGAACATTCAATTTAAAATTGAATTGTAGGTAGTCGAATAAGTCTTCATTGGGGTAGGTAAAACACTTCATACATAAAAATAATTTAAGAGTGTACAAGGCGCTCGGAACTGTCGAGGAGATTAAATGGGTCGTGGTGGTATCAAAATTGCAATAAATAATTATCAAAATGAATCAGGAATGGGAGAGGACGTGTTTCACCGGAGCGCACCGTAAAACGGTGATGATTTTGAGTAGTTTTTGATCGATAAAGCTATAGTCTCTGGCTCATTCATTCGTTTGGCAAAATCACAGAATATTTTGAGCATCAAAAATGATTTCCACGTTGTTGAAGTTTCAAACGGTGCTTGTTAAGAAATCTAATCTCGATAAATCATTCCTGATAGGGCGAAGAAAAAATCTTGAAAACTACCTAAAAATTATCGAAATAGATATATTACGTTTATAGTTTCTGACTTCTCATTTGAGAATCCTGATTTCAGGAACACTAATAAGCATTGTTTTTACCTTTGTTCCTACAGAAAATTGCTGGCATCTTGGTTTTCTCAAACTAAAGTGACAGCGAAGTTGATGTACAGTACTTTTATTTAGTTTTGCCTCTTGGTCAATCCTAAGACTATTTCTATATCTGAATTGAATTGAACAATCCTTGATACTTTTTGGGAGCATTATTCCAGTATGAGCAATATGGTTCGTTTTGCTATCATAAATGTAGCGGATATAAAACATAAGAGTACCTATGAGATTTCTATCAATGTGATTCAATGTGAATCATGCTAATCCAACATTGCTCGCTGTGGTTTTGAGATGCTGCAGGGCTATTGATAATTAAACCTTTCAGCCTATGGAATAACAACGATTTTATACCACAAATTCTTGAACTTTCAATATCGAAGATACCAATTTTTGATTCGCGATGAAAATTCCGATTCCAAAACTCCCCTCGCGTGTTTAATATTCCTATTATTGTCGAGTCATCTGCATTGAAAATCACTTCGTCATTCAATTATTTTTTTACCTCTCTCCATGTCACATAAATGTTTTACAATACATCTCATTTTGATTTCAGTAATATACAATTATGTTTTGGTATTTTGATTTCAGTAATATGTATATGTATATCAGTTTTGGCAAATAGTTCCCAAAATAGTTTCAAAGATGAAAAATAAAACTCGTTACAGAACTAATATCATGATGTATTTTCTCCTCCAGTTGTCAAAGTGTGAGATAGTACTGCACCATTATTTTTTTTGCTATAATTATAAGGCACCTACCTTGTTGAAATCACAAGTTTTCATTTGGGATTCCGAGGTCTCTTTGATTTGTAAACTGAACTATCAAAGAACATCAACAGGATTTCCTTAAATATCACACAAGTTTCTCGAATACTTCTGAGGGTTGCTTTTGGGTGCAGAACAAATTTTGAACAATTTTTTTTTTCAACAAATATTTGTCCTGTCAACATCTCTTTAATGAATATTAAGCCGAAAAATCCAATCGCCGACTCTTCCTGTCCAAATGTTGACTTTTACTATGACGTTTCAATTTGATCCAGACAGATATTTATTTTTAATCAGATCATTTGCCGTAACAGTTTTGAATGCTTCTTTCCAGTTCTTGGGTGATTTCTAACAACTCATCTCTTCAAATTTCTTTATGATTTCATACTAAAAGCAATTTTAGAAAAAGGTTTTTTAGGCGTATAATAATTATTTAAATAAATGCGCACATCTCGTAGGTGTTCTGAAATGTAAGATTTTCGTCTCTTAAAAACTATAAACCATTTTGAAATTCACTTTTGATATGATAAATCAGTCAAAGCGAATCTGACTGCAGGTTGTTAGTGTATTTTTATAAAACTTTGGACAGAGAAATGCAATTGATGACAAATCGAATACATTCTAGACAAATCGTAACATTATTAAACTCCCAATTAAAGGTTATTGATGCAAAAGTTGATTGTAACATAACAAATATTCCATCTCTTTCTCAAACGAAAATTCACAATTTTTTTTTCTCGTTTTTCACCTATAATTACACGAAAGCTCAAGGGTAACTGCACATTATGGTAATGATTCAATTACCTAGCAAATTAGTTAAGTCTGCGTCCCAGAGAAATATGAGTGATTTTTTATTGGTAGCTGTGAAATAATGAACGACTCGAGCCTAATCCGGTAAGACAATTCATTGAAAAGATATTCAATTGAAAATAATTCATCCAATTTGAAGAGTGCCAGGGCTGGTCACAACACGGAACTATTTTCACTGAGAAAGTGGCAAATTCACTGTGCTGGCTATTCAAAAAAAAAAAAACTGCACAGCCAGTACACCTGATTTGGAAGACTTCGGCGGGACAGTGGTGCACCATTTAACTAAAATTAGATTGTACTGAAATCACAAGTTTTTAATTGAGATTCATAGATCTCTTTGATTTGCAAACATCACTATCAAAGCTGGATAGAGAAGGGCGTATTTCAATAGTTCGGGATATTAATAATAATAATAATAATAATAATAATAATAATATGGTCTTTAGGGCGGGGATTAGCGCAGTGGTTAAGCGCTCGCCTGGTAATCGAGAGATTGCAGGTTCGATTCCCAGACGGTGCGATCTTTTTTCATTTTCAGATGTGAAAGTCTGAATGACTGAGGCTCGTGTCGGCTTGGAATAATCCTCCACGATTCACTGTTGCGTTAAAAATTAACAGTGCTGCTCCTAAAGTGGCGTATGGAGTTAGTAACAAGGCCTATCCAGAACACATGGCTAATGACCATAGCAGTCGATGCCAAAACACCAAGGAAAAAAAAAAAAAAATAATATGGTCTTTATTTTTGATTACATAAAATATTTACAGGAATCAGTTATACATTTTATTCGACCAGAAAGAGGCGAGATTTAGCCTAAGGCTACTCTTACACCTAACCTCCTAGTGGCAAGCAATTAAATTAAAGAAATGGCACAGCCAAACGACATCATGACAGGATAATATTATAAACAGATGTTCAACAAAAATAAGCCTGAAAATCCTGTGATCTGCTATTTGTGTCTAAACGTTGACTTTTTCTGCAACGTTTCAATCTGTTCAAAACAGATATTTTTTTTGAAATTCTATGATTTGCTGCATCCGTTTCAAATGAAGATGAGGGATTTCCTATAACTTTAACAACAAGTTCATGTTAACAACTTCCGGAATTGCAGGATGTCCTGTCCTCGGTGGATCTCTAGCATACCCCATCTTCTTTAAATTTCACTACCAAACGTTTCAAGAAGAGGTTATGTTGGTGGATAATTATTATTAAAATAAATTCGCACACGAAGAAATCAAACTTCTTATCAATATTTCTCTCCTGTTTTCATCTATTTCGCCAAATAACGTTAATAGTTTGTCTTTTGTCAGTTCTGAAAACAATCAGAATCACAATAATTTTTTCTCACTTGTACTCACATTCCAAGTGTTTTATTTGGGATGAGATCTTTTCAATTGGAGAACAGCACTGTCAACGCTGAATGGAACTGGTCGTCTCGTAATAGCTCTAGATATGTCTAACGTGATAATGGCTCAATAATAAAAATGAGCCTGAAAATCATACCATAGACTTTTTCTGTCCAAACGTCGACTTTTCCCAAGACGTTTCGAATTGTTCAAAACGATCTTCTTGAAATGTTATTATTTTCCATTGCTTTAAATGGAAAGCAGGAGTTTTCCTACATGTCTAACAAGATCATCTCAACAGCTTCCGAAATTGCAGGTCTCGGGTAATGTCTGCTTGCGGAAATTATTACTAGAATGAATACATTCTTCTTCGTAGGTGTTCTGTCACATAAGATAACAATTTATTTTCTTTGTGTTTTAAAAAATCATCAAACCCTTTTGAAGCTCACTTCTCCTTCGATAAATTCAACTAAACTGGTATTTGAAAATAATTGTTAGATTTTGAAGAGACACTAAATATATTGATGACAAATCGATAACATTCATCCACAAATCGATAGCATTATCAAACATTCGATTAATTACTGTTGAAATTGAACCTTTCTCTGAAGACAACAGTTTTGTAAACTCAGTAACTTATCGGATCAAATTGATAAACGTAACCTTCTACACTTGTATAAATATCCTTGATTCAACGTTTTTTCATTTTCGGACTGTTACCAGAAACACATGAAACACTACCCTGGGGTTACTATTCCGTATCAACCGAAAATGAACAAGGATATATGGACTGGGATGATCTGGATGAAAATGATGTAGTGTACAACTAAACAATCTATCATTTCGAAACAAATCAAGATATGAAGAAAATAGTGGTTTTGATAGGCCTACAGGGGAGTCTTTCACTATGAAACAATAAAAAAAAGACAACGCGCTTGCGACTCATACTTCTTGATTGATGTTTTCAATCTTGAGTGGTGTGGAAAATGAGTTCATAAGTCTTAGAAGCCATATAATTAATTAGCTAACCATGACAACTCCACAATGGTGGAGATAGATCAGATCAGCGTAATGATTGGACAGACAAGAGACCAACTAGCTGGATGGTCAGGTAGACTGGCATTAAGACATGCAAACAGCTATGACACCTAACAGCTATGACACCTAACAGCCGGGTAGGTGCAGATGAAAGCAAGCTTGCCATGTAGTCAGACGGCCAGGAAGTCAGCATAATTGGATGGATATCTAGAGAGAGGGCTTGTCTGAAGTCTTACAAAATAGGGATCTGGAAACGCTGACAATGGACGGTTTGAACAGATATTCAGCTGCACAAATATAGAGCTGAACAGACTCTCAGGTAGAAAGTCATTCAATGTGATTGTTCAAAGCTGGTAAACTTACCAAGATAGCTGAAGAGTCGGCTTGCCAGAATGTTGAATCTCTGCTAGGCTATTTGATTGTCATGAAGACTTCTACCCAAGTCGAAAAATGCTGAGAAAATTCCTTAATATGATGTATCCAACATTGATATGCTGCTCGAAGTCACTGAATAATTCTTGAAAGAGTCTCTTCTCTTGATAGTCGACAATTGAAGGTCAGTATAAAATATATTTTTATATCAATATAAAGTTTTTTCATTTGAGAAGTGATGCCTTGAATGAGAATTCTTATTTCCTCATGAAAAATCATAGCGGTAGTTTCACATATATTTCAGTATTTTATATTTAAAACATAATCTGGCTAGCTCATGATTCATATTTCATTCATTCTGACTAATATCCTGAAAGTACCGAAATGTCGAAAATTCCATAAGACTTCTATTTTTTTTTTTTTCAAACAACCTATTCATTTCTCCCCATCACCTTGAAATATAAATGTATAAATGATGGATTTACAGGTATTTTATGTGGTGCTAGTACACACGTAGTGAAATCATAAGGAAGCTGCTATTTGTATGAATGGACAGGCGGACGGAGTGTGGTGTATGAATTATATTTTTCGGTCTATTTTTTCTTGTAAAAAAGGTAAAAATCACAAATTGTGAAAATCATATTGGTGTGTAAGGAAGGTATATTCAGGCGTGATGATTCAGCTAAGGTCTCTCATAAGTACACGAATATTCATCATGATAAGAGACTATTATCCTCCAGTAATGTATATGAGATTCCGTAATATAATGATTAGGACTATGATGCTGTACAAAGACACAAAGTATTGCACACAAATTCCAGCTATTCATTCTTATCGAGCCAAAAGATACTTTGAATTTCAGTGAACTCCTTCTCATACTAAATAATGTTTTCCATCTTATAGCAGCTTGTGTATACTTACCCCTCAGGTGAAGCGGGATTCTAAACGACGACAATATAATGTTTACATATATCTACGTTGTTTCGTTCACTCCAACTACATCATAACCTCAAATAATTATTCCCGGTGAGGCCTGAATTATATCAGATGAAGCATAAGCAGCACATATGACCTTTTTACCTGCAAGTCATCTCAGTCTTTATAACTGTATGCCGTCCATCATTCAACACTCTATAATATATCCATCCCGCACCCTTTCAACGCACCATATTACATCAATAAAATACCCATATTTTGCCCCTGCTCCTTTCAATACCATTTATCAATAGAATACTAATGTTTTCTACCGCGCGCCTTCTCATAATTTTTTGTCAGTTCATATGTCTCCACTAATAATTCGAGAAATGTCTGAGCAACTTCAAGTTTTTCTAGATGTTGTCAAATATCATATAATACTAAACACAAACCAGCAATCTATATTATTACAACTATTGAGCCTCAGCCGTGATTTCTGCAATTGCAGATGAAATAGCCAAATCAAGGTGACATTCTTTTGTTCCATGTTCAGAATATGAATAGATGAACTAATGACATACATCCCACTAGTCTACGATTAATTTCAATCCGAAAAACAACACAAAAACATCTTACATATACGCCATACACGGGTGAGTTCCATTTAAAAGCCACAAATAACGCTCGACGTGTCTGCTAATGCGCTAGGGGCTCGGGAACAAAAATGACTAGCATGGACCTTAAAATTCTGAAATTCTGTACCTAGATCTAGGGAAAAATCTTCATATATTCACATGTATTTATAGGTGTAATTCTTGAGATTTGCTCTGTTTTTTCCGGAGATCTAGGTAAAACGGACTTAGAAAATTTGAAGGTGTGCTGGATCCGGTGTAGTACCTTTACTCTGTATCACTTTCGGATAGTGGGATATCATTCTCTGCTACCACAGCGATTTCGGTATGCCCTGTGTGGGAGTGAAGGTAACTGAAGATGTTATCCCAACTTTGACACTGTTGGAATAGAAGTTGATCAATTCTAGATTAGGTGGAAAGTTCTTGGGTAATGAATGAATTAGGAAGTCATTGAAATCACTTGCCTTGTGTAGATGTTCAGGAATAGTAGGTATTGGTTTTACATTTAGCAACTTCTGTTTTTCTGAGTACAGACCATGCTCCAATTCTGCCGCAGCAAAATTACTTTGTGGAATTTTTTAAACAAGCAATAGTGAAAAAATTACAGCTCTTTTGGTTTTTTGAAAATATCTCAATGATTATTTAAGGAATCGTTTCACTGTAGACATTTTCATAGAGAGTTATATAACCTACAAAACGGAATTTCACAGCACCGGATCGGTGCATTTTCCACAGAGCAAATCCGGAAAAACCTCGTAAAAGAGAACATTTCACAAAAATTTATTATTTGTATGAATCTGAAGCAGGACAAATAATATTGCGACAACTGATAGATAATAATATGTAAAAAAAATTGTAAAATTTGATTTAACGAAACTCCCAGGTTTTCGGAGAAAACCCATCAAAAGCAGAGCTTGTGCGAGCAAGAGAGATCCGGGACCTACAGTTTGAATAAAAGTGGAATCCGAACCACTTCAGCTCAGTGACACGCGACCGGGGATCGAACCCGGACCGCCTGGGTGGAAGCCAAACGCTCTAACACCACGACCACTGCGCTACTGGTTCAACTATGCGCAAGATGTTTTCTGTTACTGTAACTGTATACTGAAAGATTATATATTTAATGTCATAATTATAGTTATTGCGTAGAAAGACTTTGGTACATCCCCAGATTCGTATATATTGTGCCAAGGCATCTGTTCGAGGTCTCTATTGAAATGTTCGATAGTTCAAATATTATTAATTGGTCTATAAGTTACTTTCTTCTTTGTGTCAGAAATAACACATTTTATTTTGAATTCGCACTCAGAAATTTGCAAGTTTTCTACAGTCGGTTCACAAAGTCTGTTTGTATATTTGTAATAATCAAATCAAGCAATGTTTCTGAAGTATCAGATATGCGTGTTGGTTGATTCAATATCTGTTCGAAATTAAATGACTCAATGATCGAGTTAAAAGAAGCTGTGAAATAAGAGTTGAAATTAAGCATGTCTCCGACACACACAATATTGATATAATCGGACAAAATATCAAAAAATATGTCTTCTACCTGATCTGAAACAAGGTTTGGAATGAAGGAAAAAGCTTCCGCAATTTCTGAAAAAACTGTGAAACTATTAAGCAAAAACCAGTGGAAATAGGGCTATTAATTTAAAAATAAATCCAAATGTTGCCGATTAATCGTCAGTATCGCATTAAAAAAAAACACCAAATCAAAGTATACTTTAAACAGCCAGTTCGATGACTGTGATACACTGCAATTAAAATGACCATACTTCAGCTGCTCTATAATTGCTTTGATTTCTTGATCTTGGCAGACGAAGAATGTTGAATGCCAAGGTCAGGCTTTAGTTAATAATCTTTGTGAACGCCAATGAAAGAGAAATATGTTGTGCTGTACTGCCACTATATTATTGCTCTTTTTAGACAATTTTCGAAATAATAACTATTTTGTTTTCTTTTGTTCTTTGCTGAATGTTTTGAGATATTTTACGTTTCGTCTCATGAATACTAATCCAGTTGCCCTAGAGTGAAAGAGGAGGGTTCCCTTAAAGTGGTGGTGGTTCGATATGGTACAATTACAATAGTACTCTAGCCATTTATGCAATAAAATTTCCTTGTGGAACTTAGATCACTCTATTCACTATTCTAGAGCGTTCATTTCCTATAATTTGCAAGAGTCATACGTATTATTTGAGATAAAGGGCATCAAAATAGTGCCAATTGGCCAAAAATCACAAAAAGCTGGTTTTTGCTAAACAGGGGTCACCATTTGAAACAAAACAAACGAAATATCGGATCCAAAGTTCGCTCGTACATGTTATTACATTTATGAAGAGGGTTTTTTTTCATGACTTTTATAACAACGTAACTTCAACCCACAAAGGAGGGTGTGACCAACCCTTAAGTTACACAAAATAATAAGGAATAAGAGGGCGGGGATTAGCGCAGTGGTTAAGCGCTCGCCTGGTAACCGAGAGGTTGCAGGTTCGATTCCCAGACGGTGCGATCTTTTTTCATTTTCAGATATGAAAGTCTGAATGGTTGAGGCTCGTGTCGGCTGTGGATAATCCTCCACGATTCACTGTTGCGTTAAAAATTAACAGTGCTGCTCCTAAAGTGGCTTATGGAGTTAGTAACAAGGCCTATCCAGAACACATGGCTAATGACTATAGCAGTCGATGCCAAAACACCAAGGAAAAAAAATAAGGAATAAGTCGATAGTAACTAAATTTCTCAGTTTTCTATAAAAATTCATTTCACTGAAGTTGGTAGAAATTTTTATTTTTTCACAGAGAACTCGAAGCATCAGTATCCAGTATCAATGGAATTCATATGCATATTTAATTATGTTCAATAAAAATACAATGAACCGACTTGAGTTGCACAAAATAATAAAAAATAATTCGAAAGTAGTTCAATCAACAATTTATTTTAAAGTTTGCAGAAAATTTCGAAATTAGTACATATTTAACAAAAATAATAATATAATTGATTAAGCCAGTGGACCAAATGGTACTTATAGTTAGTTTTATATTACTACGATGAGATAAAATGTCTTATTAAACCAATTTAGTTCAGTGAAACTTTCTTTAATATACTGAATGAGACCCGCAAACTCCTTATGGAATTTGGGTCCCGGTGGATTTTTTTGAATTTTTGGTATGATGTATTCCATGTAATTCTTAACCAATGTTACCATTACGCCAACCCAAAAAAATTAGCAGTTTTGCAGCTAGGGGGTGTTGAAATCACCCCTTGCGCAGATTAGACTATTTATTTTTGAGCCCGGTAACAATATTTTCACTTGTTTCATTATTGGTAATGTTGCACAATATTGTGCTGTTTTATAAAAAAAATTCTTACTCCCTCCCCTTTTCCCCCCAACTCCTATTACGGAACGCAAAAAAAATATTTCTCGAGTTCCTTCAAATGTATCGTCGAATGTTTAAATATGCCTGAAAAAGGAAAATAGCAGTTTTTTATGATTATCCCCCCACCCCCCAAATGACATAAAACGAAAAAAGTTCGGTGGATTTTTCTGAATTTTTGATATGATGCAGTTCAAGTTATTTTGAATAGAAATAAATCTGGTGAAAAACCCCAAAAATGAACAGTTATGATGCTACGGGGCGTTGAAATCATACCTTGCTCAGAATAGACTATTCATTATTATAGGCGGAAACAATATCTCTACTTATTTTTGTTTCATTTTATGCCAAACAATTGTGTAAACTTTCATAAATTGAAAATCTAAAACCTCCCCCTTACCTCCAACCCCTATTTCAAAACACGAAAAAAATAATTCAGGTACCACCTCAAATTCAAATTGTGGATGTCTAATTTTTATTTATTTTCAAGATATTCGCCCAATTGATTGATATTCAAAAATCATGAACTACGCCCTACTAAGAAGTCAGCAAACTCCATCAATATTTTTCTGAAGGGAGGGAAAGTTGATATTAAACAACTGTACGAATTCCTCAATTGGAGCTGATTAAAACATTTATTTTGATAAAGCATTTACAAGTAGTCGGGAATACATTTTTTCGTGTTTTAAATTAAGGGTAGGGGGTAAGAGGGAAGATTTAGATTTTCATTTCATGAAAAATTACAGAATTGATCAGCATAATCTAAACTAAAATACGTAGAGCTATTATTTCCGCCTATAATAATGAATAGTCCATTCTGAGCAAGGTATGATTTCAACGCCCCCTAGCATCAAAACTATTCATTTTTGAAGTTTGTCACCCAATTTATTTCTATTCAAAATAACTTGAACTGCATCATATCAAAATTTCAGAAAAATCCACCGAAATTTTTTCGTTTTGTGTCATTTGGGGGGTGGAGGGATAATCATAAAAATCTGCTATTTCCCTTATTTAGGCATATTTAAACATTCGACGATACATTTGAAGGCACTCGAGAAATATTTTTTTTGCGTTCCGTAATAGGAGTTGGGGGGGAAAAGGGGAGGGGGTAAGAATTTTTTTATAAAACAGTACAATATTGTTCAACATTAGCAACAATGAAAAAAGTGAAAATATTGTTACCGGGTTCAAAAATAAATAGTCTAATCTGCGCAAGTGGTGATTTCAACGCCCCCTAGCAGCAAGACTGTTCATTTTTTTGGGTTGGCGCAATGGTAACATTGGTTGAGAATTACATGTTCTACATCATACCAAAAATTCAAAAAAATCCACGTGGACCAAAATTCCATAAGGAGTTTGCGGGGTCCTTTAATCTGCTTGCAGTAGGTAAGTTGTAGGTTATTTTCCAGAACAGGCAGATAGGTACACATAATGTCAGTTCATTGTAGTTATACACGTAGAAGGCCATGGAAATTATATTATAAATTATCTAAATAAAATCGTTGTGTTGTTCAATTAAAGAATGTAACGGTTTAAGAAATACGACAAACGATAGGGGACCGTACCATAGGTATAAAATTTAATATCTGGAAAGAAAACTTGAACTGCTTTTTTTTGATGAATTTTTGCAATTAAAATTTTCAGTATTCAGCTTCAATGTCGAACAAGCATCAGAAAAATAATAGTGCAATAAATGGTTGTATTGGGAATCTAAAAACCATTGAAACCCCTTTTCATCTCAAAATTTTGAAGGGGTTGATCTATAGGGTAGGAGGTTACAAAGGGGAAGAAAAATTTTATGTTCAAAAATAGATTTCCAAAAATAAAATTCGACCTATCCGAGGATTATTTTAAATTTACTTTTGTTATGGAATGGAGGTACGAATTTTATTCCATCCGGGTCTCCACAGTTTTTTCAAAAAAATCACACCTTATGGAACAGAATGAACTAATATTTTAAAGTAACAGCAAGTTTTTTGTAACATGAATCCAAACAAAAACATAAAATAGTATATGAATAATGAAATATTTCGACTATGCCACTCAAACTTTATCAGTTGAGGACACATAAGCATTCATGGCGCAGTGATTCCAGAGTCGCGACTTAAGACGGATACTAGAACAAAAAAGTCCATCTATAAGTAAGTAAATGGTAGCAAAAAACATACCTGGGACGCCTGTTTAACTTTATATTGAATTTGTTCCGCCCATTCAAATTAATATGCCTTCGAGTTATTTGTTAGATAGATATCATGCAAATCGTTGAATGCAAGGCTATATTATCAAATGATTATACAACAGCAGTGCTTTCTGAATATTGATGGTTTGTTTCTTTCGTTGAATTAGTGTGTACGAATTATTTATTTATAGCATAAATGCTGGGAGGATATAACAACAGTAATCTTCGTATCATCGAAATAATGAGATCTAATTTTCTGGAAATGAATTCTGTCAGACCAAGGTGTAGTTTGATACAACTAAAATCGATTTAAATCAGGACCGAATGAAATAACGTCTTGCATCATAGATATAAAAATAATTTAAAAAATACAAATCATTTCAAATATGAAATAATATCAAGGTGGAAATCTTGATTGAAGTCCGGCAGTTGTTGGAAAACCCGGAAAAACCCACAACACCATCAAAATTCAGATTATCAAATATCTCATAGAAAAGGACACATGCTCCCTGGGAGATGAGAGGATCAATCTTGGAATATAAATAGTATTAATTCCATCCTGAGCTGAATTCATGTTTTGTATGGGAAAATTAATCACATTATCCAATTTCAGTTCAAGAGGAATGTTCTAAATGTATTACTAAAATTCTTGGAAATAGGAATCATCTTTTTGAATTCCCTTTTCATTCCACAAGTTGAACAGTACGGGCTCGCATCGTCAATCAAAGTCTCTTCTTCTGTCAACAGTTCAATACGTTGTGTTGAATTTACAACTTCGTTTGATAAGTCTGGAACAGGGAAAGAAAGGTTCAAAAGTAACGGAGCAGTAATTACAAAAAGTACTTCTCAATATAGATTTCAGCTGACCGGCAAATGGTTCCACAATTTGGGAATCGTGAGTGGACGGACATATATCTTGTCCAAGAAATGAAAGCTTTCTGATTATCATTCATAATAACTATATCGTTTTGTGATTGATGATTCTCTGCAGTCGTCTTGTTTAAATCTTAATGACAGCCTGCCAGGTGTCTTAGAAATTCTTCCGAATCTGCTCGGACGTTATGATTAAAGGAAGGAGCAAAATTTCTGAATAGATGGACGAAATGTGAATGATTTACTATTTTTCGAAAAGAATCGGAACTCCAGATTTTTTCATCAAAGATATAAAATATTTCTCTAGATTTCCTCTCATTCTTGATGTATTAGTATTCAAATCCTCCATACAAAAACTATTCCTGAAGAATTCCAACAAAACCTTTGTGTTCAAAAGACACTGGATCATGCTATTTATAAAACAGGTATTCCCTACATTCTTCAATCTCATATAATCTCGACATTCATATCGTTTTCAAAGGAAGTAATTATCAATAAATTCAGAATGCATGCAAGGTTCATATTTGGGTTGGGTTATAGAGATAACGTTATTAACAAACTTGATTGGTTGATAATGCACGATAGGAGAGAACTTCATCATGCGAGCTTATTCCATAACGTCTTCAGAAATGAAATCCTATTCACCTCCTTGAGAAACTTCAACATGGACAAGAACCACATACCAAAGATCTCCGATATATTGATACTCTGTCAATTCCTCGGCATAGAACGGTTCTCTTTGAATGATATTTTTCTCACCATATCGTTTAATCAGTCAAAGCATAATAACCTCATTTCTCAAAAATGTATATGATAGATTTCTCTACATTTCCTCTCATTCTTGATATACTAGTATTCAAATCCTCCATACAAAAACTATTCTTGAAAAATTCCAACAAAACCTGTGTTCGAAAGAAACTGGATCATACTATTCATGAAACAGGTATTCCCTACATTCTTCAATCTCATATAATCTTGACATTCACATCGTTTTCACAGGAAGTAATTACCAACAAATTCCAAATGCATGCAAGGTTTATATTTGGGTTGGGTTATAGAGATAACGTCATTAACAAACTTGACTGGTTAATAATGCACGATAGCAGAGAACTTCATCATGCGAGCTTTTTCCATAACCTCTTCAGAAATAAAACCCTATTTACCTCCTTGAGAAACTTTAACATGGTCAATTCCTTAGCACAGAACGGTTCTCTTTGAACGAAATTTTTCTCACCATATCGTGGTCCTGTTCAATCAGTCAAAGCATAAAAACCGTATTTCTTAAAAATTTACAAGTAAACTAAATAGTTATTTTTGTATCTAGTGCGCGAAATGCTACTTTGGTGATCGAGAACTGATTTTTTTTAACGAGGCGCAGCCGAGTTAAAAAAAATAGTCGAGATGCAAACAAAAATATGGTTCTGAAATAAGTAATAACTATGAAAAATAGTATTGAACTGGCTTAAATAATTTTTCCAAATCAAGTAATTACTGTAACTATGGAAATAAAATGGCATTTGTTGACAATTATTTCAAAGTGACAGTTCTTGATAATTATTTTGGAGTGACTTTTTATTCGCGTCAATTTCGTGCGTGATATTTATTATTGTAAAAGAATGGAAATTTCGAGCGACGATGAACTAAGCCCCACCTAACTTGATAGATGCGGCCAATTCCGTAATTTCCAACCTTTTACCGGAGAAATTGAGGCGGCAGTATGAAAATGCATATCAGCAATTTAAAGAGTGGTGTGAAGCAAATAAAGCCAGAAAAATATCTCTCACAATTTGAAAGCCTCAATTATACCATATAGGTTAGAATATGAAAATCCCATATAGTTTACATGCAGTGTGCGAAATATATTTCGCACATTACTTCGCGCACGGTGTCATGGTAACGAATGAAAATGAAAAAAAGTGCCACTTCGCATACTGTTGTCAATGCGCGAACCTTGTCATTTTTTGACGTTTGTAGAACAATATTTTTTGGATGAACAGTGATGTTCTCAATTTTGTAACCCTGATCATGTTATCTCCTCTTACTTTTCTTCCATTTTTTCGTTAAAGATCATATTTTATTTTTGTAAACTTATACGAAATTTTTGATTTGAAACATGTTTGGTTCTGTGGAAGAATAGCTATGAGCTAAACTCTGCCAAATTAAATAAAGTCCATTTACTATTTATTTTCTTTGGTGTTTTGGCATCGACTGCTATGGTCATTAGCCTTGCGTTCTGGATAGGCCTTGTTACTAACTCCATACGCCACCTTAGGAGTAGCACTGTTATTTTTATTATAATTATTATAAGCCACTCGCTCGGTTTTCCTCTACTCTCCTGTCCATTTCCAAAAGCGTTTGAAGTTGATTTTTACTAAAATGCTTATTGCTCCTGTCAACTATATTGTACAGGGTGGGGCACCGAAAACGAAACAAATCGAATATCTTCAAAACACATGTGTTGTGAAATATATCCTCAATGAATGATAGAAATTACTGATGAAAACGTATAATTGATTGCCAAAAATTTGTGACATGCAAAAACTGTCATTAAAAACAACAACTCAAAAATATATGACCTACTGGATTACACTAAATCTATGAATCATAGAAATGCCAAAATAAAATGTGTATACAAGATTATATAGAATCTTCTACATGTGTGGAAAAAATGCAGAAACACGTCGATTTTAAATCCAAGGGGGACATCTTCCTATCATAACCTGTCAAACTCCTCCCCCCACCCCTTGATCACTATCTCCCAAACAATTTGAATAGGGAAAGTAGTGAGTGTAACACATCACTTAAAAAATAATTTCATAAGGAATTCAGCGGTGTCAATTTTTTGCTACCTAACTTTTTATTTTGGCGCCCTCTTGCGGGAAAAACAACTGTTCTATATTCCAAATTTTGATACCTCATTTGCAAGCTAAGTTGACATAAATTTGGTGACAATGCATTATGGAATTTTTCTAAGGGAAAAACCAAAATGGCGGCTCCAAAATGGAGGACAAGGTTTGCAATTATCGTCCGATTCGATTAAAAACTGTTTTCAGTGTCGAAAATTAAGATTTGCTTGTCAATGTAAAAAAAAATATGGTGGCTCCAAGGTGACGGATGAAATTTGTAAATATGGCCCGATTTGAATCAAAATTTGTGTGTGGGGATTTTCAGGTTCGGAAATTATGATTTTTTTGTCGATGCAAAAAACAAGATGTCAGGCGAAATTTGTAGTTATGGTTTGATTCGACCCGGCACCATAAACGAATTCTTCAAAATACATGTGTTGTGGAAAAATTGCAAAAACACGTTGATTTTAAATCCAAAGGGACATCTTCGTATCATAACCTCAACTGTCATACCACTCTCCCCACCTCTTGGTCACTCATACAATTTGAATGGGAAAAATACTAAGTGTGACACAGCATTGAAAAGGTAATTCCATAAGGAATTCAGACATGTGAGTGTTCGCTACCTAACTTTTCATTTTAGCACCCAAAACGTCAGACAGCGTTTCGAGACTAACTTATACTCATGTATGGCAGTTCATGGCGAACACTTTGAATTAATGTAGTTTGGAATAAATGGATTTGAATTTATGCAAGCTTTTCCAATTTTTTAAGTTTATGCAATGTCTATTCATTTTTCAAAAGCATTTAATCAACTTTCCCTGTCAATAAGTATGTATGTATATGTGGGACAAATCTTGCAGCTGAATTTTGACCCACTTCTAGTTGTCCGATCAACTTGAACTCTGGTAGTAGTCCTGTGGGAGCGATGGATTATCTTTCAATGACCCATTTTTGCGGTATATCAAAATGGGACCTATGCAGGTCGATTTTTTATGTCTTTCCACAAATGGAATGGAAATCTACGTCACGCCAGCGTGGTCGTGACAAAAGGTATAGGAGAAAAACGAAAAAAATTGGAATATTCCAAAAATCAAAATGAAGGCGCTATAACTCTTACTATAATAGAGATAATCGGAAAACTCTTTCACTGTTCATAAGGCCTATTCACGTACTTTAGAATGAGTTATCAAAAATTTTCAATGAAAAAAATAATTTTCTGAAAAACATCATTATTTTGTGCTGAGATTAAATTTTCAATAAAATGTTAAATTTTCAACTCGCTAAAAGTCACTCATCATTCATCCGAATAAAATTCTTTTTACTCTCAAAACTGCACAATTTCCCCAGCAACATTTCATTTCCATTGTGTATAGATCTATCATTGATATTAAATTGGCTACAGCAATTTGAACGCGACAGATACAAGGAGCGCATGGCTCTTCGGTACGCTACCGCTAATGAAAATGATAACAACTTAATAATAAAGTCGGGCGACACTGACGTCTTTGTGACACTTCTGTTTTATTATCAGTAGTAATATCCCTAGGACATTGATAATAGACGAGATAATTTTATGACAATCGAAAGCTCGTTCCTTGGTAACATCCCGAAGCCGAAGGCTGAGGGCTGTTACCAAGCGACGAGCTTGAGAAATTTGTCATAAAATTTTTAGGCATTTGTCAATGTCCGAGGGATATTCGGCGGAAAATTTTTTGACAAAAAAATTTATAACTCAACAAAACGAAACATTTATTTATTTATAAAAAGTACAGTTAGTGAAAGTACAATTATTAAAATTCAACTTAACATTAGATTCGTTGCTGTTCTCTACTATAGAAGATCTATTACCACGCATAATATTTATGATCTTGTTATGGTGTTCTTGATCGAGATTTAAGTATGGTTTTATAGAATTTTGATTGCTATGACCAGTAATTTTCAGCAATTGTTGTTCTTCTACACCACTTTTGCCAATTCGCTAACAGCAGTTGATCTATTCGAGTGATTTGTTATCTTTCTGTCCTTTACATTCAAGCCAATTGCCTCAGCAGCAGATTTAGTCCATCCATTTATTGTATTTCTCCCAACAGGTACATTATCGTACCATTTGTCAGTTTCATTTTTCCAGAATCGATTTGGTTTCAAGAACAATCGTGGTGAGGTAATATTGTCGCCTCGTTTTGATATCAGTTTATGAAAAAGACGTACAGGGCAGCTTTGTCTTTCACTATTGGAAACCAACCATTTACTACTTGTACATCTTTTAGAACCACCTTGGCACGTTTTACTGAACACCGGATTGTATTCAATGCGATTTGTTGGAGAGTCATCGTTATTTCTCTCGATTTGAAAAAAGTCCACCAGACAAGCAACTGCCTCTCGTCCTCGCCACGCTAATTCTACAGCAGCAATATGGTAAAATTTACGCATAAGACCTTCAGGAGTATTTTCATCCCATAGCAATATTATTTTGTTAACTTCAGACAAATTTAACGAAACTGAACTGGACTTACGTTTACATGGATCTGCTTGTAGTTTCTTCCTGATTGCATCGCGGGCATCTCGGGCTGGTTTAAATACTATACTGTTAAATGGGTCAATCATAATATTATAGTCATTATAGTACTTTTCTTGCAAAAGTTTGCACGAAACGTTCCACATTGTCTTCACCGTTGCTTCTTTAAATTCGGTCCCGTCTTTCTTTCTCATATTGACCGCCCAATCTTTCAGTATCAACGCCAATTCTTCTAAGATTCTGTGTTCATTTAATTCATATTCTCGTTCGCAGCAAAATTCCATAAATATTCCCCAAATATATTTGTGACTGTAGGTTGTATTTCTAGGAATGTTTTCTTTGATTAGCGCATTTATACTTTGAACATTCGCATTGCCAAAACGTGACATTTTGAAATTTATTTGGAATGAAGTTGTCAAACTCAATCGTGTTGTCATAGTGATTGATAATTGCACTGAATGCAATTATCAGGGTAATGTTGACATGATTGGGTGAAATTTTTTCATATGACACAAAATGACAAAATTTGAATGGTTGTTAGAACTGTCAAAAAATTTTCTGAATAATAAATATATGAGACAGAAGAAAATGTTCATGGAGAAAGGCCATGCTAGTGTTTCTTCAAATAAGAAAAGATTTATCGCAATTCACGAATCAGATGAAATTTTGGAAAAACCTATTTGCGATAGATTAAATTTAGTTTTTTTGTTTCTGTAAATGCTATTATTAAGTATGGGTTTGGATAAATAGTCATAATCTTCATTAATGAGTCTGCCGCAAATTCCTGCCAATGTCATTTATTGAAAATTGAATCTCGGCACAAAATTATGCTTATTTCCGAAGAGCCATGCGGTCCTTGTATCTGTTGTGTTCAAATTGCTGTAGCCAATCTATTATCAATGATAGATCTGTACATAATCGACATGAAATGTTGCTAGGAAAATTGCGCAATTTTGAGAGTAAAAAGAATTTCAGTTGGATGAATGATGATTGACTTTTAGCGAGTTGAAAATTTAACATTTTATTGAAAATTTAATCTCGGCACACAATAATGCTAATTTTCAGAAAATTCTTCTCTTCATTGGAAATCTTTGAGAACCCATTCTAAAGTACGTGAATGTGCCTTTCGAACAGTGAAATAATTTTTCAATTATCTCTTTCATACTAGGAGTTATAGCGTCTTCATTTTGGTTTTTGGAATGTTCCAATTTTTTTCGTTTTTTCCCTATAACTTTTGTCACGACCAAGCTGGCGTGTCGTAGATTTCCATTCCATGTGTGGACAGACATAAGAAATCGACCTGCGCAGGTCCCATTTTGATATACCGAAAAAATGGGTCAGACTTTAAAACGAGCGAATTCGCCAATGTTTCTACCGGACTATAGGCTTTTATACAAAATGCATTGAAAAGAAAAAAATATTTTTTCAGATGTGGGACGTAGGTTATTCTGTGCGTAACAGATTCAAAAGCTTGCCGCTAGTACAAGATAGGTATTTGTGCAAGGTAAAATTCTGATTCTGTTATGCACAGAATAACTTACGTCACACATTCAACAAAAATACTATTTCCTTTTTAGTGCATCTGTATAAAAGCTTTTTCTTATCAATTTAATTCATTCATTCTAGTCATACTCGAAACTTTTGAAACCCCCATATGCCAATTTTAAATCGATTTGAACCACAATTGCAAATTTCGTCCATCATCTTGTTTTTTTGCATCAACAAAAGAATCATAATTCCTGACCCTGAAAATCCCCACATACTAATTTTGATTCGAATCGGATCGTAATTAAAATTTCATCCGCCATCTTGGATCCGCCATCTTGGATCCACCATCTTGTATTTCTGCATCGACAAACAAATCATAATTTCCGACCCTGAAAACCACCACATATCAATTTTGAATCGAATCGGACCATCATTGCTAATCTTGACCGCCTATAGAAAAATTCTATAATGCATTGTCATTGAATTTATATAAAATTAGCTTGCAAATGAACTATCATAATTTGGAATACGGAACAGTTTTTTTCCCTCAAGAGGGCGCCAAAATAAAAAGTTAGGTATCAAAAACTGACATTGCTGAATTCATTATGAAATTGCCTTTTTAATAATGTGTCACACTTACTACTTTCCCTATTCAAATTGTTTGGGTGATAATGGCCAAGGAGTGGGGGGATAGATGTGACAGTTGAGGTTATGATAGGAAGATATCCCTTGGAATAAAAATCGACGTGTTTTGCATTTTTTCCGAAACACATGCGTTTTGAAGATATTCGATCTGTATCGTTTTCGGTGGGCTGTATATTGATATCTCTGATACTCGATATTGTCAAAAATTTAAGAAGTAATTTAAAAATGGACATACTTTTATTGCCACTTCAACAAATTATTAATACCTTATCTGGAATTGAACTTTTTTCAAAGAATAAACAACAACTGAACAGTAGTATGGCTACTCCCTCAATGGTACAATGAGTTATCAATTTTAATTCAAATAATCGTATTTTTGGGAATTTATTCCATATGAAGTTACTAGTAGAAGATTTCATTTTCGAAATAGCCTATTGTGGAGAGTATACTATTTTTTAATGCTAAAATGGCTACACAAAATTGCTAATTCTACTGCACCTAAATGTATGTTACTTATCCTAGATAGTTAGGAAGCAGCCAGTGAAAAACTGCGCCGAACAGCTATACTCCGTCCGAATTCAGGAATGGAAGTACTTACCTCGAAGATACCAAATACAAAACAAGGAAAAATATTTTGATAAGTTTTAGCCGTCTTTTATATTCCTTCCGTTGAGATTTGTTGTTCAAAAAGTGAGCAGTTATCATCTTACAAAGCAGAAGGATATTTGGTTGGGGCCTGGGATGGCAAAAAAAATTTGAAAATTTTCCTCCCGAAAATGACTCAGGTCAAAATTAGCCAGTCTCCTGTATTCTCACATTTTAGTTCATAAGTTTCATTTTGACTCCTAGATAGCTAAAATCAAGGTGGAAGGAATGTTTAGCATGGCCGAGTCACAGCGGTGGGAAAAAGGGGGCACTCAAAAAACTCACGTGACCGGCTATGTTCAAAAATTGGAAACATGGATTTGGAATTATGATTAAGCTATGAAACTTCAGGTGGCACATCTTTAGGGACCAAGAAAAGCAACCCCCCAAGGAAAGCAGTTTTCGTCGAGTATGCACCACCCACCAACCCTTTCAATAATGGCTCTTTCTATGACTATTTCCTCGACTCTGTGATTGAAACGGGTATTAGTGGTCGAAAACTGGACGAAAACTCTTTTCTTTGGGGGGTTGCTTTTGTTGGTCCCTGAAGAAGTGCCACCTAAAGTTTCAGAGCTCAATCATCATTCCAAGTCCATTTTTCAAATTTTTGAACATAGCCGGTACCACGAGTTTATCGACTGTCCCATTTTGCCCCCCGCTGAGACCCCGCCCTACTAAATATTCCTTTCACCTATATTTTAGCTATCTAAGGGCCAAAATGGAAGTAATGATATAAAAAGTGAGAAAATAGGAGACCGGCTAATTTTGACCTGAGACATTTTCGGGAAGAATATTTTCATAAAATTTTTTCCTTCCCCGACCCAACAAAATTTCCTTTCGCTTTGTCAGGGGAATACTGATCACCCCAGTCGAGCCACGACATTTTAATGATTCAATAGGTCAAATTAAATTTAAAAATCTCAGCCGCAACTGGGGCTCGAACTCCGGACCTTTCGACTCAGAGTCGGACGCTCTAACCACTGCGCCACGCCCTAACATGAGTATCTAGAGTAACTATTGATATTTATTATTTCAAATGAGTTTTAACGGAACTTTTCATACGACTGCAAAAAGAAACCACAAATCTTTTTTTAATTGAGAAAATTGCTACGAGTTATTCACGAAACTTTTTTACGACTGCAAATAGAAACCACACAAATCTTATTTTTCCTGAAAAATTCTCTTTCATTATATAAACTTCAAAAAGTGATAAAAAACTTTGTATTCAATATTTATGGTAACATAGAAACATTTGATTAAAATTACGCCAGGAAAAGCAGTATTATTATGTACTTTCTTTCCTAATTGATTATTTTTTTGGTACAATTCCTTGAAACATAGTCATCGTCTTCCTGTTGCATCTCAGAGAGAATAAAAAAAATTTCAGTGAACGAGAGATGAGTGCGAAAAGTGTTTTGCACACGGCGTGTGCAAAGTTCCGCTTTTGGTTTTCCGTATGCAAAACCTCATTTTGTGTAGCAGCCTTAAAATAGTATATTGTGCAATTAGTGTGGAAAATAGGATATTTCGTAATCCTATCAAACGAGTATGAAATATCCAGTTTCCGCACGAGTTGTACACTATACTTTTCCGACGACCTACATCAAAAACATAGGTATGTCGGATTTTAATTTCGAATGACTGTATTATACCTACTTACAAATCATTCTTACAGGAAGCAAATTCAATTGCCTGAAGTAGCATATAGGAAAGATGTATCGCACAAAGAGAACACATTTTATTGAACATTCAACGAAAATATTTGGGTACATTTTGGTCTGTATTTATGAAATATTAGAAAAATAGTTATTGAAGGTAATATTTGAACAATTGTTCAGTACTAACGGAATACTATTATTTTCTTTTATCAAACCTAGAATGGCTCGATGACTAATTCCTGTCATATTATTATTAGTTTCCAAAACTGTAGTGGAGGTTGATGGTTTCGTTGTAGGGTCTGATTGTGATACCGAGCTAGTTGCGAATGTTGAGAAAGTTGTTGCATGTTCAATAGATTGGGTTATTTGATTGGATATTTCCATTTTTTTATTGATCGATTCATTATTATAACCCTCTGCAACTGTGCTGCTTTTCCAGCCACCATGCTTTCTCAGAGTCAATAAATCACTGCCACTGTCTACTAATATTGTGGCGGAAGAACGCCTAAATGAATGGACAGTTTAGTTTTCTGGGTTTGGTGATTTCAAAAATGTAACGATTTCTTTGGTCATTGCACTAAACTAGTTAATTCTCAGAAACTGAGAGGTACATTTGCCTTTCTGGTAATTAATGAAGAATCTGTTATTTTTATCCACCATGGTTTTTGGACGTAGATCAGCTTACTTTTTATATATTCCATGAAATGTTCCTGTTAATGTAGTGGTACTTTATTTTTGGTGTCCGGAACCTTTACAATTAATGCAGTTGTTGCATCATTCAGATTGTTCATTTTCACATTGGCCAATTCAGCCCGTCTTAGGGCTCCGCTTGTAGCGAATGCTAAAGCAACTTAGAATCATTAAAATACATAAGTATTTGTTATTTCTCTTATTATTATTATGTTTTACTGCCTTCACATTATTGTTGTAGTATCAAACGTATCTATATTTTTATGAATATCATACGCTATTTATCCTATCCATAACTATGTAAGTAAATTAATTTTGGGTCAACACTTATCGAACATTACTGTGTTTGATATATGATGATGAATAAACATTATTATTATTATAATAGTGAGCAGTGTATCTTAAAAAAAATTTATTCAGATAGTTTGTTTAATACATCTACTATACAAGTCCGTTTATAAGTGACATGAGTATCACTCTTTAATGATGAAACATTCAAATAAAAAAAAAGTTAGTTCGTAAATATTCGAACCTACTCCATAGATTCTGTTTTGTGACTCGTGTCGAAAGTTTGGTGCATTAACCTATTCAATGACATAAATAGTGTTTATCAAAAACAACGATTTCTTCATACAAAATATGAGTAGTGAATTAGTGAAATTTCAATCTTTAAAAAAAAAATCCTCATTCTAAATCAATCAACTGTAAATGCGAATCAAAACTTTCCTTGATTAACAAATATTTCTCATACGGAGCAGTCTCCATAAATTGTTTGCTTTACTGAGGATTTAAAATGTTTGATTTTTTTGGTTTATATCCGTCTGAACGTATTTTGAGTACCGCTTTCAATTTCAGGTAATTTCCAATGTTTATGTTATGTTTTGCTATCAAAGATGTTCGTAACATAGAATATATTGACCAGACAGTACTTGACTTGTACTTATTTCCTAACTCTCCTATGTAAGCCAATAAAACTACCTCAGAGAAGTTTTTTGCGTTACTTCTTTCTTTCCATGCCATCAAATTATCGTACGCCAAATCATACTTCTGTTTTGATTTTTCTGGCAGCAATTCCTTCGTTGTTTCGTTTGCTATATTGCATACTTCTGGGGGAGTAAAATCTAACATTTCATCGTCAGATGACATTGTACCAAAGAAAACTGAATAAATTACTTAGTAAATCACACTGACACTATAATGTTATGAATTTGTTTGTAGATATGTTTTTGTCACAGGCACCTATGAGTAATAATTAGAGTAGAGTTAACTATAAGAAGCATAAGATGTCCGGAGGACTGCTCACTGCTAATATCCTATACAATAGGGAAAGTTGGGTCGAAAATCCATCAGAAAACAACTACTTTCCTTGCTAATGCCACGACGAACATTGAATTACATCTGATGAAATTTCCGTGCAGAGTTCCTACAAGGTTATCTCTGCAATTGCTTGGTTACATGGGAATGTTCATCGAAACATTCGGACCACCTATTATATCGATTTCGGAGTGTTGCTCCTCATCAGTATAGGGTAGGTCTAGCAGTCAATAACTAATGACTGCAACTAATGAATCGACAACCAAACCCATTTAAAGACCGAAACTGAGATCGCGCCCGCACAGTGGATTAACTCCAAACTGCGAGCGCCATCTCAGCGCCGGAAGCCCAACCAAACAATACCCATGACCACGATTGTCAAGACCGTATTAAAACGGAAAAGAAAACTGTAGGTCACAATGAGCTTATGACAAGAGGCATAAGATGTCCGGAGGACTGCTCATTGCTAATATCCTATACAATAGGAAAAGTTGGGTCGAAAATCCATCAGAAAACAACTACTTTCCTGGCTAATGCCACGACAAACATTGAATTACATCTGATGAAATTTCCGTGCAGAGTTCCTACAAGGTTATCTCTGCAATTGCTTGGTTGCATGGGAATGTTCATCGAAACATTCGGACCACCTATTATATCGATTTCGGAGTGTTGCTCCTCATCAGTATAGGGTAGGTCTAGCAGTCAGTAACTAATGACTGCAACGAATGAATCGACAACCATACCCATATAAAGAGAAACACCCACACCCATTCAAGAAAAAAAAGTAGTTGTTTTCTGATGGATTTTCGACCCAACTTTTCCTATTAGCAATGAGCAGTCCTCCGGACATCTTATGCCTCTTGTCGTGAGCTCATTGTGACCTTCAGATTTCTTTTCCGTTTTATATGCGGTCTTGACGATCGTGGTTCATGGGTATTGCTTGGTTGGGCTTCCGGCGCTGGGATGGCGCTCGCAGTTTGGAGTTAATCCACTGTGCGGGCGCGATCTCAGTTTCGGTCTTTAAATGGGTATGGTTGTCTATTCATTCGTTGCAGTCATTAGTTATTGACTGCTAGACCTACCCTATACTGATGAGGAGCAACACTCCGAAATCGATATATAGGTGGTCCGAATGTTTCGATGATCATTCCCATGCAACCAAGCAATTGCAGAGATAACCTTGTAGGAACTCTGCACGGACATTTCATCAGATGTAATTCAATGTTCGTCGTGGCATTAGCCAGGAAAGTAATTGTTTTCTGATGGATTTTCGACCCAACTTTTCCTTTTGTGAAGGATATTAGCAATGAGCAGTACACCGGACATCTTATGCCTCTTGTCATAAGCTCATTGTGACCTACAGATTTCTTTTCCGTAGTTAACTATATTTGATAATCGCACCAATCGCCGAGAGAGGAAACCGTGCGCAATATTTCATTTCACACTAGTGCGAAATGAAATATTTCGCCCTAGTGCGAAATATCTAATTCTGTGTACTAGTTTACAGTGCGAAATGATACGTATTTCAAGGAGGTCGTCGGAAAAATTATATTTTTGAATCAAGTTAATCAAAATCAACAAATTCCAGACAGAACGTTATAATGAATTGGTAATAAGAAAACAGCACAGGATTTGAATAATGCATAATATGCTGATCCATAAGCTTGTATACATGCATTCACATTCTCTTACAGCAAAATGAGTAGTTTGATATTGACCATGAGTGTAGTAGCATACGTCGTGAGTAACTTTCAAATCCCTAGATGATAATATCATTATGAGTTATTAGCCAAATTGGAATTCAATAAACAACTACAATTTATTTTTTATGTTGATCATGAAAAAATCTAGAACAATATGCTCCTATTCTTCCTCGGTAATGTTTAGCAAAAGTATTCTGAATCTGATCAAAATGATGTTGATCGTTTTGTGAATGTTGATTTGGGACAAAAATATAAATATAGAGGACGAACCTCCATCGCACGATTGTAGATGAAAAGGGATACCATACATAGCAGCGAACGTGTTTCTGTCTTAATAGTTAATTCAGTTTCATATAATGGTTCGTATGCATAAACCTTGAACAAATGCTTTTACTTGGAATCCATGAAACAGACGTATTTATTTTGTTGAGTTATGAGGGAGATGAACCTATAGTATAAGTATTTGCTACCTTTTATGAATATTTCCCATTGTATTAGGTATCCTTTTATTGAAATGTATTTCTATCACTTCATTTAACTTAGGCATTTGATACATATTTTTGTTGGTTCTTCTTTCGGAGGACTTGGGGCTATTTTCAAAAACCTACACTGTAAATATTGTTTCCATCAGATTACATGATCCCATATGGGTAATGCGTTGCCATGCATAAACATGTAATGTTACATACCTCATGCAATATAATGTGAAGTCATAACTTGACTTCAAATGTGAATTTCCAATATATTCCATGGTTTATATTGTAATAATGTAATATGTAATAATAATGTAATAATGTAATATTCTCGATTATTTCAGATTCAAAGGTGATTTCTACATGTTTGTTTATGTGTTTTTACCATTTTATTCGAGTTGTGCTAATTGAAATACATGCTTCAGTATGTATTATTGGATATATACTCAAGTATTTGGGTCAACTAACTTTACATATAGGCTTATATTACTCAATAGTAGAGGGGGGAAGGGATCTGCAAAAAAGACATAAAATCGGAATTAAAAATACTTTATTCATCATAACATTGTAATGTATTGTTGTATATTGAAGGAAAATGACTCAAACTCGCAAATCATTCCGATATGGTACCGCAAGCAATTATTTAACAAAAATATCTTGCACTATACTTCAACTTTGAAATTAACGAAATTAGCTGACCTCATAAGATTGCCCACTCTCCGATATCGAATTGAGATGATATCTATCCACTTGAGATTTGAAAGTCGAATAAATACTCAAAATCATCTCACAGTTGGGTCTGCGACAATGGAAGTTTCGATTCGATTTCCTATGAAAATTCTGATGTTATTCACAATATTTTGGAACAAACAATGACAAAATGATTTTTACTCACCTGAGATATAATCCGATGACAATTTGGCACCCACCTACTTAAACTCACACAAACCTACCTACCTTCGATAGAGGCCAAACGATGTCCATTCTGCCAACATGAACTGTGAATGAGGTTTGGGCCGAATGCCGGTAGGTGAGCATGGCGATAGCGTTAAAGAAAATTACATTTAGACAAAAGATAATTTACATATTACGTGGAAAATTCTGTAAATTGGCGACATGCCACTGTAACAATACGTCGTTTTACTGATTATTACATTTATTTACAGTCATCATGTAAACCAGAGGAAATTACATGTAATTACATTGAATTACTTGCTCACTGTAAAACACGGGAGAAATGGAGGACATTTACCAAATTTTACATTAAATTTTTAAATTACTTGCACAATCAAGTCATAATACTAGGAGGATTATGTATATTCTACATTCTGGCATGTATTTTTTCATCCACTTTTTACTGTGTACATCTTCATCACTCGAATAAGTGATGAATTCAAAATACTAATGGGTATTTACTATAGGGTTCTTTCAGAAGATATATAGATTCATTCTATTCATATTCTTGGCTTGTGTACTCAACAACATAGTTTTGTCTGAAATTTGAGTTTTGTCAATTTTTATTGTAGTTACACACAGTTGCGGTTTTCCACATAGCATTTCTCACCAACACTATGTTTTTTATTCGTGGTATCCTTTCGCACACTGGTTTTATTAGTTAATTCATAATTGATAAGCTTTTCTTTAATCTAAGATGATGAGTAAAATAAACGGTCGATACGAAAAATCCACAATAAAGTTTCTTACTGCTCTCAAAATTTCTCATTGTGAATTTAAATTTATTTCAAGTGGCAACAACACACGGTAGACTGGTACTTATAATTTTTGCGAATAAAAAAGTAACAGGCAAGGACCAGGTGAGGAATCTTGATGAGGTTCCAAATTTAAGGAAAAAAATAATTAAACACGAAATCACACAAAATGGTTGAAAACGGTTTTTTGAGATTTGCAGCGAAACGTGTCCTCTTAGCGGAAATCGTTCAAAGGCCAAGTTGTAAATAATAAAACATTCGAAATCTTCTGCATCAATACTTTTCGAAATAACCTCAAATTAACCGTCGAAATGGCGAAACACCGATTTTTCAGTTTTCAATTTTCAATTTTTTTCTCGCTTATAAATGATTTAATTCACATGACAATTCGCTGATTTTCTTCAAAATGTATGTCATTGAAATCGTCATATCTCAAATATACCAAAAAACATATTCGTTTAATTTTTACGTTTTGTTGTTCGTCTGTATTTAGTTATGAAAATTCGGTTTTCAGAAGTGTTCTCCCACAGAAATTTTACGTCACTGACACAATCCGACAACGTTGGAATCGTGGAGGCATTTGTCGATTGCCATTGTATTATCACTATGTCAAGTTACAAATGTCATATAATGTACGATCTGTCAGAGCTCTTACTGTTGAAGTAAAACGCTTTGCTAATATTATATTTACTATAGAATTTTAAATAACACACTTTACCGATGTGGGACTCTTTTCATCAGAACGACCAGTACAACGAATATAAAAAAGTGATAGCGAAAAATACCAAAATCTGTGTAGTATTCTCGAAGAGGGTAATTTTTAGCAGAGCCTGAATATACTTTACGTATTCTTGTTGATATTAATATTTAGAAGAACTGAGACGTTACTTGAGTTGTTTTTTAATAACATTAACTTACATGATATAAACAACTAACCGTTACCATATAAAATAAATAAATATACAGTAAGAAATTGCATAACTATTTCTAACACCTCCACTTTATGCAATATTACTGACACCCTGTAACCCCATCTTCCTCACGATGTGGTGAAGTTTCTCTCCAGGAAGTGTCTTTGTCAAGCAGTCGGCAACCATATCTTGGGTTCTTACTGATTTTATCTCTATTTCACCTTTGTCTGTTTGTTCACGAAAAAAATGATGTTTCACATCTATATGTTTACTTCTGGGTCGATATCCACCATTTTTTCCTAAATCGACCGCACCTTTATTATCACAATAAATTGAAATCTTTCTTGGTGTATCTGGAATGATTTCACGAAGGAGTTCTTTCAAAAATATTGCTTCTTGTGTCGCCATACTCAATGCCATATATCCGGCCTCTGTTGTTGAGAGAGCCACAGTAGACTGTTTTCTAGAAGACCAGCAAATTGCTCCTCCACCCAAGAGGAATACATAACCAGCTGTGGACTTGCGGTCATCCACATCTCCTCTGCCCAATCAGAATCACAAAATCTATGCAAGTATTCATTTGATTTGTGAAAAATCAACTTATAGTACGAAGTTTTTCTCAAATATCTAAATATTCGTTTGACGGCAGTCCAATGACAGCTATTTGGATTCTGACTGAATCTGGCCAACTTCCCGATCGCGTAGGAAATATCAGGTCTAGTGCACTGGGCTGCATACATCAAGCTGCCAATTGCTTCCTGATATGGAATACTTGCCATTTCATTTTCTTTTATGTCATTCTTCACTGCCATTTCTTTTGACAAAACTTGATTTGGATCTAAAGGAGTCTGCATACCATGACAATCTGACATATTGAACCTTGAAAGAATTTCTTCTATATATTTCTCTTGATCCAAAGTGATGGTTCCATTTTCTTTGTTTTTGATAATTCTCACGCCAAGACAAAAATGCGCGTTTCCCAAATCTTTCATCTTGAACTTGCACGATAACGCATTTTTCAACATTTCTGTGCTTTTTCTATCATTTGAGAATATCAACAAGTCATATACATATAATGCAATTATTAAAAACTTTCCTGCGGTATTTTTATAATAAATACAAGTATCTTGTTTTGACTGATTGAATTTCATGTTCTTCAGTACTGAATCGAATTCCTGATTCCACGCTCGACTGGACTGTTTAAGGCCATACAATGTTTTTTTGAGTTGACAAACCGTCCCATCAGGTAATTCCATGAAAATTTCTTCATTTAACGTTGGATGTAAAAATGCTGTGACCACGTCCATCTGATCTATTTCCCAGTTATAATTTGCAGCCAAAGCCAATAAGTCTGATGGAACTGTACCGAACTACAGGAGAAAATGTTTCCTCGTAGTCCAAACCTGGAGTCTGTGAGTACCCTTTGGCTACGAGTCTTGCTTTGTATCGTTTTTACAATAAAATGCTGTGTCTGAACTAGGGAAACTCATGACTTGAACATTTTCCTGTAGTAACAAGTTTTTCACAAATTCTGTGGAAGTAATCTGTTTTGAGCCTTGGATGCCCAAAATGAGAGGTTTGTATTGTTCAGGAAGTCCTCCTAATATAATACCTCCAACCACATTGTCCTTGAACGGTTCTCCAATATTCTTGTACAGATGAACATGATTCAAATTTTGTCTTAAAAAGGCTCGAATACAGGCCAACCTGACGAACAATTCCACTATCTTCATAGGTCTTTCTAAGATTTTCCCATGCTTCTTTTGCCGTTTTGGCCTTTTTGGTTTCAGCAGCTGCGGAAGGTTTGAGAGACAGATTTATTTTCTGCCAATGCTCTTTGATTCAGTTCATCATCAACCGTTTGACCAGGTTTTGGTTCTACGCAACTCCAAAGACCTGCATCAACTAGGAAGTTCTTCATCCAAAACTTCCGATCTCCGTAGTTGGTACCATCTAGGTGCTTTGATTCTGCTAACCCACCAACAGAAGTAGATATTATGGTGGATCTAGTATTACTGTGTAGTATTACTGTGGACATTTTAGCTTCTAGATCCTTCCTCAGCGCATCCAGCTGGGCTTGAATTTCTTCTACGGAGGTCATTATTCGATTTTTCATACGAAAAACTTGTGAAAGATGTCAATATTTACAAATTTTTGACTGTAGTCTTTCTTTCCAGAAATTCACACCAAAATACGTTTACAGATTCAGAGGGACTTTACTGGGCCCATAACCGTTTAGCAGAGCCTGAATATACTTTACGTATTCTTGTTGAAATTAATATTTAGAAGAACAGAGACGTTACTTGAGTTGTTTTTTAATAACATTAACGTACATGATATAAACAACTAACCGTTACCATATAAAATAAATAAATATACAGTAAGAAATTGCATAACTATTTCTAACAGTAATATACTGAAACTTACCTTGGGATGCTGCACAACATTCATAGCCACAATTTTTTATCTCATCATTACTTTCGTCAATTAATAGTAGCTACAACAAAATCTGGTTTGTGCTCAGGATACGGCACTTGATGATACAACCCTCTCTTTTCAGCTGCACATGACACACAGCTTCATCACCATAGCCTGATCTAGCAGCCCTTCAAATGTACCATATAAGTAAAGGGATATTCATGCCATCAGAATGAGTTGCAAATAAACTACTTCCTTCTTCTTTTTAATACCTTTCATCTCCACTCTCAAATAGTTTGGAGTGCGTGATAAAAATGCGTGAATCATTATATAATTTACGGGTGGCAACTTTTCACTGCCAGCTTTAAAAAAGTTTTTCTCCATTTTTACAAGTTGTAAAAGTAATCTACTAATAAAAATTTGACTACTGACAAAATAACATAAACAATATCAACAAATGTCAGCGGCCCCACTGTTGTCAGATTCATATCAGTATCATCAACTTAGATCAACGAAAAACACTTGAATCTAGTGAAGACATTCTACGTCACAAGAGTATACATATTCGATTTTTTTCTATGTTTCAAAGACTCTAATTTTTTTTAAAATTAATCTTGAGTAGAATCTTTCACAAGGTGGGGAGCTAATACAAAAAGGTTTCTAAAAATAATATTCAGTTCAATTTTGGAGTTTTAGGAATTTGTGAGCATATATATACCTTTTTTGGTTTCAAATGAGCACTATTTTTCCGCAATTCAGAAGACAAGATTTTGAGTTATGTACATTTCTCGAAAAAAATCCCCTTATTTTCCACAAACAATTGTTTTGGTGTTTTTTTTTTTGTATTTTGAAGGTCTGTAAGTGATTATTTCAACTGTTGAAATGTCTACTTCTGAATGGTCTATGCGACTTGGGGGTGTATTGATCGTCAAACCGCTGAAAATTCAGAAAAACCGACAAGTATTTTCAATGATTTTCAATAGTTGTAGAAAAAAGTATCCGCAAGGACCTTGAGGTTTCAACTTCTAGGAAAAAAATATTCAAACACGAAAACACTCAAAATGATGAAATGGGGATGCAATTTAGGGGTTGAAAATGTTTTTTTGCGATTTGCGGCAAAACCTGATATCCTAGCGAGAGTTGTAGATAATAAAAAATTCGAAAACTTCTTTTTACAACACTTTTTGAGCTCAAATTAACCGTTAAAATTGCAAAAAAAACGATTTTTCAGTATTTGTTTTTTTTTCTCGCTTATAAATGATTTAGTTCACATGAAAATTTGTAGATATACGTCTTTTTTGTTTCGAATAAGTATGAGATTTTTGCCAAGGAGAAGAATACAAGTTTTCGAGTTAGTCACATTTTTCGAAAAAAATACTTTTATTTTACATGAACAATTGTCTTTATATTTTTTTGTACTTCGAAGGTCTATGAGTGAACATTTTAATTGTTGAAATGTCAACTTTTAAATGATCCATGTGACTTGGGAATTGGTCGTTAAACCGCTTAAAATCGAAAAAAAATATAGATTTGGGTGGAACGTTTCTCTCATCAAAAATTTTCATTTTTTTTCCAACAGGTGAACACATTGCTTTTTTTTAAAAAAAAAAAAATTTGATTTTTTTTGGGTGGAAAGTTTCTCTCTTTGAAAATTTTTTACAAGACAGGTAAACACATTGTATTTTGAAAAAAAAAAAATATTTGTTTTTTTTTTTCGATTTGGGTGGAAAGTTTCTCTCATCGAAAAATTTTTTTTCCAAAAGGTGAACCATTGCTTTTTTACGAAAAAAAAAGTTTTTGATTCTTTTTCGATTTGGGTGGAAAGTTTCTTACATCAAAAATTTTCTTTTTTTTCCAACAGGTACATTGCTTTTAAAAAAAATATTTTTTTGATTTTTTTTGGTTGGAAAGTTTCTCTCTTTGAAAATTTTTTACAAGATAGGTGAACACATTGCATTTCGAAAAAAAAATATTTGTTTTTTTTTCGATTTGGGTGGAAAGTTTCTCTCATCGAAAAATTTTCAGTTTTTTTCCAAAAGGTGAACCATTGCTTTTTTCCGAAAAAAAAATTTTTGATTCTTTTTCGATTTGGGTGGAAAGTTTCTTACATCAAAAATTTTCTGTTTTTTCTCCAACAGGTGAACACATTGCTTTTTTCAAAAAAAATTTTTTTTGATTTTTTTTCGATTTGGGTGGAAGGTTTCTCTCTTCGAAGAATTTTCAGTAATTCAATGATTTTCGACTTTCTTCATTATTTTTATAACAAAAAGTAGTTAATATTAAATTAATTATTACACTACAAAATTAATTTATCAAAATAATTTTCATTCTTTTTTACAGCTATTGAAAATATTGTGAAAATTATGATTCAGAGAGACTTGAGCGGTTTAACGATCAATACACCACTGAACCCCTACATAGACACTTCTGGAGTAGACATTTCAACAATTAAAATGATCACTTGAACACATTCGAAATAAAAAAAAACAATTGCTCGAAAACTAGTTGTCCTGTGAATTGCAAAAGAATCTTGATCAGTTGACACCAAAAAATATATATGCTTACAAATTTTCATGTGAATTCAATCATGTATACTCGAGAAAAAAATTAATTACTGAAAAATCGGTTTTTCGCCATTTTGACAGTTAATTTGAGTTTATGTCGAAAAGTGTTGAAGACAAATGTTTCCAATTTTATTATTATCTACAACTTTGCCTTCGAAGATTTTCCGTTAAGAGGTAACGTTTCACTGCAAATCGCTAAAACTGTTTTCAACACCTAATCTACATCCCCATTTCACCATTTTTAGTGTTTTCGTGTTTAATTTTGTATTTTTCACAAAATTGGAACCTCAATAAAAATTTTCACCTGGTCCTTGCCTGGTACTTTTTTCTTATTTTAAGCATTTAAATCGACTTTTGAAATACCTTCCCAGATGTCGAAAAATCTTTTTCAGTTATTTTCTTTGCATAGTTGTCAACAACAAGGGTCGCATTCAACATGGCCTAAGGTAATAAGGTCATCCATGTTTGTTTATTTATTTGAAATGGGAACATCCTAATTTACATACAATTTAATACTCGTAATTAAAATAAAAATACTTAGTGCTAAACAAAAAAATGCTAAAAAACAAAAATACACCTACTTATAGTTTTACATCCAAAGATTAAAATATACACATATTATACTCATGTACACTCAGTATACATGAGCAACACAACACACTCATGCACCCCACACACCCACACACATTCATGCCTTCCATCATTCATTCTCTTAGATGTGCAGTGGTGAAATAAATTCATTCAAACGAATTTTGAATGTGTGTAAATACGGTGTTTTTTTCACTTCATGTGAGAGGTTATTGAAATCATTTAAGCCCTTGAAGAATAATGTTTTCAATGAGCTTACATTTCGAGTTCGAGCTATATGGAAATTGTTCACGTTTCTTGTAGGATAAGTGTGGATCTCATTGTTGAACTGAGATAACTTGGGACTAAATTTTTTGTTATTTTATAAATGAGCACCATTGTCATGTTTGTTTACATTGTGCCAGTTCAAAGTTCTTAACATCTGATCAATTGGAACATATTTATTGCATTGCAGAATGATTCTCATACCCCTATTTTGAAGTTTTTGTAAAGTCATTAAACAGTTTTTGTCCAACAGGTACAGTAAGCTAGCACAATAGTCAAAGTGGGGTTGTATTATCGTCCTATAAATGGTAATTCTGGAAAAGAGAGACATGTTATGGGATACTCTAGAGTGAAAGAATAGCTTTTTTTAAAAAAAATTCAACAGATGTTATCGCTGTGACATTTGAAACTTAGTGTGTCATCTATCATAAAACGTAGACATTTGAATTCCTTAACCCATTCGAGATTTTCACCTTCTATTTTTATGTGTGAACGTTGATGGTTTACGCTTTTTAATTAGTATCTTGTACTCAGGACCATTGCTTTCGTTTTCTTTGAATTTAATTTAATTTTATTAGTTTTCAAAAATGATTGGAATGAGATTAAAACGTGATTTAGTCTCGTTACCGTTTCACCTAAGTCCCTACCATAACATGCTACTAAAGTATCATCCGCAAAAAGGTTAGGAAAATCATAGCCTCTTACAAAATTGATATCATATCATTTGTCAGTTCATTAGAAAATGCTTTCTCTATTTTACATTTCTGACACCCATTGCTCAGATATTGCTCAAACCATTTCAACACGTTACCTTCAATACCGTAATATTTCAGTTTTTTTATTAGCAGTTTTCTGTCGATGGTTTCAAAGGCTCTTTTGAAATCAAGAAATTATTAGTTACCCTTATTTATTTCTTGCTTCCAGTTTGATATCGTTAGTTGTAAGGCGGTTTCGCTTGAATGCTGTTGTCTAAAATCTGACTGATTACCTATTAGAAGTTGATTTGCTTCAAGTATTTTGACAATTGCTGATGTACAATGATTTCTAAGATTTTTTCGATATTTGGTAACGTGTTTATTCCTCTGATGAAATCTGTTACCTCAGTTGCTTTGTTAATTTTAGGGATAGGAATTACAGTGCTCATTTTTAGATTCTCATAAAAGTTACCTGATGTAAGTGAAGCATTGATGAGATTGAGAAATGCATATATAAAATGTTTCTTTAAAAAAATGTATATTGACTACTTCTTCGACACTGCCTTTGTTCGGAAGAGAAAAAATAATATTTTTCAATTCTGTAAGACTAACATTCTCAAATTTTATAAAGTTACTAGTAATTAATTGCAAATGTTCATGATTCCATTCAGATTCTGATGTAATCAGATCGGAAATTATTTTTATACTTTCAATAAAAAACTCATTGAACATTTTCGCTGCTTCCAGTTCATTTTGAGCTACGGTGTCAGTGCCAAAATTGATACATTACCTTATTTTTTTCGCCTCTTATCAATTTTTTCAGTGTTTTCCACATTTCTTCTGCAGTACCCCTATTTTTATCAATGTGATTTTCAAAATATTGTGATTTTTTTGTTTTTAATAGATTAACCGTGGTATTTCTCTTTAGTTTATATTGGTTCCATAAGTAATTTTTGTCAGGACCAGAACTTTTTTTGAATTATTTATATGCTGTGTCTCTTTCTCTAGAAGCTGATTTTATTTCTTCATCATACCAAGGGACCTGCCTATTTTTAGTAACAATTTTCAATAGTGGTGCAAAACGGTCTGTAGTTGTTCTACATTGTGTTTCAAAATGATTGTAGATTTCATTAACGTCAATAGAGTTATTCAACCAATCGCACAATAGTAAGTTCAGATTGATATTATGAAAGGCATTTGTATCAAGTTTTCTTGTGAGGAAGGAGCTTTCTATATAGTTATTATTTATTGTGGGTAAGTTAATTGTAATGATAGAATGATCAGTAATTTTGGGACAGTCATGCACATTGACAGATATATTCTGATTCGATAGTACATAATCAATAAGTGTAGCACTAATGTTTGTAATCCTGGTACATGTACATGTACAGGGTGTCCCAAATTCGAGCCTCATCATTGGGATCTCAGAAACCAGAAGAGATACGAGGTCGGTTAAGTGGAGGCAAAGTTGCGCAATTTGGTGCTCATTGAAACGCCGCTTTCATATTTGGAAAATTCCGCATACTTCCGAAGATTTTTGGAAAAAACCGATTATTCGCGATTTCATTTTTATTTTTTTGTGACTCTATTTGAATAGATATAACAGAACAAATTTCACATTCTCATTGCTACTTTTTCTGTTCTACAAGATGGTGTTATCAGATTTTCAAACAGACGTTTCGTATTTGAGCTGCCATCATCAACTTTGTTTTTTTAAATACGGCCCTGGATTTTTTATTATGGATTTTAAAATCTTCTGATGCCCCTAAACAAATGATGTATCGCACTTATTCGAAAAGTTTATATTAATAGCATTTTCCATAAGAACTCATGTGTTATTGAGAGACAGATAATAGATTTTGGGTAAGATCTTAGCAGGACATCGTTAAAATAATTTTTTCGAAAAAGAACGATACATCATTGTTTTAAGGACCTCAGAAGCTACTAAAAATTGATGTAAAACAATTTGTGATGTTCAACAATAGGCATGATGTTTTAATTATTCCAAAAAAAGTCAAACAAAAACTATGAAGTTGAATACCCAATGAAAGTTAAAGCAAATATTCAAATTGTAATCCACCTGCTTGAATGCATTTTCGTGTCAGTCTGTGAAGTTTATGGATGGCACGCTGAATGGTCCTTGCAGGGATAGCCCTGATCTCCCTTATTAGGTCTTGTCGTAATACTTCAAGATTTTGTGGCGTGTTTCGATAAGGACGGTTTTTGAGAAATCCCCAAAGAAAGTAGTCTAGACGGTTTAGGAGGGGGCTTTTAGCTGGCCGACGTACGGGACCTTGGTTTTCAATCCATTTATTAGGGAATAATTCATTTAATAAATTTTTAACACATCTCCCATTATGAGGTGGTGCACCGTCTTGTTGCCACCATAGTTGACGTAATATGCCCAAAGGTTCTTCCATTAAGGAATCCAATATATTGGTCCTTACTAATTCTGCATATCTATGGTAATTTAATTCTCCTTGAATAAAAAAACGGGCCGATAATTTTATTGTGCCACATACCGACCCATACGTTAAATGATTGTCGTCCCTGAGGTCTTACTTCTTGATTCTGCCTTGGGTTTTCTATTGACCGTTCGTTATGTCTATTAAATAGTCCATCTGTTGAAAAACTGCATTCATCTGTCTATATAGTTTTATGTAGGAAGTCATCATTCTCATTAATTTAATTTTGCAACCAGTTACAAAATTCTAATCGTCTCTCAGCATCGCCAGGTCTTAGTGTTTGACTAATATGGATTTTGTAAGGTTTATATCTACGCTTATTTAAAGTTCTCCAAACTCTCATTCTCGGTAATCCTACTTCTTCTGAGAAAACTCTAAATGAAGCTCGAGGATTATTATTCGCCTTAAAAAATAATTTAAAATTATTCATTTTACTTTCTACTTTGTAACAGTTTTCAAACTTACAGTGTTCAAGATAATTTGTTCCTCTTCTGGATCGATTCGTGTTCCATTTTCAACCCTTGGCTTAACAAAACTTCCGTACTAAGCTAAATTATTATCAATATTAGCAAAATAACTATAATGGGGCTGCCGTCTTTCTGGATATTCCAACAAATAGCGCTTACAAGCCGTTTTTGAATTTCGATTCGAAATATAATAAATCCTTATCATGTCTCGTTTTTCTTCGTTAGAAAAAGTCATTTTCGTTTAATAAGCGTTAACGATTAGTGAACGAACAGTGAACTGTCAAAATATTGGATAATTTAAACATTAACAAATGAACTAAGATAGCCAGAATGCACGATGCACAGCCACTTTGATAAAATGCAATTATTTTTGTAAATATAGCCTAGGGCCTAGAGTTTGAGGGATGACACTTCAATTATATTATTTATCAACCACCCACTTTTATGTTAGTTTTTGAGTTTTATGCAGTGCGTTATTGCAGAAAAAGTTTGTTTTAACTCTATTAAAAATCTAATTTTTGGTTCCCTCTAACTCATGAGTTATTATGAAAAATGCTATTAATATAAACTTTTAGAATAAGTGCGATACATCATTTGTTTTGGGACATTAGAAACTTTTAAAATCTATAATAAAAAATCCAGGGTCGTATTTAAAAAAACAAAGTTGATGATAGCAGCTCAAATACGAAACGTCTGTTTGAAAATATGATAACACCATCTTGTAGAACAGAAAAAGTAGCAATGAGAATGTGAAATTTGTTTTGTTATATCTATTCAAAAAGAGTCACAAAAAAATAAAAATGAAATCGCGAATAATCGTTTTTTTCCAAAAATCTTCTGAAGTAATCGGAATTTCTCAAATTTGAAAGCGGTGTTACAATGAGCACCAAATTGCGCAACTTTGCCTCCATTTAACCTACCTCGTATCTCTTATGGTTTCCGAGATCCCAATGATGAGGCTCGAATTTGGGACACCCTGTACATGTACTAGTAGGTAACAAGATAGTATTAATATTATATTCTCTATTGTTGTTTGAATTCGTGGTTGCTAATGACGACGTGGTCCTACTTACTCGTATGGAAGACACTGTATATTATCAAGGTACATCGTTCTAATTGGTCCTTATATAGCAGGAGATGAGATTTTCATAAAGCGAAACAAATTATTCATCCATCCCACATTTCTCCTAATAGAAAATAAATGAAAATAATTAAATATAAATCAATGCCATGATTATTGTTAATTTATTTTATTTTGGCAGGTATTCCTCCTTACGTTTACTGTACTTATTCTGGCCGCACCCAAATTCAATGTTCTGTTTGCACTGAAGCCACCAGATGATTTTTTCACTGAAGAATTGGTCAACATTTTCAGTGATAATGGCTACGATGGCGAAAATGGCATACCAGGACACTAGAATTTATTTTCCTCAATATGTAAGTGGCTGAAATAACATTTGGAAATAATTAATAATTTATTAACTTCAATAGGTAGAAAATTCTTAAATGTTTCAGAAAAAATAGATCTAAACAAGTTGATACCTAGATAAGTTACTGCTCTTATTTTGAGACATTGCCATGGCAACCACATCGATTTCTGTAATTTTTTTCCTTCAAGGTACCTTGGAAGTGGTACACTGGAAATGTTTTGACGTCAGTCACGTGATTAAACAGTAACATAATTTTTCAGAGACTTTGATTTGTCTAAAATTTTCACTTTATGAATAAGAAGACATATGATAAGAATACGTATATTCATTTCGAATAAACAAACTATACTAATCCAACAACTATCCACACATATTTCGCTGCAAAATGTAAATGTTTGATGAATTCTAACACTTCTTCTTCAAAATTCTCTATTTCTTTCAAAACTTCAACTAATTCAAAATATTCTTTAGTAACTGATGTTTGTTTTTTTCGGTTTGAGGTCTTGAATTAAAGAAAACTCTATTTCTTTACAGCTAACGTTTCGTCAGTTTATTCTGACATCTTCAGGGCACTGTGAGATATAAAAAAAATGTTGAAGTTTTAAATTTATAAACTCTAGAACATTTAAATATGAAAATTTTTTCAACACAAGACACGTTAAAATTTGAATGAAATACCACCTTACTTGGGTGCATTCCAAAATCGAAGTGATAAAAGAGCAGAATGTACAATTGAAAAAGCAACAGAGAAAGAAAAAAAATTAATATATAAAAACAAAACACAAAACCCAATGCATATCACCAAGATATAAAGTATCAATGTTTGGTTCTTTTTCTCGCTATTAGATTGAAATAAGAAAAAGAAATAAGAACCAAACACTGATACTTTATATCTTGGTAATATGCATAGGGTTTTGTGTTTTGTTTTTATATATTAATTTTTTTTCTTTCTCTGCTGCTTTTTCATTTGTACATTCTGCTCTTTTATCATTTCGATTTTGGCATGCACCCAAGTAAGGTGGTATTTTATTCGAATTTTAACGTGTCTTGTGTATTGTTTGTTTGTAACCCGTTTTTACATCGAACTATTCTGTCTGTTACACGTGATTCAGACCTAATATGGTCGTAGGATATAGATATACGTAGAAGACAGAAATCTTTGGGAGATCGTTTGCTAACGAACAGTCGTTACCGACCGATGTGAATGAACCCTTTACTCCCATAAACACCTAACTATGTAGGCTTATTATGGCAAGAACCTGTCAGAAAACAACTACTCCCCTGGCTAAGACCACGACGGGTATTGAATTAAATCTAACAGCTACTTGTGCAACGTTCCTCAAAACAGGTTCTTGCCATAATAAGCCTACATAGGTGTTTATGGGAGTAAAGGGTTCATCATCGGTCGGTAACGACTGTTCGTTAGCAAATAATCTCTCAAAGATTGCTGTCTTCTTCGATTAAATCTCTCAACCCGGAGATTCGGAGTGTCTTCCTCTGCTCGCTAGGTGGAGCGGCCTAGAAACTGCTTTCATCTCGTGAACCAGAATTGACTAATCAGCGGAGTGTGTATTGGTTTGGACGGGGAACAGATGGCTTCAGTGCTGTCTGTGTTGACCTGCCCTTGCACTGATGAGAGGCAACAACCTCGAAACTAGTCTGCAGGTGGTCACCCCGTCCAAATCAAAACACAATTCTGCTGGTTGCAATTGCGTCCTCTGATGTTTTGAGGAACGTTGCACAAGTAGCTGTTAGATTTAATTCAATACCCGTCGTGGTCTTAGCCAGGGAAGTAGTTATTTTCTGACAGGTTCTTGCCATAATAAGCCTACATAGTTAGGTGTTTATGGGAGTAAAGGGTTCATCATTGGTCGGTAACGACTGTTCGTTAATAGATATACGTATTACGCGGAAGACTCATCCTTTCGTAAGTAAAATATACCAATTTCTTCTTCTTAAGGTTTATCTGTTGACTAATAATAGTTCAATGGTTGTTTCTGGAAAGAAAAAAAAATCATATTTAAATGTTCTAAAGTTTATAAATTTAAAACATCAACCTTTTTCTTATATCTTACAGTGCCCTGAAGATGTCAGAATAAACTGACGAAACGTTGGCTGTAAAGAAATAGAGTTTTCTTTGATTCAAGACCTCAAACCCAAGAAAAACAAACATCAGTCATCATAGGAAAAGGTCGTTAAAACTTGCAAATTCTTTAGTAAATTCAAGAGACAAAGATCCAATGCTGGACAAGTCAGGGGTTTATAAATCAAATTGCTCTAATCCAGATTGTAAAGTTTGTTATATTGGCCAAATTGGTCGCAAAATTAAAACTCGATTAGCAGAACACGTTAGATTGATAGAATCCAATTCCGAAAAGAAAGAAATCAACTCTAACTCAGTTTTTTCCAATCATATAATTAACAAAAAACCTAATTTTTTTCCTAACTCAGATTAAATTTTTTTACATGTTTGTGATAAGGGAAAAAAGCTCAATCTACTTGAGACCCTGGAAATAAATAAGGCAATTGAAAATTCAGAAGTTCAATGCATAAACGAACAAACTAATTTTGACAGCTTAAAACTTCTCGATTCCTTACTATTTTGATCTATCGATTTGTGATTTTTTTCTTTTAGTTTAAAAATTTTCTTCGCACTTTTACACTCGTTCAACAACCAATGTTCCACATTACAATTTTTCCATTTTTGCATTTTTCTAGTTTACCATAAATTTCCAATATTAATGATAGTTGATGTTGTATGATTGATGATTGCTCTTTACCATGGGTCCATAGGTCCACGGGACAGTCAATCTGACACTTTGAGTCAACAAATGACAGATGTCAACCTTAAACTTCAAATTTCACTTTCTTCCATAACCCTTTCGTTTTGCGTTAAGAACACGTGCATGGTCACAGTTTAACAATTTATCATTAATTTTATAAAATGATTTATTTGTCTAGGTCAGATCACAACTCCTAACAGTTATGTTGCGGATAACGTTATGTTGACAACAATAGTTTTGATAAATTTTCTACATCTTTCATAGTTCCTTTTTTTACCACATATGGTATGTTCAAATTTTATTACTGTTATTCTCAATAATGTAATATCTCTATTTTCTGTAGATCTTAACTTTGTAACTTCTTTCGCTGAAGGTTTTTACCTACCCAGTAACATCTCACCTTCACTGTATGTTATGGATCGTCTCCTTTGGACACTTCTTCTTCTCTTTTTAAAGGCGAATATGGAGGCGAACACAATTCAATGGACTCCATTAAATGCTAATGTTCGAGTAAGTAAATATAACATTTGGATACTATTTTATTCTGCTTACTTCTGTATTGATTGTCCATAAGGTGGATTCTCGATAAATTATATTTTTAACTACAGTAAAAAGACTTTCTTCCGAAGGAAACATAGAAGCATCCTCATATATTTCTGTTACTCAGTGATATATTTTAATTCATCAATTATCATACAAAACTTTAAAGGATAACTCTAGTACTAATAAATGTTAATTTTGAAGCAACTACACTCTTGCTGCAATAGGTGAAATAGTAAATTTCTTCACAACAATCTCTTTATTATCCTTTCGACATATATACATGTATAGAAATTGTCAAAATTATTCACATATAAAATAATTTACAAAACAGGGAGGTAAAATAAAATGACATATTCATAGAATACAACTTGAAATTCCATTTTATATCACAAAATTCACTGACATTATAAAAAGTCATGTCAACTTAATTAAAAAGTAAGAGCGAATCACAAAATTGAATTTACTTAGGAAGATGCTGAAAAAAATTGGTTCAATAAAATTAGGTTACACTGGTTCGTGTGAATTAGAGAGAAATGTATTCTCTACTGGAAACTGCAAATTTGCGTTTTATCTGCATCGAAAAAGAGATTGCGTCCATTGAAGAATTTTGATACCTTCTCAATGGTGTCTTTACATTTTGTTTCCAATTTTTTTTGTATCCGAATCGGATATGACCATAAACATATTATAACTGAAAAACATTTTTGATCAGGTATGTACAGATTGATAAAAAAGTATGATAAATACAAAAAGGTCAATCTTGAAGTGAAAAACCCTGTGCCCATGTTCGGTGTTGTCATTTATTGAACTCCATAATTCAATGAAAAACAATTACTTTTATGAAAGCATTTTCAAAATACCACAGGAAGCATGAAAATTACTTTCGATGAAAAAACTTGCACTTATTCCATACGTATCTATAATCATTGAACTCAAGCTGAATTCCAAGTAAAGGTGAACAAAGTAGACTGACCAGATGCGTGACCAGAAACGCAATTGATGCATCTTGAGATAGGACGAGACGGAATTATTTGTTTTTATTTCAACCCGACTTGTTAGAAGGTAATCAACCGATACAAAGGGGTTCTTCGGTATATAAAGATGGTGCTGTGTTTGGGAGATCAGAATTTGTCTGTGACAAGTCACTGTAACTTTGTTATCGTCAATATGTTCAAACTGGTAAGAATTTTGTGTTGTTTCTCTAGTTATTTTTATGGAATATTCGATTTTTCTTGAGGTTGCTGAAAAATGCTTTTTGAATCGATATTATCAACAATTGGATGAATATAGAAAACAAATCACTCTAAAGGCAGTGAAAGGTCACGATTTGCATTGTGTTCAGTTCAGTAATCTAATAATTATTAAATGTACACGGCGAAAACATCCCGTAGCCATAATACTACAAATAATACTGAAAATTGTCAGATAAACTTCAAAAAGTGAAAAATGTTGCGTGTCTAGCAAAATTATATTTATTTTTTTCTGTTGTATTCGTATTGAAACGTGTTATCTTATAAAAATTACACTCGGTAATCTCCATATTTTGCAAAAATATGAAAATAAATTCATCTTCACATTCTGGAGATAATTTGTTAGAAACACTTCAGAATCTCATTTTTATTATTCATGTTATGGCAGTGGGTAATACATGAAGATTCTCAATAAAAATTGCACAAATTAAAATTCTGGAGGCTCTAGCTTAGATTGATTGATTTTAGCTTGTTATACGAAGACCCTTTAGGGTTAGTAAACCCTTCCGAGGGGGCCTAACTATTTTATCTTTGGATTTACATCACTAGTTGCTTCGAAGGAAATGTTCGGGATAAAAAAGACATTTTGAAAAATTTGGGTGTTTGTCTGACTGTCCAGACCAAAAATGAAAATTGTCATAGGTCCGGAACCGCTCGAAATATGGATTTGGAGTTTCAATCCTTAATCGGCCTCACGACTATATTCTTCAATTCTAATTTCAACTAGATGAATTTAAGGGCATTTTTTCAGATTTTTTCCTCGATTCGCGAAAACCCAAAATTTTACTAAACTGTCGAACGAAACTGAAATGTCAACGTATTGTTTGAAAAAATAATCGGAAAATGGTAAAAATTCCTTAAAAATAACCTTGAAAATGTGCATTTTCGAACAATATCGAATAATTCGGAAACGGATGATATTTCTATAATTCACCAAGAATTTTTGTTTCAACATCCGTATTGACCGTACTAATGGAAAAGTTGAAAAATATGTTTTCTACGTCATATGTCTATACGAACTTCATCGATATTCCAAATGAACTTGTTTAATTGTTTTAATAGCGAGGAAGTTGGCACCAAAAACTCGAAAACGATGAGAGATGTCGAAAAAATGTTTTATTTGAACAGATCTAAAAAAAATTCCTATGAAATTTTTCCATAGATTGAAAAAAAAACTGAAAACTTCTATTTTTTTAAAAACCTCAAAATCGAAAACCGTTTGAGAAATCACAAAAATGGGTGAAACACTTTGATAGTACTCGAATGGGTTTACAAAAAATGCTCACTGACTTTTCACATATCTCGAATAATAAACTCGGAAAAAGTTATTGAACTTAAATTAAGAAATATCCATTTCGTGACTTATGAAAAATTAAATACTAAATATTTCTGATCTTTAATTGACAAAAACTCGAAAATTGAAAGACATATAAAAAAATGTAAATCTCCTGTTTCATTTTCCTTGGGCAGATCTACAAAACATGCCAACGAAGTTTTTTCATGTAGTGAAACTTGAAGTTTGAACTTGAAACAACAAAAACTCAAAGACGGCAGCAGATTTTGATTTTTCAGAGCATACATTTTTTGATCGCCTTCTGAAAATCTACATAAAATTCAAATAAATTTCTTCCGTAAAATCATTATTCTTGGAAACATTTCTATAAAAACAAAAAATTGAGATATTGAATTTACCGTCTTTTCTGAAACTCGAATACGTCGAGAGCCGTAACCGGTCGTAGTAGTCAATTATTGATGTCCATCAATCATAGTTCCAATCCAGCGATGAGATCCAGTGTAATTCGTGAAAAGTTATCATATCATCATGTATGAGTCGTAGTATCAACATTTGAGTCGTAGTATTCAAAGCCTAGTCCCTTCAACTTCCAAGCGTTTCGCGATTCCACGCCCTCACTTGTGTTATTCTCCAGATCTTGCCATCTTTCACATTCATGTAGTTTGTGTAAGTAGCCAAATGCGATGGAATAAATCTCTTTGTTGACTGAGAGGATTCGAACTCATCTCTTCGGCAAGTGTGTCAGCAGTATCGTTACCAACCATTCCTACATGTGAGGAACCCAAACAATTTCAATACTTCTTCCCATTTCTGATAGTTTTCCCAGTTCTTATTTGATACCAAGGAGAAGGGCATTTGTGAAGTAGAGCTGTTGAAGACCCTGCACAGCACTCAGTGTGTCGGTGAAAATGTCATCGCCTTCTCTATATTCACTGAGGTAAACAAAAGCTTTGTCTAATGGCAAAGAGTTCTCCCGTGCAAATACTTCTGATGGTAGTCGATAACTGTAGTTTTCCTTGTCTGTGATTACTGCTGTCCAACGCTCCCATCCTTTTTTTAGATGCATCTGTGTATAATATGGCAATAGTGCGTGTATTTGAACACCATTTCGGAAAAAGCTCTTCTTATGAGTACCTACTGCTGGAGTATCACTATTGAGATAATGGGTACTATTTATAAAAGAAAGCAAATGCTTATACTATAGGTTTGTCTCCCTCATAACTCAACAAATTGTATACGTCTGTTTCAAGAAATCCAAGTAACGGATATTGTCCATGGGAGAGGTATCTATATTCAGAGGAAGAATATTGCTGATCATGAATTGTGTTATTTGGTAATTTGTAAATTTTGGCATAATAATGGGAATTATTGCCTTGTTTAAACTCTACTGAAAAAAAAAATTAAAAATCTATTCTGATGACTGAGATTTTATTGGCTTATATTCTTGCTGCATACTAGATTGAGTCGATGGAGTTCAGTGGTTCTTGCGCTTTGACTGGTACATACTGGTACAGAATGCTCCCAGAGCGATTCTCATGGCCATATTCCGGATGACATCTAGAGACGATGTAGATTAACCAATGGATCCACAATCCAGTTTGGATCTAATTATTGCTCGATAAATCCATAGCAAAGTTGTACTGTCAGCTCCCTATGTGTGATTTGCAAATATACCTTCCGTGGATTCAGCCATGTTGGCAGAACTTGTTGAGGTTCCTAATGAGCTTAGTCCTTTCTCAATTCCTAATCAAAAATAACACCAAACATTTAACTTTGTCCACAAAATCCTGTATCTGGTTGCGCACTGCGAGAAAAGGTGTAGCAATAACTGCCATTTGCATTAAAAAACATAACAGTTTGTTTTTGTAGTCGAGAATGTTGCCACCTGCAATCTGGAGGTTTGGGGCGAATTATGATCAGGTTTTTTCCTGACACAAACAGGGTGTTTATTATGTACTTGTTCTAACTTCGAAGGGTATATACTTGATTAATTTTAAAATAAAAAGTTCAAATGAACATGTGTCAGCAAATGTTTCGTTTCGGAGATACAAGGTCTTGAAGTTGAATTTTTTCTTTCAATTATATTGATTGCTTTTTTGAGGAGCACAATCAAAATTTGGTATTAATTTTCATGTAGCACTTAGAGGGCGCTGCGTACGCTGTCATTTTCTGTTTCAATTTGCTCTAATGTTTTATACAGTAAACTTTTGGAATTATTTATATCTAAATCTTATTTCTACACCTTTTCTGAACAAAAATGGTATACCTGTTCAACAAAGCTAGGCACAAGCGTTTTTGAGAAATTTGCAAATTTCTTCGTCGATGCAGGTTATGGGGTCACTTAGGCGCCAAATGAAGTTGCTCAGAACTTTACAAGAACCAAGTATTTGATAGAACTCTCCAAACTAAATTTCTTTATTATCATCAAGATGCATTGAAAAAAGATAATTTCTCAAAATACAAGGTGTTGAAATTTTATCGGTATTCCAACAGTTTGTATTTTGAGAATGAATTATTTCTCGACACATCTTCTTGGAAAAAAAATTATTTTAGCTAGATCTATCATATACCCAGTTTGTGTAAAGTTCTATGCAACTTCATATGGCGCTCGAGAGAAATTTGTAAATTTCTCAAAAACAGTTGCCCCTAGCGTTGTGGAGCAAAGATACCTTTTTTGATGAAAAAGTTATGGGAATCAGATTACCCCTGACTGGTCTTCTTATGTCATCCAGAACGTCTTTCATGACTACGAGAAAAAGAGGCGCACTAAGGGTCGATCCTTGAGAAAGAGTATCCTTTAGAATCCACCTAACAGGTCTATTCACTATGTTTTAACGATATCGTTAGCTCTCGTTATAAAGCGATGAGCCGTTAAATAACGACAAAATCACAGAATCGTATTCACTATCTGTTTCATCATTGTTATATAACGATATATCGTTGCCAAAATATCGCTGAGCTGACGATACCTATTTGGCAGTCGTAACTGTCAACGATAAATAGCTGTGATCAGCAAAAAATTATTCTTACTCGTCCTTTGCCAAATTGAAATAGTAATCTAATAGAAATGGATCACTTCGAGCAAGACTTATTGGTTGTGATCCTGGAAAAACTATGGAAGAGGTATTATGATGATGTTTCTGTTGTTACGTAGAAAGTGGAATCGGAGATTCAATAGGTAGTTGGGAGATATCAGCAACCCTTTCGGGACTCAAGAAGAGAATTTTTGGAAAGATTTTAGATTAACCAGAGAACTGGCTTAGTAGTTATTTAACAAAATGAGCGATCACATTGAAATATCACGCAGCAACACGAGAATACCTCATGTCATACAAGTGAACAAAAAATTATGAATTTCCATTCTATAACCAATTGCATAGTTATCTTTCAGCATTGCAACTACCTGAAGTTTATGGCGAAAGATGAATCGTGTGCCATGTCCCAAGCAGGTATATTCACAAAGTATTAGATATATTGGTTGATCATTCAGCCCCTCTATCATAACATTTCCAAACGAGCTGCTCATTGTGGCAATTAGGAGGTCCCTATTCTTTGAGCATATCTGGTTCGCTTGTTTCACAGTTATTTGTCCGAAACCAGTAACTTATTTTCAATTCATACAAATATAAGGAACATTTTTACCCATTCGATAGTTTTACTACTTTTTTCACAACTTCGTAATATTCACCAATTTCAAATAATCAAATAACTGACACCGATCGTTCTAACATTTTGTTTTCATCTATTACTCACTCACAAAACTTGAATTTACTTGTACTACCAGTCTTAAAAAATTCAGGTTTGTCGTTATCCATTTGGTAACGACTGAAGCCGCAACGACAGTGTTTAAAAATACGAATTTCTGAATTGTCGTTTAGATTGACGTAATCGTAAATTGAACTACAATCGTTAATCAACGACTCGTTAAATAACGACTTTTTATAGAATAGTCCTGTGGGTAATTATTTTAAAACTGCAAAAATATCTTCAGTAGCCTCTGATAATCTTCACAGATACTTCAAACAAATTAATACCATCATAACTTACTGGGCAGCTTGAAAGAGCCACCTTGTAAAGCGGTATTGATATTTTCTACCTGGAAACAGTCCAATTATATGTTCTTTATGTAAACCCGATTGAGTTTTTTTCAATCCATATCACCAAAAATAAATGAATTGTTCGATGAAAAAGGAAACCAAGAAAAAAAGGTCAATATTGAAGTAAATGGAAACATACATTTCTGTGAAACCTTGTTTTCAAGAAAAGCAAGCCAAGTAGATTTCTCGAGAACAATTACTGCAATTGAGATTTTATTAACAGCGTTCGTACCTGTTTCATGTTGGAGTAGATAATTTGTACCCCATCAAACGTGGTCGATATATATATATATATATATATATATATATATATATATATATATATATATATATATATATATATATATGGAAGAAAATACTTCAGGCCAGATTGATATGTAAACACTCTATTGATTTATTCTCAAATGGTTCTGGAAAATGATTGTCTAGATTTTCTTGGAAGAACACAACATAAATAACCATAGTCCATAATTTTCTCAGTAAAGGGGGGTAACGAAACATATAATCGTAGTCAAAATATATTAACTTGCTTTTATCTCAGAGATACTTCACGAATAATAATAATACTCCTTCATAAACATGAGTGCACCCATAGACATAGCCTGTGCCAATAGAGGACGGCTATTATTATTATTTGCCATGGCGCTCCGGGGCGACTTATACTGATTTTTGGTAGCGTATTAACTTTGCAACTGCAGGAAATCCCGGAAAACCTACAGCACCACCCCGAATAGGTTAAGTTCATCAATGAGTTCGAATAGTATTTCTTGATGGTTATGCAACATTTGGTGATTCATTGTTAGTCAAGGAATTAGCCATATAGGAGTAAAATTGTACTTTATTAGAAATTCACTTCTGGCATTTCCATTTATGGAGTATTTTGAGAAGGAGCTGGAATTTCAAATTCACTTGTGCAATATTTTCTATTGTAGAAATCATAAAATTTAGTAGAAAATTACTATGAAATCCTAAGAAAGTTTTTTTTTTGATGCTATGGAAATTCATTCAAAATTGTTCTAAGACCTGAGTAGGAGTTGTCAACCACACAGCAAGTTCCCTTCTTATCTAAAAATATTTCGTCAATAATATTACATATGTCCACGGTTATTCGCGTTGGACATTGTACTGTTGGGGTTAAATTGAAAATAGACTGAATTTTGTCAACTTCGAGGAATTTGTTGATTTTGTCTTCGTCTAAATTAAAGTCTACACAGAGAATGATATCATCATGGGGTTTACTCAATTAACTTCATATATCCTAATCAGAAATAGTCACTATTCCCAGAATGAGATCTATAACAATTGTCATTTATCATTCAATAATTGTTTCATACTTCTCAGCATAAAGGTCCCCACACGAAAACATATAGTGAGTTGGCTCTCTTTCAAATTTTCTGAAATTTTATTATCTCATAGTGGTCATAAGTGGTAGAAGTTCGTAAAAACATAGTACAAATAAAAATACTGTTTTGTTATTTGAAATGAACGAAAGCGTAGAAGGGCCACAAAGAATTTAAAGAAATCGTCCAATTCCGACTTCGCAACTCGAAATTGGTATAATTCCGACTTCACAACTCGGAATTAGTATAATTCTGACTTTACAACTCGGAATTACTATAATTTCGACTTCACATCTCGGAATTAGCCTAATTCTGACTATGCAACTCAGAATTAGTATAATTCTGACTTAACAACTCAGAATTATCCTAATTCCGACTTCACAACTCGGAATTAGCCTAATTCCGACTTCGCAATTCGGAATTAGCCTAATTCCGACTTCACAACTCGGAATTAGCCTAATTCCGACTTCGCAACTCGGAATTAGTGTAATCATTACGATTCCACGAGTTGGCATTGGAGTTATGTGAAAATGTAAACTTGAGCCGTCCAGCGAGAACTTTGAAGATTTCATACCGCTGATGGTTGGCCATAAGATCTACGAAAAAAGATGCAAATTTTAGATATGAAGGGTGCAGGCTAATAAGGAAGAATGTCAAAAAAACGTGAATATCCAGTATATCAATTTTAAAGTTTGAAACCCTACTACTGTGTATGTGACTATTTTGCATTGAGTCTGTTGTGGTCAACTATTATGGTATGTATTGGAGATTAGAGAAAAATCATTTTCAATTTTCGTTAAACGAACGAAAACTAAATAGTACAGGCTAAATAGGATAAGACCCAAAAAAAATTGGGCCCTTTTGATTTTCGAATTCAAGCAAATTTACATCCCAAGCGCAAATTGAAATTGCTCTAACTCGTTGAAAACTACTCCGTTTTCAAAGATTCAAAATGCATAATGATGGGTAAGTTCTCTATTTTGTACTCCGGTAAGGTAGTATAATTTTCGACTTAGGAAATTTTCGAAAATCTTGCGAGATGAAGAGGTATATTGGCCACACAAGCACTTGAAGTTTCAATGAATATATTCCATCACTCGCAATATAAACAAGCAAATCCAACGAGAGATTTGTCGTTCGTATTATTATCAATATTTTCATGTATATAACATACATGAGTTACTTCTTGGTTTCAAATGAACTAACATTCAAAAAACGCGATCATGAACACGATCTTCGTACTCGATTGATTATTATTTCGATATTCACAGACTTTTTAATAGTTTCTCTTATCCAAAGATGAGGGTGTTCATTTTGAAGCGTAGAATCTCAGCTTCCAGTTCATATAAAAACATTCTTAGTATGATGTATCCTCATTATGAAGATTTTGAAAATGCATAGAAAGGTCAAAATGTCCCATTTTTCCGTAAATATTTCCTTAATTATCCAAGAGTAAGTTTCTTCGAAAAATTCATATTGTATTTGTGAAAACACGTTACAAAGAATCGACTGCGGGTCGTTACATTGTATTCAATTACTTGGTTTAAGAATACGAAAGCTTTCTTTTCGTCTATTTCCCGCGAAGAATTCGGCAACCACAGCCATTATCACCGATAACCTCGCACGTGTGCAGACCACAGAACTCATAATTATATCATAAGATATAATTATGAGTTCTGTGGTGCAGACGACGTGTTTTGTGTAGTAAACATTTGTCAAGTGCGTACTGCTTTCTGTAGTCTTCACGGTGTTTTTCACATAAAAAATTGGATTGTTCACTGGGGCCAGTGCAAAAATTGTGGATCATAAATCTAATTGAATCAAAATATTTTCCTAGGTTAGGACAAAAGAGAAACCTCTCTTGTACTGAATTTTGAGCTCTAAATTTTTTGTGCCGGCATTTTGTGTTGAAATCCTCATGGTTTTCGAGTTATCCGCAATTCAAAGTGTTTTTGAGTACATGAACCCATTCTACGATGAAAATTTTGAGGTTAGGAAATTTGTAGAGAATTTTGTGCTCTACATTTTGTGCTTCGGGTCTTTTTTTCGAATTCCTCGTAGTTTTCGAGTTATTCGCGATTCAAACTATTATTGAGTATTTAAACCCGTTTTAAGGTGAAAATTTTGAGGTTAGGAAAAAATACCTAAGATACTTTTTTGTAGAAAATTATGTGCTTTACATTTTTTGTTCTGGTCATTTTTTTCAAATTCCTCATAGTTTTTGAGTTATTCGCGATTCAAAATATTTTTGAGTTTCAAGTCCCAAAATTTCGAAAATCCGTGCCCGTACTTTTATGAAGAGTTGCTAGACTTATTCGGTACCCCAAAACCTTCTAGAATATAAAAAATCAAAAAGGCCCAATTTAATTTGAGGTTTTAGCTCAACATCTCCTAATATACCTATACTAAAGGATATGCTATGGATTGTAACGTGAAAGAATGGGGAATGTCATAAAATATTAGTGGCAATTCTATTATAATGGTGTACTTTCATTCATGATAAATACAATCTCAAAGTATTCAGGTTTATACGAGTTCAAAATATTCAGTTTTTTATTTTTGGGCGTTTTGTTAGCCTAGATTTTGGAAAAGGGTTCTCATTACTAGTTATTGTTTTTCAACACCACTGTTAATAGTTTACAGTAAAGAGTGGGATGAAAAATAGGTACCTAAACACGAGAAGAGAACAAAAAATAACGTTAGCTATGTCGATGTCCGAATTTCAGTAACTCGCATTTGCAAACGTTCCCCCTTCTTAGCATGTGGCGCGCAGACTGTCCCCCTTTTTGGTCTGTACAGTGAAATTTAAATTCATGATATCTTTCGACTATTCCCCTTTTCAGCTTCTATTATGTTACTACGCGATATCCTTCTTTATTTGCTTTTTGATGAAATGCCTAGGTCAAAATGAGGCAAAACTGACATTCCCCCTTTTTAGCCTGTACGCCTCATATGCTATGTGGCTGAATGCTTGGCGGTACCACTAAGATTTAAAAAAATTGTAGATTTTATTCATAGCTTGATGTACCAGTTCACCCGACATCATTCACAACACCTAGGAGTCCGCAAAGACAGACTGGAGGGGTTTCTGTTTTTCTTTGTTTTTCAATGAAGGACACATAGAACCGAAAATATTGCCAGCATTGACAACAAAACCGAAACCCCTTGATGTTTACCGCCTTCCAACAGAACCGCGATAAGTTGCTTCAACACAACAACACAACACATTTTGTTGATGAAAAGTTTCAGATTGGTTCTTAAATTGTTAAAAAAACAAGTTTTGTTTCTGTTTTGTTGGTTTGATGTGGGCACGGCATAAGAGTGTTGAAAACGTGCTTTTTTTATGGGAACGGGAACGCGAAAAGTTTGTTGCAACCAAAAACACAACACGTTTTGTTGAAGAAAAGTTTCAGATTTGTTGTTAAATTGTTGAAAAACATTGAGATGATGTTTTGTTTCTGTTTTTTTTTTGGTTTGATGTGGACCCAGCATAAGAGTTGAACATTTGTTTTTTTTTAATGGAAACGCATCAAATAATAAAAGAAAAATCTATCAGATTGGCAAGATGAAATAATGTAATGATCAATAATAAACGTGTTGCCAAGTAGAAAAGTTGCTTAGCATAAAACTAGTACTTTTCTTATGATTTTCTCTAAATAAAGTATGCTCTTTTTCATTAAAAATAATTGACAAGTGCGGAAAGTTGTACTTTCCCGCACGCTACTGCCACGTTGGGCGCCAGTATAACATTGGGTTAATGTTAGGGTGTTGTGGGTGCCTTGATTGAATTGAAAAATAAACAGAAGTTATGAATTTTAATTTTTTCGGCGGAGTTACATAAAGAAGCCTTGATCTAACGGCAAAAACTATTTGACTGCTGGCTTGACATCGTCTCGCTAACTGACTGGGCAAGGGGGTTGGTGTCGATGGGACAGGACCGTCCTTGGTTATATTTGGGTTGTTACCCAGGTAGCACATCATATCGGCTGAATCTTGGTTCCATATTGGGCCAATATAGATATATTGTAAATGAAAAATCAATATTGGTCCAATATGGGTGAATATTCAAAAAACAATATTATATTAATAATATTGGTGAACTAGTTTTGAATGTAGATTTTCACATGAAATATTGGGTCAATATTGAATAATTTCTACCAATATCGATAATACGATATTGGTTATATATTGTTTTTCACATCTAGAATAAATATTGCAATCCAAATATTCCAGTTATATCGATTATAGGGAAAAAAAACTATATTGTATTTTCAAGTTTGATAGCATATTGGTTGAATATCATTTCCACTTTATTTGACAAATTGTAATAACTCATATTGAGTCAATATTGGTTGAATTATATTTACCAATATCGATAAAACAATATTGTCTTCACATCGTTTTCAACATCTAGAATAAATATTGCAATCCCAATATTCCCTTCATATCGATTCTAGGAATAAAAACTATGTTGTATCTCCAAGTGTGATTACACATTGGTTGAATATCATTTCGCCAATATTTAACAAATCTTATTAATTAATATTGGGTCAATATTGGTTCAATAATATTTATCGATATCGTTAAAAAAAATATTGTCTTCATATTGTTTCCTACATCTAGATTGAGATGAAATTTGAATATTGGCTAAATATTCAATGAAACATAATAAAATTATATCATGATCAAACCTGGATAAAAATCCACTAGGTGGCTCTACATATAGAACGTCTTCTAAAACCTACGAAAGTATATTAAATACTTCCCTTAACTTGTTTTCAAGACAGCTCACTCAGTGGTTATGGCGATCAAAAGGCAGACCCTGGTGTCACCTTCTTCAAATGAAAGACATTTAATAATTTACCAAGGTATATTGACATCCTCCAATATATCCAAATGATATTGTACCAATATCGATAAATATTTTGAGGCCATTATTGCTTCAAAATTATTTCACCAAAACTATTTTTGAAATATTTAAACAATATTCGACCAATATCGCAAAATGTTCACATTTTACTACTCGAAAATATAACTATTAAATATTGTGCCAATATTGTCAGAATATTATATCAGTGATATTGTACCAATATCGCCAAACATTTTGAGGCCAATATTAGTTCGAGAATATTTCGCCAATATTATTCAAGTAATATTGGACCAATATCGCCGAATGTTCACATTTTTTTTCACGCCAATATTGCATTTCCAATATTTCGACAATATGTTCACAATATTGTACCAATATTTTACCAATATAGGTGTGCTACTTGGGTATAGTAATAATTATTTACAGATTTGCACATGAATTGACGAGTTTGGACGTTAAGGATCAATGTTTAAACTTTCGCTATAATTCCAATGGAATCGCAATGATTACATCAATTCCGAGTTGTAAAGTCGGAATTATACGAATTCCGAGTTGTGAAGTCGGAATTATAATAATTCCGAGTGGTAAAGCCGAAATTATACTAATTCCAAGTTGCGAAGTCGGAATTATACTAATTCCGAGTTGCTAAGTCGGAATTAGGTTAATTCCGAGTTGTGAAGTCGGAATAATAATTTTTTTATTTTATGTGGCCCTTCTACGCTTTCGTAGAAATGAAACAAATTCAGGATCAATGTGTATTCGTTAAAATGTCCAATCATAAATCATAATCCTATGGATGATAGTACATTAGAGTGTATACGGGGCGTAGTCAAAAAATTATTTTTTTCTAGCACTTTTCCAGAATCAAAAAGTTATATTTGGGTAAGACATCATAGTTTGAGTTTAGTCTGAGCGATGAAAATGTGCTTTGTTCTTTGATGGCTCTCTTTATTTGAAATATGAATTTTTAATAATAATACCCCTACACTGAAAACAATTGACAGGTCGTTTTTTACTAAAAATGAAATAGTTTATTGCTACTGTTGATTGAACAAAAGATGAGGTAGCTTTTTGATTATTTCAATTGTTCAATCACCTTTTATTGAGACACAGGCCTCTTTAAATTTTTTTCATGTCACTTACAATGTTTTTATTGAATATCTGAATAACTATTTCGTTTATTTGAACCTAATTTTACTCACTTTATTCTGAAAATATTGAATATCATACATGACAGTTTTGTCAATGTTGTGTATTGAATTTCTAAGATATGCATCTATAAATATTGTGAATGATGAATATCATAGATGATGAATATCAGCAATACATTTTATTTGTTTAAAAGATGACCTGACAATTGATTTCAGTGTAGGGGTATAATTCTTAGAATAGACTGAAGCTATGATGTCTTACCAAAATTCCACTTGTTGGTTCTAGAATAGTGCTAGAAAAAAATCCAGAAAAAAAAATTCCGAAAAACGATTTTACACATCCTCATGTAGTATCATCAATAAGATTGTAATTGAACAAGTTAACGGGTTTCGATAAATATATTTTGTGCATGAATTTGTGTTATTTTGACTAACAAAACCGCTTATATCTCAGCAACGACACATACAAAATCATTTAAACTTACACATGCTTGTGATGACTCATCCTGCTATAACATAATGAAATATCAACTAATTTGACAAAAAGCCAATTTCCCATTTGTGTAGCGTGTTGTCCCATAATAGAAATTAGATAAATCAATTGGAGCTGCCCCAAAATGATCCCTAGCCCATATAGCTGCTACACCTCCACATTTTTTTATTGTCCGTCAGTATAAACTTATCAAATGGAATCCATCGAAATGGAAAATATTCAGTTTATAGTACTGGTGAAGGCCATTTTTCAATAAAAATTAACACCACTGGATGCTGGAGGGCTATGAAACAACCCCAAAAAATAATGTTTCAGAATCAATAGTTCTTACACCGTATATTTGTTTATAGTTCATTCATGTCTTAGAACGATCCCAATTCATAATACTACGTCTCAGAACGAGTATCCCAAGTAACGCAATTTTGAGAAACAATTGCCTTCATCTGTATACATTAAATGCATGAATAAAATCGACCTAGTCAAATTACACTTCTCTACAAATATTTCCCCCAAGTGGAAAATATGGAAAAAATCTGAGAGACAAGTACTTCTCTGGCTGATGCCAAGACAGATATTGAACATCTGACAGATATTTGTGCCTCTGGAGAGAAGGGTACTTCGACTTTGTCGATTTTATTCATGCATTTATTTGTACTCTCCGGCCAAACCTTCGAACTTGTTCGAAATTTCCCATTAACTTTTCCTGGAGTATTTGCTTTCCCGAAGAGTGCTTATTGGTTTTCCTGGCGGGTGGCGCTGCGACTGACTTTACTGTAAGTCGCTGCTTCATCCGTAGGGAATAATTAGATAAACAATAGATTATAATTGATTCGGCAGGGACAAGACAACTCCAAAGTTATCAAACCTACCATTGCACTGATGAGAGGCAAGAACCTCGAGACATGTCTGCAGGTGGTCATCCCCAGCCGAATGAAGGGTAATCTTTTGTTTGTTCACAATAAGCACTTGCAATTGAGTCTTTATGGAAGAACGTTGCATAAATATCCGTCGTGCCATTAGCCAGAGAAGTAGTTGTTTTCTGTCGGATTTTTGCCTCATTTTCTACTCGGTGGAAATATTTGGAGAGAAGGGTACTTCGAACTTTTTCGAAATTTCGCATGTATACATTGAGTTGCGGATTCTGATTCGTTTTTTTTTGCAGATTGCTTTCTTCGCCATCCTGGCTGCCGCCTTTGCTGTTCCAACTCCGAACCCAAAACCTGATCCCCTCACTTTGGTTCAACCAGGGCTGCCACTGACATATTCCGCATACAACCCCATCACAACATACTCAAACTTGGGATACAACAACTACCTACCATATGCTTACAACTACAACTACTACGGATCACCATTGGCGTACAGGAATCTTTACTATTAGGAGAAGAGTTGCTCAACAGAATGGACTACGACTGATACAGATTTAAGCAAATTTTTTGTTTGGCAAAATTGTACACGAATTATAATTTGGTTAAGTGAATAAAAAATTATACAAATTTGCGATTTTACTAATTATCCTTGAGGTCAAGTCAGAATTATTGGATTGTCTATCAAACAATAATCATTGATTTATATACAAAACAGAATCAAAATATTCTTCATTGTCAGAAGAAAAGTTATTCTTATAGACGAAGATATGTAAAAATACAACAAACAATATAACAAATATAAAACATGCATATCATATAATAGTACAATTTTAAAATTATGTTAAAAATAAAATCTGTCATAAAAAGGATCGCTATGTGGAGTAATGATTGAAATTCATAGGATGAATACTAAAACACCTCACTAAAATATTCTTCCAATACATAATAGGCTTTTTCAATATACAGTGTGACAATTTAAAAACTTACAATGGGCTATATCTCACGAACGAAAGATGAAATCAAAAAAATGCTCAAAACTGTTTCTAGGATAGGAAGGAGGAACTAAAATGACATAAAAAAGAACTCGCCCCCATCAACCCCCTATGCCCCACCTACCCCAACTGAAAAAGTTCAAATGGCAGACCCCTACTTGTGATACATCATTGAAAAGCCTACAAATGCTATCCAACGGTATGAATAATAATGGTACAGGGTGAATGAATAATTACAAAACCTTGCCTTAAAAGGAAAATTTAATGAGGTTTTTGTTGAACTACAAATTTGTTAAAAATTTCAATAAAGTAAATGCTCAAAGTGGGTTCCGTTGTTTTGTGAACAATAGTACAGCCTATTTTCAAATTCTGCACGAACTTTGACAAAAGTTGTTCTAGTAATAGCGCGACATGCTTGAGTATTTTTTTCCCGCAAGTCCCCAAGTGACGCAGGTTGAGTTTTATACTGACTTGAGGTAACCCCATATAAAAAAATCAAGTGGCGTTAAGTCTGGTGACCTCGGTGGCCACTCAATAGAAGCTCTCCTTCCAATCCATTTGTTCGGATAATTAGTATCCAACCAGTGCCTAACTGCAGCGGTATAGTGAGGAGGTGCTCCATCTTGTTGGTAGTGCAGCAAATCTTCTTCTAGAGCTAGATTGCCTTGGTCATCCCATTGATTCTCTAATTCATGCACAATTAAAGGTTAAAGAATAAAAGTACATTCATCAGTGAAACAAATATTTTTCAATAGTCTAGGTTCAACGCGAATTCTTTCAGTCATTAGTTCACAAAACTCAATTCGTCGGTCTGAGTCATCATCGCCTATTTCTTGAAGAATTTGCGATTTGTACGGGTGAAACTTATGTATTTTCAACACCTTCCTGATCGACTCACGTGATAGTCCTGTCATTGTAGATACCTGACGTGTTGATGCAGTAGGCTCTACCCTAATAGCACCATGAAGTCCGATGGTAATCCATAGGACATCCTCTCAGGACGTTCGGGACGTCCTTGGGACTTGCAGAATTGGTACCGCGGACGTCCATTGGACATCCGTGGGAAGCACCAATGTCTCGACTTCTCACCGAATTTGGACGTTCTATGAGGATGTTCAGTGGACATCCACTTGGGATGTTAATTGGACGTCCCCGAATTACATCATTCGGAAGTACATCTGGGATGACCTTAGGACGTGCACATTTGGTACCGCGGACGTCCACTGGACATCCGTGGAAAGCACCAATGTCTCGACTTCTTACCAAAATTAGACGTTCTATAAGGATATTCACTGGATATCCACCTGGGATGTTAATTGGACGTCCCCGAATTAGATCGATCGGAAGTACTTCTGGGACGTCCTTAGGACGAGCAAAATTCACATCTCTTTTCAAGACTGAGATTAAGTTATTGTTGTGGATTACTGGAGATACCAATTTGGATGGAACTTGATGTACTGGGTAAGCTTAGCACTCTCTCAGAGTCATTCAATTCGGTTTTGGAAACATCAGATACATATCTGAATCGGTCGAGAATTCTCTATTCAAAGCTTCTGACAATCGTTTAGCGATTCTATTGTGCTGGCGTTATGATATATTTCGTTTTCGTTTGTACATGTTTAAAGGATACACACAAACTCTACTTAGGGAAACACATTTTTCCTCAGTGTTGAACGGTTAGTAATAACTATATATTGAATAGTAGAACAAAACTTATATTTTCATTTACAGATACAACTATACTGAATGAACACAAAATAACTTCCACAAGAGTCACTAAACTAACTAATCACAAAAGACAATAGAAAAAAGCTGCCAAAGCAGGTGAAATACTCAAAAATTGTCTGTCAATTTGTCAACAATTTCATCGTACACTTCACTTGAACACAGAACACAAAACACAGAAAACAACTTTATGCACGGAATCCATTCATAGGGGAATCGTTCGGTTTCAATTCGTATACGAACAAGAGAGACAAACACACATTTTTCATGTTCATTGGTGTGAAACAGTAAATCAAATTCGCATACGTACAAACTCGAGAATACGGCTATTGATATTGAAAAGGGTTTCATTTCAGATGGTTGTTTTCGCTATAATGTTTAGCCCTATTTTAAATGCAATCCATTTTATACTACATTTTCCGTAAAACCACAACTGTTTTCGAATTTTGTTTTATTTTTTATGATCATCCATCCTTGATCTTTGGATGGATGCACCTACGAAACATTCCGAAAAGTGTTCAATCCAGGACATCCCAAAGAAGTCCTCGCAGGGATATTTTATAAAATTTACTGATTGGGACGTCCGATGTACATCCATCGGGGACGTTCTAGAATGTCCCCTTACCAAGACAACTATAGGAAGTCCTTTCGAAGACATGCCAAATACCCAACAAGGACATCCAATGGATATCCTAGGAAATTCTACTAGATATATCCAAAACCAGGACATACCAAGAAGTCCTCGCAGGGATATATTCTAAGATTAACCGATTGGGATGTCCAATATTCATCCATGCGGGATGTTCCTGAATGTCCTGTACCATGACAACCATGGGACGTCCTTTCGAAGACATGCCAGAATACTCGCACTAACAAGGACATCCGATGGATGTCCTAGGAAACACACAAAATATATCCGACCCAGGACGTCCCAGTAGAGACGATTGGGACATTATTAGGACATCCATAGGAATTCCTTTTGGGAAATTCATGAAAATGCACTGAATCGGACGTCCCAAGGACAATGATTTAAATTCCCGGACATTCGGACATGATTTGTACCAAATATGGACGTCCCTGGGACATGGTGTGCTATTAGGGTATTGCAAATTGCCCAAGGACATCAACTTGGCTTGCTTCATTCAGTAATTTTTTTATTTTGCACTGATCTCGTTTCTCCAAATTTTTCAACTAAATCGCGGATGTACACTGCTGCAACAAAGTCTGTCCCTATGATATTCTTTCGTTGCATGTTTGATAACTTTTCTATATATTCCTCCGTAAGAGTATGATAATACGAATGAAAATAAATATTGGTAGTATATTTTTCAATGTAGTGCAGGGGCCTCGAATTTTTTAACGAAATTTTAATACCTTTGCTGATCCAGTGCTTTTTGGAATTATTCATATTTATTTGCTGGAGCGGAAATGCTGAACTGAAATTAATTGTTAAGTGATTGTAGATTGAAGATTTCATGGTTATCGAGAAGCAATCTACGAGAGTGTGAAGAAATGTGTGGTACTGGAAATTTTTTATTTGTATCATAAGGCAAGAAACTGTATTTTTGCAAGTGCTGGTAAGTAATGTCTGGAAGCCGAGGGCTTCAATTACGAGCACTTGCAAAACGGTTTCTTGGCTTATGATACACAAAATTTTTCAGACTGACACGAATATTTAAATGAAAAGATTGTTAGCTTCTGAAAATCGATGATTAAAATTGACAATTTTGTAAGAAAATGATTCCTTGCCATTAGTTGGAAAATAAGAATAAGGATTTCTTTGTACTGTAAGGAAATATTATAAATAATATTTCCTTACAGTTACTTGTACACTAAAAAAGTATTCGGAAATATTTTTTCCGAAAAAATTTAATTTTAAAAAAATTCAAGATATTAAATACATTTCAAAATCAATTATTTGTTGATTCGCAGTTGTTTGACAATAAGTACAAGTATTGAACAATGGTTGAACATGAAATTATTTTGCCGAATATGTTCTACACTTATTACCTTATTAGTTTGACAATAATAATTATTGAGAATTTGGATAGTATTGAAACTGGTAGGGTTATTTTGTAGATTATTTTCTGCTGCGAATTTTATTTGCTACCTGTACCTTATCAGTAAGAGAATCTTCTTAACAGTGCAGCCTTTTTTAGTCCCCCTTCACCTGGTAACTTTTGAACAGTTTGACATGCAAACATGGAACAAAAACCATTTTGAATGGTATGGTAATACCAATACTACACCCAAATGAATGAATATTTTGGAACCTTCGGTGTGAATACAATTCAAGAAGATGCTGAAGATGCTAATTTTGTTGGCGAAACGCGCGTCGAGTGTGATTGTGACGTAGATTTGGTGTTCTTCAACCAATAGTACATTCTGAAATGGCATGGGGGTGTGAAGTGACACATTGTTGAAAAGAAAATTAAACTCTCTTTTCAACTGGACTTTTTCGGATTTTGTTATATATTTTTTACAACATGTTCTCAAAATATCAAGAACCGATATGAATAGTACCATTATTTCGATGAATTTGAACGGTTTGATGGGATACCTCTTTTTGAGAGAATAAATATTGCAATTACTCGACAGACGGCGCTGGGGCACATCAAGTTAAAAATTGTGGAATTAGGCATTAACGAAAATTAAAAAAATTATCATATCGTTGAAAAAATAATTTAATTGTGAATTCTCTCAGAGACGTTGGATGATTTCCATCCACCTAGCTTATTTTAACTAGTAACATCGCCAACGAAAACAGTGGACGGTATATTTGGTCGAATATGGCAAATTCCAATGAGCAGCCACTAACTATACTTTTGGTATTTTTCTGAATTGGTGTATCCTTACCACCTGTCTATATCCTTTTCCATTTTGTTACTTAGAGAAAGATCAGATGTTATTCATGTCTCTCTGATCTTGAAGCCACGTCCTTGCGGTAAATATTCAAGTACTTTTCAATCATTAACTACATAAATTATCTTGATGTTTTCGATTTAGAATCTTGTACGCTAACTGAAAGCTCAAACACTTCTACATTTTGTATCATTTTACAACTTGTTCATTCTTCAAGCTCCTAAACCCATCTGAAACTTTTAGATTCTGTCAAAAAAATCACAATTCGTCTCGTCGGCGATGGGGCGCTTACAACTACGCTCACTTCTCTGGAACACCGCGGAAAGGTTAGCGATCTATCTTTGATTCAGAGATAATTTCATGGACAATGCTGTTCTGAAATTTCATCAGTCATTCCTTCGTTAGCATTTCCATCGAAACTGACCAATCGAGCTCAGTTTTTACATCCATTTGTAGTCACTTTGGAGACATCTCTTCCCCAGTGCTCGTTCTGCCAATTAAGCTTTGGAACTCACTGCCTCGGAAGGTGTTCCCTGAGGCATACAGCCTGCAGAAACTCAAGAAAAACACTAATCCCTACCTACTTTCCCTCGGCTCTCACGATGTTCTCTGTACTGTAAAAAATATGAAAAAATATATTACAGTAGCCTACGACATTAAATAAACATCAATTATCCTAATACTAATTAAATATTTGTGATTTATTCTAATCATCAACGTGGACGAAGATATAATTAAATCTTTACCACAAGTACCTACCACAAATTTTCTGAGTTACAAACATTTTCCCGCTCCATATCTTCCTCATTTATTATGCAGCCTGTAACAAATTCTGATGTCAGAGAAGCCATTTTATCTCTGAAAAAATCCAGATGCCCTGATATATGAACTCAGTAGCATAATTTTGAAAGAAACTATTTATAATTATAGACCAATTTCTATCATTTGTATTTTTTCGAAATAAATTAAAATTATCATAAAACAAAGAAAGTTTTTCGAAGACAACAAGATTTTTAGTAATAAAACATTTGGCTTTCGAAAATATTCTTCTACAACAAGTGAAATAATAAGGGTTGTAGAGCAAATAGTTGCGGGTCTTGAACGAGGTAATCATGTGGGTATTACTCTCTGCGATTTATCTTAAGCTTCTGATTGTGTCTCTCATGAAATTCTTCTTGAAAAACTCAGCTACTATGGAATCAGAGGCATCACTCTCACACTTATTGAATCGTATTTGACAAATCGATTCCAAGCTGTGATATACAACAACAAATTGTCCAGTTTTAGAGACGTTAAATTTGGTGTCCCATAAGGTTCGGTCCTGGACCCACTGCTGTTTGTAATTTACATTAATGATCTTTCTTCCTTCCGGTCCCCAAACGAAAGTATTCTTTATGCAGATGACACTACGTTAATTTATTCTCATGGGAATATGATTCCCAATAAACCTTATCGGAAGATATTGAACAGAAAGCTGGAAACAGTGGTTCATAGCTAACAAGCTGACATTGAATAATAATAAATCATAAAATTTGATAATCTCTACCAAGAAATACATTACATCCGCTAAAAATGTGAAGCTTCTAGGCTTCATTTTGGACGATAAACTAATTTGGACTGAGCACATCAGGCAACTTAACTTGGAAATTGATACTCTCTCTTTTCAGTGTGCGACAACTTTGCACCCTGAGATCAGTATATTTATCATTATTCCATTCACATCTAAATTATAGCATTGTCGTTTGTGGAAACTCATCTGCAGTTTCCAGCGTTTTCAGACAACAAAAAAAAAAGCTATTAGAATTTTGTGCAATGCAAAATATAGAGAAATCTGCAGACCACTCTTCAAGAATTCAGAAATCATTACTCTTCCTTCTATTTACATTTGGAATACCTTGATAGAAATTCACAAAAAAATTCCTACATTAATGACACAATCAGACATTCATCAGCACAACACCAGAGGTGCAGATACAATTAGAGGACCAAGACATATGCTTGGTAAATCCCAAAATAATTCACTGAACTTGAACGTTTATAACATTCTTCCAGTGGAAAATTAGGAATGTTCGCTTCCAATAAAACAATAAAATCATATTAGCTTGAAAATTCTTTCTACTCTCTTGAGGAATATGTTAAATGTGTAAAGCAAGGTGTAACTATGCTCGAGGAATCATGACTTTTCAATTATTTAATGAACTAATTTTATTAGTGATTGACTTATACTCAAGATCGTATTGAGTGATGTCCATTACCTGGAATCTAAAGTATATATCTATGTGCTCTTCCAAGGTTGGGTTTAAAAGCAGCTTCAATAGCTGAACCACGCCCATTCATCATTTGTGTTAAACCTTTATTTGTATAACATTTACTATGATGAATAAAGTCATGTTATTATTATGTTATTATTATAATTATTATCTACTGTTTGTTGTATTATTGATTCCGGAATGCTTCGGTCCGTTCCTTAGTTCTGTTGTAATTGTAATCTGGCAGAATGTTCTCTTTATTTCTAATTGTATATGCGTATATTATAACCCAAACCGAATGATACACAGCTCTCTTCTGAATCTCAAATACTTCTGACGCATATATAGGTGTGCCCCAAAATTGCATGCCTCATTGTAATACACTATGGAAATATGCGAAGTAAATAAGTTTTTTCTACAACTACACTCCAAAACATGCTTTTCTGCATAGTTTTACGTTCGCAAACATGATTATTTCTCACAATAATTGAAATTTGACATTAGTGTGCCGCAAAGTGACATTTCTGTGCCACAAAGTGACATTTCTGTGCCAAAATTTTTCAGTAACTAATTTCTAAGCAATACAGTTTTCGTGACAGCAAGGTGAAAGTATATTTCAAAATTCTGCATTTCGAAGGGATATTCGATCAGGCAACTTCAAGAATGAATAGACAAAGTCTATTGGTTTATATAATATGAGGGAAATTGTCGTACAAATTCATAATATTCTGAACAAAAATCATACTGCTATCTCAAATACCCACATACACACTATCCATTGCTAGGCAACGGAGCAACATCAATCGAATCATTTGAATGTCAACAAACGTCAAGCATAAAATATTCGTAAAATATTCTTGTCCCGTCATTTTTTAATGAGATTGAACTAAAATGGATAGCGACAGTTCTGAAATTGAAAATACTCCGCCAGAACTAAGAGAACAAGTTAATTCATTGTCATTGAATTTACTACCTTCAACTTCAAGAGGACAATAGAAGAATGAGTCACTGACATTTCATTCCGTCTTATAGTATAGTATTATTTTTAGCAAAAAGGGTGTTGTAGAAAAAGTATAGTGTGTAACACGAGCAGAAATGCAATTTCTCACTCGTTTGAATTGCAGCACTCGCTTGTGCTCGTGCCGCAACTTTTTCAAACTCGTTAGAAATTAGCACTTTTCTGCACTTGTTGCACAATATACTATTGTTGTTGCGGAAATGTCATTGATCAAAGACTGAACTGACCAATTTAGTCCGAAGCGCAGAGGTTTGATATAGCCAGTTCAATTTGCTGTCAATAGTTATTCCTAGGAGTAAGGTTGAGTTCAAGAAATGTTCTCATAATCAGTTCATATCATCACTCGATTAGGAATAGTTAAGGGACATTCTGTTTCCCAAACACCATTCTGTCACTCCATATTCTACCTTGGATCAAAAACAAGTTCAGAAGCAAGTGGTGGAAAGATACAGACAATATTGTTCACATTGGCATTGTTCAAATTGTTATTTCCGTCAATCGTTTGCTCCCCTACGCATAACTCTACAGAGAAGATTCATAAAACTAATATTTTCCAAAAACTCCAGATATTCATCTGACTTACCTTATTCTGAATCAAAAATCTTGGACGTTAGACAATTACACTTCTTCATCACATGCCTAAAGTACCACGACTCAAAGCATCTCAACCAACTACCTACCCACAATTACAATACACGAAAAAAAAATCATTATATACCACCGTTAATGGTCAAAGCTACAACACAGAGAATGTTCCTCTACTTAGCACCCAAGTTATATAATAGCATTCCTAATGAATTAAAATGTATAAATATGAAAAGAAAATTTAAACAACGATTGAGAGAGTTCATAAACGAAAATCCAAGAAATATGATTCGTTCTTTCTTTGATGACTGAAAATTTTTTAAAAAATAATTCACTAAATAAAATAAAAATATGCTTGCTTATAATTTTATATTGATTCGCAATGAATATTTTATATTTATATTGTATATGTGTGTATAGGGGTGAGACTGGTTCTTTTATTTGCTTACCACTATTTTGAATACATTTTTAATAATTTCACCAAAATGTTTTTATACCATTCTATGTTGTCATTAATTTTCTATTGTTTACTTTTACATTTATTTCTGACTTTTACCCATTTTTATCAACTCTATGTACCCAGCTCATATATCTGCTTGTTTATGTTTATAATTTTATATTGAATCACAATGAACATTTTAACTTTATTATTTGTATATGCGTGTGTCTGATTTTTTATTTATTTATTACTGTTATTCACTATAAAAATTGTTCATACTCTTACTTACACATTTTTATATAATTTTTATTGTTTGCATATTTGTGAAACAAGTGCTTTAGCACTTATCACTCTTCTTTCTTTACTCACGATGTTTCTGAGCCGATTTTTCTCTATGTTTAATTTAATTAACGTGAATAAAGTTTATTATTATTATTATTAACTCTCATTCCTCGAGTGACTTATGCGAGCTAGAGAAGACGTAGCCCTGACCTTCTAACGTGTGATCCCATGTCGGGACCGGTGACTATATTGAGAGGTGTCATGAACACCTCGACCCATAGAGGAGAAATAACATTGGGCCTAATACTGATCCCTGTGTGACACTTCCTGTGAATGAGTATGTTCTAAATCTTGATATAACACATCACCTGGTGTATTATGTTTGATACTGATAAACATCATTCGTTGTGGGAGATATGATTTGAACAAATCGTTAGACAAACCTCTGATTTCAAAGTACTCTAATTTCACCAGGAGTAACTTTTGGAATGCAGAGACCACAGAATATTCCAAGTGTGTAGTGTTTCTGTTCTAAAAACTAGTTTATCAACTGTTTCTATCATTTCAAATGTGGCATACGTAGTATTTAAGTTTCTTCTGAATCCAAATTGCGATCATATTAGAATTTGCCAAGTTTTCAGAATGACCCTATCTGTTTGTTGATATTCCTCTTCAGTAATTTTGAGAAATTTTGAAGTGATAATATGCCACAGTATATTGATTTAAATATAAATAATATCAAAAATAGTATAGAATTTGAAATATTTGCCAAAATAAGTTGTGGAAGTAGAAAACAAAAATAGTGAGGCGCCAGAAGACCATTTGGAAAAAAATTTGCCATCTGATGTGTCCTTACCACAAAAATTGCAATACAGCCCACGAACGCATTCATTATGAAAAGCCAACATGTTCAAAGTTTTGTTTTGTTTTTTTCCGTTAACCAGCTGTCGTTCCCTTACGAACGGCAGCCCTCAAAAGTCGAAACTTGTGCGAGCCAAGGATCAACGAGGTCTTACCTTTTTACGTGCGATTCCTAGCACTTTCTCGGGCCATCAGAACAAATTCTGCATTCGCCATGGTTTGAACCACCGCCGACCGGAAGCCAGAGACTAAAACACTGTCGCTTTAACCACTCGGCTACCTGGCCCTCAAGGAAAGTTTGTAAAAACTGCTCTAGAGTCCACATGAAGAATATTTTATTGTTTTAATTTGTGCTGATCAAATAAAGTTCATTTAAAATCGTTTGAATACAACTAGAATCCATTCCAGTCCATTGTACTATTTATTTTTTGATACTACATATTAAACGGTTTGAACGACTGGGTTTTGCATATGAAAATGCGAATGATTTTCTGATGTGGGTTAAGGGTTAATTCAATGTCAAACCACGTCGATAGATCAATTCAAATAATTTCAATCCATCCTGATACTCCTCGGAGAGAACAAACTAGATGTAATTAAAACCTTCACTTCCTTAACAAACTATTGATAATTTCTGAAACACTGGTGGTGCAAATAGTAAGCCCTTTCGCAATAATTGATACTTCCGATATAGAAATTATATAATTTAAAAAATAATGAATTGGGACAGGTATTTCAGGACAATAATGAAAGGATGTTCAAAGCGTCCGGTCATTTCCTTTTCACTCTAAATATACATTCACGTTTGTTAGAGCATCATATCGAAAATATGATGTTATTCACTGCAATCAATTGTGTGCAGGAATGAATATCTAAATTTATCATAAGTATGTAACTTTGAGGTTCATGTAGATACAGATTTGTTTATTTGATAATAAGAATCAGTGTTTGTTCTTCGGCCACATGGAATACGGACAAACATTTTACAACATTGATGGTTTTCTTTGATTGGGTTTTTCTCCTCAGTTCAAACACGACCGAGTCGTGCTCCGAGGTTAGTTTGGGGACGACTTTGAGGTCACTCAGGTTTTCGCATTTTTTTTTTACCTCCAATTCGATCTTAGTAGGGGTTGATCTGTTCCAGGGGTAGTAAGTTGGCTCTTCCGAGTGCATCACTACCACCTCGCTGTCCAGAAAATATTCCAGCAGGATTTCCCCATTGTAGTTTGACTGATTGAAGCAGTAAATGGGAGAGGTCTGATCTGTGCCTTATAAATCATTATCAAACGACCTAGACACGAAACAGAAAACCTAGTTTTGGCATCGTAATTTTGGCAATGAACTTTCGATGACTTTCCCATGAAAGGATACTACTGATGGTAATACCGAGCATCGAAATGGAGGACTTCATTGGTATAGATACTTCTGCCATAATTACATTGGCCACTGTGAAATCGGCTTTTCTACAGAAAGGACTTGCTTGGGATTTATTCGCTTTGAATTGTCGTTGTTTTTGTTGAAATCGTTATTTCCGTCAACCTGTTGCACCCCTACGTGGAACCCTCAGAAGTCTTCGAAAGACTTGTGTGAGCTAGGGAAGACGCAGCCCTTTACTTTCAACGTATGATGCCATTAACTAGACAGGTGAATCGGTGAATTGGACCCAGGACACTACGCTGCAGAGGCTCTACCAGCCGACCACCACGGCCCATATACGTGCATAAATTCTACCATGTTATCAGAGCCTACTCAAAGAAATTTTCCTTAGGCCCATATTCAAATCGTACACGTTCTTTCCCTTCCTCTTCTAGTTTCACGGGCTGATATCCGAACTCTGAAAGAGAAAGCAGTATGAAGGCAGGGACCTTTTAAAGGTCAGAGGTGCCTTAGGCTAAAAATTATTCAGCGCCTGTATTTGCCAGTGATTTTTCTTCAAATGAGAGTTTTGTTCATTTCTTGTTCGAAAATATGTCATTTTAAATTAAGAAAATATCCAGTATATGTAAGAAGGCATTAAAACATGAGAAGAATTAACAGAACTTTTTCCATTCACCATACGAGTATTTTCACTCCTAGATGCGCATTCAATAACCAAGTTATCTTCATCATAAGGAATACTGAACAGTTTGACATTGTTCCTTCAAAATTTGATTTTTTTCTCTGTGAGTTCATTTCTTTGAAAAGTAGCAACTATTCGTCTGAGAACATTGTTCCAGTAGTACTTCTGTATCATATACTTCTCGGGTAGGTCCTTGTCAATTTTGTCCAAAACTTTTTAACAACGAATGAGAGCTGTGAAAGCTGCTGTATTTCTCATTTTGTTTTTAATCTTGAATAATTTATATTGTAAGCAGATAACAGAGATGGAATTCAAATATAAGAGGCATTCAAAATCTATGGCATCTTGGAACGGTGCATTTTTCATTATATGTTCAATGAAATTTTTGTCTTTCTCTTCCTATATATAAATATCGATCTTCTATCATGCTAAAATAATATTTTGTTTTAGATTCCACTTCTTTATTTTCTTCGCCAATTCTCTGTCTGATTGAGTGTCTTTTTTGTCATTGGCGTCTAATGATTCTACTGAGATGATTCCGGAAGTTATCGACCGAATACTGAAACATGGAATAATCCATTTCTCAGCGCATTTAGTCGATATGGTGGTATTTCACCTGGTGATTGTGCCTATGTCGACCATTCAGTCGCTCCTCACGAAAGGCAGGATGTACCCTAGGGCTATTCTCAATCTGACAACAATATGGATATCAATTCATTTCCACACCCTCAGGTTGTAGCGGTATATTGTCAAGAAGAGCGCTTGGTCGATCTTCAGGTCAATATTACAAAAAACCAGAATTTCCCTATTCAGATTATAAACAATTTAATAATCATACAAGTTCATGTTTACGAACAGAAACAAACAGCAAACCTCAGGTTGGCTAAAGTCAGACTCGAAGAGACAGCACAGGGGCTCAACCCCCACCGAAAGTGCACACCTTACCGATCTCCCAACTGACGAAATTACCAGGAAATTTAGTTCCAAGAAATGTTTTCGAACGGAATGAAATACCGAGAAAGAATGGAACACAGAATCCATCCAAGCACTGGGAAGAAATACCATAACATAGTACATGGGCTGGACCAAAACTCACGACGGAACTGGAGCACGAGTCTTTGGGCCTCGCACCAAATATCCGTACCCATGGGCCAGTTCCCCATCATTTCTCAAGCGGTAATTCACGCCATAGAAAGGTGCATTCAGTTCGACCTCGATAGGAAATACCGGAACAAGGAAATCGCAATACTCTCCGATACTCAAGCAGCCATCAATGCGTTGAGCTCATATAACATGAACTCGAAGATGGTCTAGGAATGCCTAGACAAACTCAATGATCTAGGCAGGAACAACAAGGTGATCGTCCTCTGGGTGCCGGGGCAGGTTGGAGTGGAGGACAATGGACAAGCAGACACCCTGGTTCGAAAAAGGGCATCAACGCCACTGATCGGGCCAGACCCGTTCTGCCGATTTGGAAAATCTTACTTCCAAGAAGAACTCAATAAAACTGAAAAAGTAATGGGAGCAACATACTGGCAACGACTCCTAGGGCTAAGGCAGGCCAAATATCTTCTTGGCAATTTCAACCGAGCAAGATCGAAGACACTGATTAACCTCAGCAAAACTAGTCTAAAGACAATCACTGGATTTCTGACAGGGCATTGCAGACTCAAAGAAAACCTAAGGAAGCTAGGCTTAGAGAAGGACAGCACCTGCAGATTCTGTGGGGAACATCCAGAAACACAAGAGATTGAATATACTGGGATCATACCAGCTGACGGTGGGAGAAATACCACGAATAGACCCCTCAAAATCCTTAAATTCCTTAAGGAATTGAGTCTTGAGGGTCTGCTGTGAACGAGAACACCTTGAGATAGCAGAAGAAGATGGGGCACAATAGATCTAATCAGGCCGCAGCGCATCAGTGATCATCCACACTTACCATTACCATTGAGTTATAACTATTCAATATATGACTTTTGGTTTTGGATAATTTTGTAATTTGCTGCATTTGGTAGTGGGTGTACTAAGTACGAGGATATATTGAAAAATTCTTATCCTACTATAGAATCAAACAAAATTTCAATGTCAAAATATTTTATCACCCAACATATTCTCCTCTTAATTGGATACATTTATTACAGCGAACCTGCAACGTCTCAAGACCTTTCAAAAAAAATGTTTCTTCTTGCTCTGCAAACCAGACCTCCGCAGCTTTTATTACCTCCTCGTTGGAAGAAAATTTACGACCCTTTAAACTTTTTTTCAGTTGAGGAAAGAGATGATAGTCGGACGGAGCCAAATCTGGTGAATAAGGGTGTTCTGGTAATTCAAACCCTTAATCACGAATTTTTTGGATGGCAACTTGAGATTTGTGTGCAGGGGCGTTGTCCTGCAAAAACAAAACACCTTTGGATAGCTTTCCGCGTCTTTTCTCTTTAATTTTTTTCTGTAGAGTGGTCAGTAATGTCGAATAGTAATCTCCAGTTATTGTTCTACCCTTATCCAAAAAAATCAATCATGATTACTCCATGGCAATCCCAAAAAACTGAAGCAAGAACTTTTCCAGCAGATTTTTGGACACGAAACTTCTTAGGTCTTGGAGAACCGGAGTGTCACCATTCCATCGATTGTTGCTTAGTTTCTGGATCGTAGAAATGTACCCAAGTCTCATCCATAGTAACAATTCGATTTAAGAAATCTACATCGTTTTCAAATCGAGCACAGATCAAACGCGATGCTACTACTCTTGCACGCTTTTGGTCAACATTCAAACATTTGGGGATACAATTTGCAGCAATTTTTCTCATGTCCAAATTGACGAGAACTATATGATAAACGCATTCGTATGAAATATTCAGTGCTTCAGATATCCGTTTTAGCCCAATTCGACAGTTTGTTAAAATCATGTCATGAACTGCATCGATATTTTCGGGGATTGACACAGAAACTGGCCTTTCCGATCGGTCATCAAATTCAATGAAAAATTTACCTCTTTTGAAGCTTGCAGTCCAACTTTTCACGGTCGCATACGAAAGACATTGATCACCAAGGGTATTGAGCATATCTTCGTAAATCTGCTTACCTCTTAACCCTTTTGAATACAGGTACTTGATGATGGCTCGATACTCCAATTTTTCGATTTTCACAATTTCGGTGAACATATTTTTTCTTTTTATTCATTGCGTAACTCTGGTTTACTATTTTGACGTCAAACTTTACATTGACACTTCTAATAAGTTATTTTTTGTTGCTATGGTAACGCAATATTTTGTTTATGCAGGGAACTGGTCTAGGCTATCTAGACCAATTCCCTGAATAAACACATCCTCGTAGTTATCAGGTTGCTCTTTTATCCTCCTGTTTACATCCCAAGCGAATGGCTCATAGCTTTCCTCTTTAGTTTTTTTGCGACAATATCATGATACACCAAATTGTCGTAAGAGATTTATTTCCAATTGTTTATATTTGTTTATATTAAATTTAATTCAAAATCAGACGTCCTGCATGAATGGATCCGAGAAAGTTCAAGCCATCCCGCTATTCCCTGAACAGAACAAACGAAAAATAATTGAAAACCTGACAAGCCGTCCAAATATAACTGAATATTGACAATCCTCGAAGGACCATTGTGCAATTTGTATGAACAATGGCTGTCCATCCAAACGTATTTACAATCCGATATTGGAATTGCATCTACAATTTCTGAAATATTACGTTTGGGTGTGTATTTTTGGACCACTAATGAAAGGATTTTCAGAGCGTCCAGATGTTGTCGTTAATCGCTAAATATACATTCACGTCTGTTGTGGCACCATAGAAATTCGCGAATGATACGAAGAATATGATGGTAATCACTGCAATCAATTGTGTACAAAAATGGATATCTAAATTTATCATATTGGAAATAGCCTAACGTGTTGTAACGTCGAGGATCATATTGGTACTGAATTAATTATTGGACAATGAGTACAAGTACATCAATTTTTTGAAAAGGACATTGCACTGAAGACTTGTATTCCTGGGGCTGGACATATTTTCTATTTTAGGATATATCATTCTAGATGCCAAAAGAGGCAGCTTTCATCATTAAACTTTTTTTCTGGCCCTACAGAGTGAGCTAAAAAATTGGGTTGAATGTCTAATGCCAATTGTGGAAAATACTGCCTGCAAGTAGATTCTTGTCGATGTTAGGGAATAATATGCTGTGAAAAATATCGATTTTCTTAGAATATAGCAATTTCGGTGTATGGGGGCAGGTAGCCGAGTGGTTAAAGCGACATTGTTTCAATAACTTTAGCTGCCAGTCGACGATGGTTCAAACCACAGCGACTACAGACATTTTTCTGCTGGCCCCAGAAAGTGCTACGAATCGCACGTAAAAAGGTAAGACCTTATAAGGGGACGACAGCTGGTTAACGGAAAAAACGATTTTAACAAAACAAATAACAATACTTATAGAAAACGCGTTTTTTGTAAAACACATTCATTGACCTTGCTTGTGTGGATTTTTCGATAAATTTCTCGAAGCATATTCTGAAGATGATGCCAACGAACTGCTCTAAATACATTTCACGTCTCTACACAGTGAGCAAAAAAAGGTGGTTGAATTATTGGATATGATATTAGTGGATTCATTGGTGATATGCGAATTTGATATTTCACAGAGAATGAATATCAAATTTCGTCTACTATTTTTGTGTGACGCTATTCTCGAGTTTATTCGTATACGATTTCGATTAACTGTGTATATTTGTCTCTTTTATTCGTATGCTGAGTGGAAGTCGAATGATTCGAGAATAGCACCCCAGGGTAAGTTCAAGGAGACGAATTCTCGAATACCTATTTTCAAACGAAGTTCTGTTGAAACGATGAATAAATACATTGAACTTTTCAAATTTCATTTCCCAAATTGTCTACATGATTGAGGAAAAAAAATTGGAAATTTTCATTACTAGTAGATTTTCTGTTGATAGCTGATATTTTAACCTTAGGAAGGGTGATCCCAAAAGGAACTATTCTTTGCAAGTTTTTGAGAGGAATGCATTTTTTGAATAAATGCAATCTTGATACTTCTACGAAATGAACAGTAAGACTAATATACAAATACACAATACAGGTCAAATTCCTCATGTCATAACTATGTAGCCTAAAATTCAATATTTACAATCAGTCACATAGATACATGGTGGAAGATTCATCATGACAAACGATACGTTACTTATATTGAAATCCGTTATTAACAAATGTAAAATATGCTACGGTATTCCACTTTGATCATCGAAACATTTTCAACATTAAGCCTTTATCAGAATAAGAGAGTAGGTTTTTGTCAAATAATCATAGAGGAAATTTTCGTCAAAATAGATTACATTTTGGTTCACTTATTGATATGGCAATATTGAAGAACACAATAATTTTCCTCCAGTTGGGCACATCGTCAGTGATCTCTTCTTCTACGATATTTTGAAAACATATCTCAAATCATCATTTATTTGTGTAAATCAAATGTTTACATCTTCATACTCAAAGTAAAAGTACATTTGAGTATCATCAGCGTAATTAAAAATTTTGCAAAATGTTATGAATTCGTGGAAATCTGATATATAAAGAGATAATACTAATGGCCCCAATATCGAACCTTGTGGCACTCCGAAGTTATCTGGTTGGGCATTATCATTGAAAGGGTTGAGTTAGACATTACTTACAATTTCAAACAAAAAAAAGTATAGAGCAAACATCACAATAAGTTCTCAAAATGTTTTTTATTATTTTCATCATCAGTGATAATATTAATCTAATAGTAAAAATAATATAATAATAATATAAAGTTTATTGAGTATAATAATCGTATTCATAAAATGGTACATCAATAAACTCACTAAGGCAATTAGCCTGTGCGTGAGATTTTTGATTTATTCAATTCAATTTTTTTTGTATATTATAGACAAAATTATGAATAAGTGTTAAAAATATATATGAAATATAGATAAAATAAAATTATGTATGAAAAATTGATTTTTACAGTTAATACAAAGTAAAAACAAAACAAAAAAGAGAATAGTTGATAAAATGTTTTTAAATCACGAATGTAAATGGAAATATGGATAAAATTGAGACAGATTTATACTTATAGAACACAGAGCCAGCTGAATAGTAAGTATCAATAAAATTATAGATGAAAAATAGAAGTACACATTCATATATTACAGTTACATATTATAAAATTGTGGATAATTTGATAAAAAAAAACATTTCAACATAGGTTAAAATCAGAAGTATTTATACATTTTAGATAAAATGTTGGAAATATAAACTGTATTAATATTTAGGACTGCATATCTATCATTTTGATGAATTCATCTCTTGGATAGTCGGCAATTAATTTGTTTAATTTTTTCTTGAATTGATAGAGATTATCTGTTTCTCTCATACATTCTGGTAGAATTTGAAACATTCTTGGTGCAAGATATCTAAAACTGCGTTTACCAATTCTTTTCGAAGAGGACGGAGTTTAAGAACGTATATTTTGTTTCCTCGTGTTGCATGTATGCATGAATGTTTGTAGTTCAGATTTATTCTTGAATTGATTTATCACGATGGAGCGGTAAAATTATTGTTTTATAGTGCTTCTATGTAGAGATCATTTGACGGATATGTACATGGTTTCCACATTACCATTGTTTGAGTTTTTTTTGGGTTTTAATAAATTATCTCAGATGTAGGTATACTCATTGCTCCACCCCACCCTAAGATTCCAGTCGAGAACCAACTACTGCATGGTAGACAGTTTAGAGTTCATCTTTTTCTAAAATGACTCAAAAGTTTGAACTCATGAATGAAATATCTGAGATTTCTGGCAATATTTTCTATATGTTTATCTCATCTCTAATGTTTGTCTATGGTTATGCCCAAATATTTAATATTGTCTGTTTCTTTTAATTTTGTGATGTTCATTGATTTTCAGACTGTAATAGTCTGGAAAGTTTTTATCCATGCAAGTAAATGTGATAAATTTAATTCTTTCGAAGTTTATTGGTAATAAGTAATGGTCCATCCAATTCTTTATGATTTTCAGGTCAGTTTCTGCTAAATATTTGAGTTCCTTCCAACTATTAGCTTGATAAATAATGGCTGTATCTTCAGCAAAACAAGAGGAAGTTGAAGCATTTTTTGACCGAAAATTGTTTTTATGACTTTAAAGGTTATATGTCATGATTGTCATGATGTTTATTTTTGTATGTATTTTGAATCTGTATCTTTGTGTTTTTGTTTTTATTTGCTTGTACTGACTTTTTCTATATAGTTTTTTTGACTGTCTTGAAGAAATAAACGTTTATTTATATATTTATTTATTTATTTACTTATTATCTGTCCTCTACTATTTATTTTGAATAAGCTGTTCATATAAATTGTAAATAGCATAGGTCCTAGTACGGCCCCTTGATGTACTCCAAACTCTACTTCTACTGCATCACGCAGACAATTTTTTATTTTGACATATTGTTGTCTATTCGATAAGTAGCTTCTCATTAGATCTAGCAAATTTCCTCTCAGACCGATATCCTCTGAAGCTTCCAATAACTGAGGATGGCTTACCGTATCGAAGGCTTTCGGTAAATCTAAGAAAACGCACATGGTTGGTTTACTCTCATCAGTACCAGGGCTTATATTTGGATTGAAAATTGCTCATATTTTCGAAGTGTTACAATTCATTTGTCATATCAGTTCATGTTTTGGTATATCTGAAAGTTGGTATGATATGATCAAGCTATAGAATCCCAAAATCAAATTGCAGGCACGAGTTTTGGATTCTTCATAGTCCAGTGAAATCACATTACGTACAGCATGGGTCAATGATGAAAATTTCTTGGAATTCAATCCAATTTCAACGCGAGCACTGTGTGAAATGAACTAACATTTCCATAATACTATTTGTCATTCAAATTAGATCATGCAATGTAATATTTCAATCAGGTTGACACGTTTCGACAAATTTAAATTCATGTGTTATACAGGGTGGCCAAACAAAAACAAATCAGGATCATCTCATCAACCTCCTACTGAGTTTTATATCAGTTGTTCAAAATTAAAAACTTTCTGAAAGATATCAAACAAGTTTTTATATTTTCAAGAAAGCGTGAGAGCAAAAATCTTATGATGAATGACAATAGAATCTATACGAGTAGTATTCAGGCGGACATTTAAACTCTTTGAGGCATGGAGGTACAACATTTGTACCACTTAATTTTGATCTTTGGATGCACGATGGTACGCATAGTGTACCACATTTTCAAATTCAGAACCTAACCTGATACTTTATGTTTATTTTAGTCCTTTGATAGCTGCAGTCTTTTTCTGCTAGGGGTCGTACCCAAATTCTACTCCGCCCTATCGCTTCATACTTACTGAGTCCAACTGCTGGTTTGAATATATCATTTCTTCTTTCTATGAGAGAGAGAGAATATACTTTATTGTCATAAGAAAATATCTTGTTGACAAAGTTTCATTTAACCTATGAAGTCAGGTATATACAGTGACCGCCAAAAAGTATGTACCATATGGGAAAAAATTTTATTATTGGAGTATTGGAAAAAATATTCTGGGGAAAAGTTTGTGCATGTCCGATAACCTAAAAATCGATTTTGACCCATGTCACGTGATCGCTAGAATGGCGGCAAAATGAAAAAAATTGTAATGCAAATGCAAAAAAGGGGTAAGATGGCAAGATATCAAAAAAAGTTATTTGAAAAAGTCACTTAGAATTCAATTTTATACACATAAACGAAGTTTCAAGAGATAATTCAAAAAAATTGAAAATAGCAATTTTTAAAAATATTTTCCCATCTATTTAAAAATATTATTATTTTTTCTTATGAATAGCTTGACTATACTGAAACATTTGCATTTTAATGATAATGACAAAACTTTCTCATTTTCTCCACACCAGAGGGCACTAAATTGAAAAAATGGGAATTTGTCAGAACCCTTGCTGTTACATCGGTTCGTATCTAACAGTTATACCCGAATTCCACGACCATTGTGATGACATGACACTCCAAAAACATGGTAATTTCCAGATTATAATCAAGTTCCGATGTTTTTATTTGCCAAAAAAATTATGAAAATATTCAGAATGAATTAGTTATGTAGTCAAATTTAAGAGACTTATAATTTACATGTTTATGTGCGAAGTGAAACGCTCATCCACGATTATCATCGGAACTTGATTATAATCTGGAAATTACCATGTTTTTGGAGTGTCATGTCATGAATATATCGTAATGCCCTCTTCTGTAAAATGAAAATGCTACTGAACTTCTGTTGGCTGCACACGCCCCAGAAAGCAATACCGTATCTGAGATGGGACTCTATGAGAGCGTGATACACTGTTTTAGCTGTTTCTGAACCAATCTCACTTGTAGCCATTTTTACGGCATAACACCCCGAGGCCAGTTTTTTACTGAGAACCAAGATGTGATGTGTTGATGTGATGGATGGATGGATGGATGGATGGATGGATGGATGGATGGATGGATGGATGGATGGATGGATGGATGGATGGATGGATGGATGGATGGATGGATGGATGGATGGATGGATGGATGGATGGATGGATGGATGGATGGATGGATGGATGGATGGATGGATGGATGGATGGATGGATGGATGGATGGATGGATGGATGGATGGATGGATGGATGGATGGATGGATGGATGGATGGATGGATGGATGGATGGATGGATGGATGGATGGATGGATGGATGGATGGATGGATGGATGGATGGATGGATGGATGGATGGATGGATGGATGGATGGATGGATGGATGGATAGATGGATGGATGGATGGATGGATGGATTGATGGATGGATGGATGGATGGATGGATGGATGGATGGATGGATGGATGGATGGATGGATGGATGGATGGATGGATGGATGGATGGATGGATGGATGGATGGATGGATGGATGGATGGATGGATGGATGGATGGATGGATGGATGGATGGATGGATGGATGGATGGATGGATGGATGGATGGATGGATGGATGGATGGATGGATGGATGGATGGATGGATGGATGGATGGATGGATGGATGGATGGATGGATGGATGGATGGATGGATGGATGGATGGATGGATGGATGGATGGATGGATGGATGGATGGATGGATGGATGGATGGATGGATGGATGGATGGATGGATGGATGGATGGATGGATGGATGGATGGATGGATGGATGGATGGATGGATGGATGGATGGATGGATGAATGGATGGATGGATGGATGGATGGATGGATGGATGGATGGATGGATGGATGGATGGATGGATGGATGGATGGATGGATGAATGGATGCAAGTCACGATATGCACCGACAGCCAAGCGGCATTCATTGAAGGCTCTCACTCTATATAGAGTCACTTCGTTGCTGGTGTCTGAATGCATAGATGATCTGCAAAGGTCATCTTCCGCCAATAAAGTAGAGCCACTTTGGGTCTCTGGTCATACTAGAGTACCTGGAAACGAATAGGATGATTATTTGGCCAGAAAAGGTGCATAAAGCCCAACGATTGGTCCAGAACCTATCCTAGGAGTTTCTAGATTATGATGCGACTCAACCATGAAGGAAATCCTGGAAATAAAATTCTAGGATACATAGAAAGATGCACCGGGCATGAGGCAATCGAAACTCCAAACTCCACATCGGAGGCCCTTCTACTGGGAGGACCAAGACTCTGCTCACACCGAGCAGAAAGGAAATCAGATAAGTGATAGGGCTCCTGACGGGATACTGCCATCTTAACAAGCATCTCAACATTTTTTGATATCACGGATGATACCGAATGCAGGTGGTGCTTGGAAGTTGAGGAGTCATCCACCAACATCCTCACGGAATGCCCGGCAGTGGCAGCAATACGGTTGGAAGGCTGGCCTCTATCGCTCGCGAGATAGGCTACCTCCAAAACTGAACAATTTCCCAGCAGTGGTGGGTGCATAACGGGCTTGATTGAGAGGCCTACATGCCTATGGCTCCTAACGCCCACATACCTTAATCTATCTATCTACTATTATTATAGCTACATCTATAACAGTTAGAAGAAAACAAAGAAGTAATTCTGAGTCGAAGGATTTCAATATCGGAATATCGAAAGACGCAGTGAAAGGTTAACAGAAGTCAAAGAAAATGGAGAGTCAAAAAATGAAATCTAAAAATAGGATTGACTTATTTATAATTTCAATAATGTTTTTGTAACCTATATATTCAAAGGTAATTTTGAGTTGCTTGTACGATACAAACCTTATTGCTGATTGCGAATAAGGTATTTGTTTGCCTTGTTTTTTTGAAAGAATCACTTTGCTCACTCAAGACTCTAGAGACCATATCATGATATTCATAATAATGTGATTGGAGTTTTATGAAAGTCGAGGTTGAAAAAAGAACACCCATTGGAGGAAAAACCTTGAAGTTGAAACATGCCAAGTGAAGGACTAAATGAGATTGAAAAAGGTCCACTTTTTTGGCATCTTCACCTAAAATTAATGAAGTCCTTACATAAACACAACTAGAAACTCGTAATTATATACATCATCCAACTGAATGATCCGGTGATTATCTCTAAAATACTAATAACTTCATTGAACAATAAAAATCCATCAAATTTGAAAATTTTACCATCTCTAATAAAAACACAGTTTTATTACATCTCTCTGTGCTATAAAATTTGTTGTTCACCCTCATCGGTAGAAATATTGGTTCATTCAGCGACATCTAGCGGTTGACTTTTTTCGCCTATTATCGACATCTGTGTAGATCTAATAATGAAAAATGGATTATATAATCTACGTATTCCGCTTCAACCTATGGTTATATTCGTCAGCAAGTCTCTTACAGAAAACAACTACTGCCCCTACGGCCGTTGAATTATATCTGTTAGGTTATTGGCAAAGTTTTCCACAAGAACTGATTGCAGTGCTCTTAAAATACCATAGCTGAAATAATTTTTCGATTCAATTGGAGGAACACTTCCGTACCGGTTTCATGGTACTTGCCAATCATCAGAGAAGGCTAGTTCTCCTAATCAAACCGACAAGCGACTTCAGAATTTGTTGGAAGTTTCTGAGATAAATACTGAGGTATAAATCCAGCCATCTCTGTGTAGATGTCGACGGCCATCGACAGAGGTCATTCAGCCACAGAGTGTGTTCTTGGTGATAGGCTATGTTACTAACTCTATATGCCACCTCAGGAGCAGCATGGTTATTCGTGTGATGTAGAACCAACTCTGAGAAAGTCGTAAATCAATTGTAGCCGACCGACGACCGTCATTAATACCTATATTGTTCGAAATAAAGATAAGCAATGAAAGTGTGTCAGCCGTATGCATAGTCAATTCCAGCGACTCGCCAGAGTTTCGCCGCTCGCTACACAAGAACTATAGGATGCACAGTCGAGCTCCAAAAAAGTGGTACATCGCCAGCGTTTCGAAAAAAGTGTGACTTATCGCGTAGTTGTTACTTTTTTGAAGCTCGACTGTGCATTACCTATAATCCTTGTGTAGCGAACGGCGAAACTCTGGCGAGTCGCTGGCGATTGACTATGCATACGGGTGTGTGTGTCTTAAAATATTCCCAGATCCGGATTGAAGTATCCCATTAAATAGTTTGGCATTTTGATAATTGTGGGCTCTTAAACCGAATATCATTATACCTAATGGTTAGGGGAGGTACAACTCTGTGTAGAATCGACTGCTAGACAGCCTGCTGAGACCTCAAGTGGTTGGTGATTTGCGACCTTCTTAGAGTTATGGTTCTACTATACCCGTCAACAATGAAACGCCCGTCAACCATAAAACGTGGAAGAGTTATTCTTCAATGAGCAAGTGACACTCTCGAAAAGAAAAAACTTTGACCCACCGAAGAATCGTACCAGCACCCTACGGGTCACGAACCAGGCGTCTAACCTCTGTGCTTACTCCGTCACCATAAAGAATGAATGTAGAAACAACTATAATTCTAGTCATCTCGTACATCATCTATGAGTTTCCCTGTAGCCGGCACATTCCCGATAGCTGCTGCCCTGTAACTTGCAGCTTCCAATTTTCCAGTGCATCCTCATTAATCATCCAGTCCCGTGTAACAAAAAATTGACTCTGGAACGAGATAACTGATGATGTGTGTTTTCATTAATCACAGTAAAATTTGAGGCCATTTCAGATGATACGCATATGTGCAATTGCATGTACACGTGAAACCAAATGGAATTGGGTAATTCTTCAATCACAAGCGTGTTCCTGTCACCATATAAATCAATCCACGTGTAGAAACTCCTTTTGACCGCCGAAATTTGGTTAGGACATTACCAATGGGCAATTATCACACTATATTCCATCTCAATCAAACAGCACACCAATTAATTAACCAAACAGGTAAAAGGGATGGTCATATTTTGTCGATATTATAATTGGGTGAGCTAGTTAATTGTACATTGACCGGCTGATTTGTTCAACTAGGACAATTTTCATTAGGAAATTTCTGATTCTGTGAAAGTTATCGTCAACAGTCAAGAAAGTTTTTTTTTCGGATGCATTTCTTTTTAAAATTAAAAATTTTTGCAAAACCAATGATTTCAAGAAAAAAGGACTTGAAAAAATTAATCAAATAAATGAAACGTTCAAACGTTTCTTGGTAGGATAATCAACCATAATATACAGGGTGTTTCCAAATGAATGCGGAAGTATTCAGCAAATTTCTAGCCGATTTCTCTTATACCCGCACTAGCTGAAAAAATTGTAACAATCATAATAACAAATACTCATTAAAATTCAACATAATATTCCCTAACCAGTACATATTCCAAGAAAAAAAAAATGATGTGATATATTCTCATTTCTCCAGGAAATGTACAGAAATATCAACGATGCGGAAGTTGAGGCTGCAGTGTTCTGCGACTTCTCCAAAGTTTTCGATTGTGTTGATCATCAAATACTACTGGCTAAGCTTCACCACTATTGCTTCAGAGGAGTTGTGAACAAATTGATCGAGTCTTACCTAAGTAACCGCAAGCAAATGGTAAAAACATCGGACTCTATCTGATGAAGCACTAGTTAACTGTGGAGTTCCACAAGGGTCCATACTCGGCCCATTCTCTTTCTGTTATTTATCAATGATATCATGAAAATAGATATCTTGAGAAGTTCACAATTATCGCAGATGACTTCGAAAGACTTGTGTGAGCTAAGGAAAACGCAGCCCTTACCTTTTAGCATGTGATGACATGCACGAGACCGATGACCATGCGGAGATTTGAAACCTTGACCCTTCACTCCAAAAACACTCTACCAGCACGGCTACCACAGTTCATTGACAAAAATCTCAAATTTGAAGAGCACACAATGAATCTATACAGGGTGTTTCATAATAAATGCGCTGGACTTCAGGATGTGATAGCTCGTCTTCGTCGTGTTTTTTCTCCAACTTCTACGCCACTGGAAAAAGTACAATTTTGAGCCGCCTACTTGAACCGCCAATGTTTTATACACAAAAAAGGTACTCTTGGTCATAAGCTCTAAAGTTTACCGTTTTCAAGAAAAATCAACTTTCATGTTGAAAAACATGGTAAATTTTTTTAAATAACTTTTTTCCTAATTATACAAAATTTATTTAAACGTTAGAACAAGTAGCAAAACCAAACGTTGATTTCTTAATTGCAGAATAAAAAATAAACAATAACAATCATACTCAGATGAATTGTTGAAAATGTCCGCCGTTAGCTTCATTGCACGCAGCAATTTTTCGAGGAAAAAAACTTTATTTAAATAACATGAAAGTTGATTTTTCTTGAAAACGGCCAACTTTAGAGCTTATGACCAAGAATACCTTTTTTTGTGTAGAAAACATAGGCGGTTCATATAGGAAGCTCAAAACTGTACTTTTTCGTGTGGCGTAGAAGTTGGAGGTAAGTTAATAGAAACTTTTTTTCATATTTTTGGACGAACTATCACATCCTGAAGTCCAGCGCATTTATTATGAAACACCCTCTATAAATAACTGGAATTCGGCTGTTCAGCTTCAAAAATGGTGTCGTTTGAACTCGGGTGCTCTGCAGCAAAAAAAGTATACCACACATTGATAGAATTCCATGCATCTGAGATACGGCACCCCTTTTTGGGAAGTATGCAATAATAATATCATGCAAAGCATCTTGATCCTCCAAAAAAGAAGTATAAGATATATAAGCAGAATCACGCGATCCATGCAAACTACTTGTTGTATTACATAAGGTACATACTGTTGTGGCCATATTCATAGCAGAGACGGTTAGCTTGATTAAAAAACATTTAAATAAATTCAATACGGCTAGCCGCTATCCTACACGCAAAAAAAACATTAATAACTCAACCACACCAAACTCTACGTTAGTGAAGGACTCTATTATTGACAATGGTTGCAAGATGTTCAATCACCTACCAGACTACATAAGAGAGATTAACACTGTTGATGATTTCAAAAAGTCTGTTTACCTCTTTACATGTCGATTCAAATAAGTATTTTACGTTATTTCATTCCTAATCTCAATTTTTCGTGTACACGAATGATCCCTCCTTTTATATGTGTTTGTGAATTGACTAGTTGTAGTAGTAACTACTTTTAATTTCAATTTAACATAAGTGCTTTGTCCATGAGAATTTACATGTTCATCATGATAATGTAGTATATCGATTGATTGATTGGGGGTTATTCCTTGTCAAAATCAAGCGGGGGCCTTTCATGTAAACAAAAGCTCTTATTTCTTAAGTATTTTAAATATCAAATTCACCATCAATTACATGAAAATGGCTTTGAGAGACGCTCAAATTATACTTATTGATTTTGGGAAAATTGTAATGATAATAGAGTATTCCATCATCAAATACTATTCTCAGATGAATCTAGATTTACCAATCTCGTTATGTTCAACAGACAAAACACTTACTATTTGGTTAAAGAAAATCAACGATTGGTAAGAGAATGTCTTTTTCGAGAATGTTTGCTTTGTTTTTTTAGCCCTCAACGTCATCGATCCATTTTTTTACATACCAGCAAATGCTGAAATATGTTTGGAATTGAACATTTTCTCGGAAACTTGCATTTGGATGTGAATGATGGAATAATATTGCAACAAGATGGCGCTCCCGCCCAAAATGCAATAGCTGTAACGAACTAACTTACTGAACGATTTGGGCAGAATTGGGTGGGTACTATACTACTGGTGGCCAGTCAGATCGCCGGACTTGACTCCAATGGGCTTTTCCATATGGGGTTTTCTAGAAAAAGAGTGTATAAATTGCAGAAAGAAGCTTTCAGAATAATAACGAACTCTGGTTATAGAGATCATTGTCAAACTCTTTTCTTGAAACTCAGCATAATGCCGTTACCCACCCTATTTTTGTACAATGTTCTCATAGAAATTCATAGAAAATCAACTCCAATCATTAAGCAATCAGACCTTCATCACCATAATACCTGACAATGTAACAAAATTCATACAAATCGCTATCGTTTGAGTGAATCACAAAATAGACTGGGAGATGGTGACAGATTTCAGATGACGATTTTCTCGTTTATGCCTCTGAGACCAGTGAAAAATATGAAAATTTTTACAAGAATGATGAAACATTTGAGCGGTCGCCGCGTGACTTTCATATAAAAAGTTCGATTTTAATTGGAAAATATATGTTTTGGGACGATTTTATCGCCCCTGCCATGTTAAGAAAGACAATGGCAACGAAAAAATTATAGGCTATAAGACGCTTTGTACCAAAAATATTCGTGGGGAATAAAAAATATCCCATGTACTTCACCACACCCACAATAGATTGCATAAAACGAAAAACTAAAGTTCACAAAAAAAGGAAACTCTTTCAAGACTTGGCTTGACAATGAGTTTACATTTTTGAGAAGTCGTAGTAAACAGATGATAAGACTTGATTATGAAACATATATTAAAAATGTAGAGAATGATATACAAGTAGATGTGAAAAAATTCTGGCAATTCGCTTCGAACTCAAAACATTGTACAGGAATCCCTTCACTAGTAACTTATAATGATGAGAAGGCATCAACATTTGTAATATGTTCGCAAAGTACTTTCAGAGCGTTTATGAGCCATATCAACAGATACCTACCAAATTGTCGCCGAATTCAAACAATATAAATTGATGGATGTAGCCGTTACTACGTGGTAGGAAATCATCACGAAAAATGAGAAATAAAACTTTCTATATTTTTATACCACTTCTATTTGTAATCAACGTTACTGCAGTTTCGTCCTATATGGACATCATCAAACAATACAATTGTATTGTATTGTATTGTTTGATAATGTCCATATAGGACGAAACTGCAGTAACGTTGGTTACAAATAGAAGTGGTATAAAAACAGAAAGTTTTAGTTCTCATTTTTCAAACAATATACTTATAAATAAATTTCACCTCGAGGAGCAACTAGTTCTGAGCAAGATCACTTCTTTAGAAGAGAATAAAGGGGGTGGTTTCGGTAACATTCCGGCTTATTTTGTGAAAAAATGTGCAAATAGCTTTCACATCCCTCTCACTTTATTATTTAAACTATCTATAGCCGAGGGTGAATTTCCTAAAATATGGAAAACCGCGTATTTGGTTCCTATATACAGTGTGTCCCACTTACCCCATGTTCACCATGGGTATCTTTTCAATGGTGAGAGATACGAGGTCGGTTGAATGACACCAAATGTGGAGTTTATCAAGGCCAACTATAATGTGAAAAAATAATTTGATAAAATCTATTCTTATACGCAAAAAACAGATTTTGATCATTTTCATGTCTCCTCCGTAACTTCTTTATTTATGAAAATAATCGAATAGGAATTTCACATTCACATGGCAGTTTTTCAATGAGATTTCGAAAAAAATATGAAATTCATACCAACTCTTCTAGAATTTGAGATATCAGTACCAACTTTCATATTTCAAATGTAGGTCATAGCTCACCATAACTTAGTTATGAATAACTTTTTTTTCTCTAACAGATGATATGTCAGAGTAATAGTTTTTTGCTGATAACAACGGAGTAATCGTCATTTATACAAAAACAAGAACTATATTGAAGTCGCCATCTTGAATTTATAAATTTTAACAAAAAAATCATGATCTCCGACCTCAAAAACCCCCACATACCAATTTTGAATGGAATTGGACCATAATCACAAATCTTGTCCGCCATATTGGAGGAGCCACCATTTTTTATTTTTTGTTTCAATAAAAATTTCATAGTGCATTGTCACCGGAATTATGAACATCTGTCAAATTTCAAGTTATTAGGACCGCCAGAAGTGGGTCAAAATTCACTTGCAAGAGACATGAAAATGATCAAAATTTGTTATTTGCGTATGAAACAAAAACGAATAGATTTTATCAAAATATGTTTTCACATTTTAGTTGGCCTTGATAAACTCCACATTTGGTGTCATTTAACCGACCTCCTATCTTTTACCATTAAAAAGATACCTATGGTGAGCATGGCAAGTGGGCACAATGTATAAAAATTCAGGAGCGAAAAACTCAGTCACCAACTATAGGGGCATTAGTAAATTATGTATATTTAGTAAACTTCTAGAAAGCCTAATTTATGATCAAATGTTCAATCACGTAAACGGTTTGATTATCGAGGAACAGCACGGGTTTTTTGCCAAAAGAGCAATCGAAACGAACCTGTTGATATATTGTCAGTACATTGCGGATTCACACAGATTTCAGCAAGGCTTTTGACAAAATTGGTCATAATATACTCATCTCCAAACTTGCTGAGATTGGTGTACATGGTGATCTTCTGCGCTGGTTCTCCTCCTACGTCTTCAATAGATCGCAGATTGTGACAATAAATGGTTTCAAATCAACACCTATTGCTGTAACGTCGGGAGTACCACAAGGTTCCCACCTGGGTCCTCTATTATTTCTAATCTTTATAAATGACGTAAAAAGATGATTCAAATTTTCCAAAATATTACGACCTGAAGATATTTTCAAAGATAAAGTCAAACGCAGACTGTTTAAACGTCCAATCTGACCTTTATCGATTCTCTCAATATTGCAACTATAACAGATTGTTCCTCAACTTGAATAAATGCTCGACAATCTCATTTACAAAAAATCAGTATTCAATTGAATTCGATTACAATCTACTTGGGAAAAATCTAGACAAGGTCGACCACATTAAGGATTTAGGAGTCATCTTTGACAATAGGCTGAGTTTTAATTTACATTGCGAATATATCGTAAACAAATGCAGCAGGATGTTAGGATTTATTAGTAGGATTTGCAAAACTTTCAACAATCAGAAGGCCATCAAATCATTATATTTTGCTTATGTTCATAGTAGATTGAGTTTTGCCAGCGTTATCTGGAGTCCTCGCTATAACCTCTATAAAGTTAGACTTGAGAGAATCTAAAATAGATTCATAAGATTTTTAAACTTTAGAGTAAATGGTGTTTACAATGTTGAAAATGTACATTCAGCAAGATTATCATTCAACATTTTACTATTAGAAAAACGAAGAATTATCTCAGACTTGGTTTTTATGTTTAAAATCCTTAGGAATTATTATGATGCTTCCGAACTACTGTCCTTAGTATCTATCCACGTACCATCCAGAAATACAGGAAATAGGCAATTTCTCAATGTAAGTTTTAAACACACCAACCTGGGTCAAAACGCCCCTATTCCTAGGCTTAGCGACAGTTTCAATAAGTACTGCTCTGAGATTGATATTTCCTGTATATCTTTATTTCGTTTTAAAACAAGAACCAAACAAATTTTCCATAATATGTAATCTATATTTGTAATGTATTTTAAGAATATCTATAATTTAACTTTTTATTTTGTTAGTTTTTGTAAACTGAGAGATATGTATATGTATCAGTGGATACTGTTTTGGGTTTATACCTAAATAAATAAATAGATAAAATAAATAAATAAGGGTTGCACGTGGCCAAATGGCACCAATGATGGCGTACTTGTAATTTTTTTTTATTTTAGACGATTTTCTCGTTGCTGCCAATTGAAATAATATAAGTTTCCATCATGAAGTCCCATAAAAAAGTAGCATAAGGTTTGCGGATGTAGAAGTGAGGTTAAGTGCCGGAATTGAATTTTTTATGAGAAGGTCACGCGACGACCGCTCAATTTTTTTATCATTTTGGTCAGAATTTTCGTATCTTTCACTGGTCTCAAAGGCAAAAACGAAAAAATCGTCACCTGAATTCTGTCATCATTAATCACAACTGATACATTTCGTACAAGGTGATTGAAAAATTGGTGAAATATATGGCAGGGTCTTTCCTGTATATTCAATTGAATTATCATCCTCCGGAGATAGCTGATACCATATATACATGATTTCGTTGGGATATATAGGGTAATCATGAAAGTTTTCGATGATAAAAATGACAATATATCAACGTTTCAGAAATCACCCTGTAATTCACGACTAACTTGGTGAAATTCCTTTATTATTATTCAATATATTCATCATTCTCTCCTCAACACTGTCGCAAAAATTCAGTTCCCTACCATGACTAGTTTCATAGTTATTAATTGAGAAACTTATTACCATTTGCATGACGAGTTGAAGGAACTTGTTCACGCGTACATTCTACTAGTGGCCAAGATTTTTCACAAATAGTGAAACGTGAGAATGTGGAGATCAAAATAAATGTAAAAGAGGGTGAAGATAAGATATAACAATCACATCAGCTATATGAATTTACTAATGTAAGGTACAGATAGTTAAGTGAATTTTGTTGGTTTAAGCTTTGTCGGAATAAAAACCAAACTATCTGGGAAAAGTGAAAATGATTGATAGAACGCTTTTATTTCTAATAGGAGAATTTGACTCTGGGCAGCGACGGTTTTTTTCCAATGCGAGTTCCACCCGGATAGAGGTTTCCATGATTTTTATATTTGCTGGCTTTCAATAGAAACATATAGACATTTATTATTATATTTCATCAATATAGGTAATTCAATACGTAAAAGTAATACTTATTATCGCTGATGAAACTAATTGATTTTAATTTTTCAGTCACTTCCCGTCAACGACAGAGTCAAAATGTACCCGATAGCTGATAGGGTTTTCTTGTTGTATGAGGACCGTAGCGCTGCTACGGGGGAGGTGGATTCGGTAAAGGCTGTTCCTTGTCACCTTCAGTGATAAGTGACTTCCCGTACCGGGGCCTCATACACGATTGAGCGAGTCAAACTATCCAAGCATTACGAATTTTATCTGACTCATGCCTGAGTTGTAAGATTTAACTGATGTGTCGTATATTTAGTCAGTTCCTAAATGGTAGATGGAATTGGATGGACCGTCATTGGTCATCACCCTGCATATAATGTTACATTTATTTTGATCTTCACATTCTCACGTTTCACTATTTGTGAAAAATCTTGGCCACTAGTAGAATGTACGCGTGAACAAGTTCTTCCAACTCGTCATGCAAATGGTAAGAAGTTTCTCAATGAATAAGTATGAAACTAGTCATAGTAGGAAACTGAATTTTTGGGACACTGTTAAGGAGAAAATGATGAATATATTGAATAATAATGAAGGAATTTCACCAAGGTAATAGTGAATTACAGGGTGATTTCGGAAACGTTGATATTTTGTCATTTTTAACATCGAAAATTTTCATGATCACCCTCTATACCACATGAAATCATGTTTATATGGTGTCAGCTATCTTCGGAGGATGATAATTCAGTTGAATATACAGGATATGTACGAAAGAACCGGCCATATATTTCACCAATTTTTCAAATCACCCTGTACGAAATGTATGAGTTGTGAATAATGATGGAATAAGAATGGTATACTAGCATGTAAGAATGATTTCATCAATATTTCATTAATACATCGAATTTTCAGACATCACCAAAATGTGTTTATTTTTCACTCGGTACATAATGATATAATCTGCACCATCTGAATAATATTCAGCAGTTGATGATAAGAAAGAAAACAATGCAGTTAGCAATTTCAAATCCCGAGGAAGTAATAAAATAACAATTACTGATTTTTAAGTTGAACGCCGTGTATTTCAAAATCAATCCATCAACGAACTTTGGGATTCTGCACGTTCAATCAGTACATCGAATACTACAATATACTAAAAATTCAGACAATTTCACCGAGAACCATTTTACCTATAAAAAGTGTGAGGTCCTTTCGGAATAATGTGCTACACACTATTCCCACCCTCATCATTGAGAGCTCACTAGCAGCTCCATGATATTCACTTCGATCACTTTTCCAAGTATTCAAAGGCAAACACATGCACCAAGTTCGTGCGGGAAACGTTTCTTGGTAATCGATAAATTTGATGGAGCAACCCACCCACAGGCGGTGTAGGTTCATCCACGTTTTCGAAACACATATATACGTTTCGTGGCATCCAGCTGTTGAGAATTGACAGAATTACCTACCGTTTGCTTCAACTGAAATTGCGGAACGTTTCCTATTTTGTCGATCACATGTCTGAATTGACCCAATGGGAAAATGGCCATACGTGGATTTGCCAAAATTTTTTATGTGTTGTAGAAATCGTGATGGTGATCAACAGTTCAGATTATACAGGGTACTGAAGTTGACTTTCCAAAAATTTCAAAATTCAAATGACCATTGTGTAGATACTTTTTTGTATATACAGTGTTCAGAGTGTTGGCATCATAAGGAAACAATTTTTTTTGGAAACCTCACTCATGTGTTAAAATGTTCTTACGATGTGTGGAATTATCGCTGAATTACAGCGGAAATTTCCCTCACGTGTAAAAACGCCCATAAGAGGAATGCAATTACCGCTGGCTCACAGCGATAATTGCACTATAGTGACGCGTTTCGCGTCACGGCAGTGCAAAAATCGCATTAGATGTCAATTCAAGTGAAGTCGCGCGATTTTAATGTCAGAAGTGAGACTTCTAATGTGTCATCTACCTACAAGTGTTCATATCGCGATTGCTACGGAAGTAACTGAGAAGCTTACGGACATAACAACGCTAATCTGAAGTAAACAAATATCATTGTTTTCATATTTCTCGTCTAAAATGAACCGTTTCGGAACTTTTAATGAAGCCGAAATCGATAAGAATATCGCAAAAACGACTCCAGCGAATACTAAGAAAAGTACGAAGTTTATTTGGAATCATTTCATGGATTTTTGTAAAGCAAGAGGGTATAAATTAGAAAAAGACACGCCAGTATGCGAAATTGCGAAAATCTTGAAGGACTGGGCTCATAACATGAAGAAAAATAATGGTGAGGAGTGCAAAGAAAGCACCGTGAAAACTATTTGGAGTGTCACCGCCAAAATGATTATGGAAGAATACTTCCAGAAATATGGTATGGGAAGCTTGGGATATAATGTTACAATAATTGTACTGTTTATTATAACATTAAATAATGAAAATTCATTGTGCATTCTTGAAATTTTCACTAAACAAGAACGAATTTTTTGATTGGCTAAAAGAGTGAGGTGTGAAATTTCCTACCGAATACCACTCGTGCTTTGAAAATTAACCAGATAATTCTGAAAAAAACGTGTTTTTTTTATAAAAAACCGCACTCGGTTATTTTTTTCGTTGTTTCAAAAAATTGCCCTCCTCCTTCGGAGTCGGGCAATTTATGCTTTGAAACAACGAAAAAAATAAACCCGTGCAGTTTTTAAAAAAACACGTTTTTTTCGGAATTATCGGTAATATTCAATGCAATTGTGGTATTACCCCCGGAAATTTCCCTCACGTGTAAAAACGTCCATAAGAGGAATGCAATTACCGCTGGCTCACAGCGATAATTGCACTGTAGTGTCGCGTTTCGCGTCACGGCAGTGCAATTATCGCATTAGATGTCAATTCAAGTGAAGTCGCGCGATGTTAATGACAGAAGTGAGAATTCAAATGTGTCATCTACCTAAAGAGTGAGGTGTGAAATTTCCTACCGAATACCACTCGTGCATTGCAAAATAAACCAGATAATTCTGAAAAAAACGTTTTTTTTTTATAAAAAACCGCACTCGGTTATTTTTTTCGTTGTTTCAAAAAATGTATGCTTTGAAACAACGAAAAAAATGAACTCGTGCAGTTTTTAAAAAAACACGTTTTTTCAGAATTATCGGTAATTTTCAATGCACTTGTGGTATTACCCCAGGAAATTTCCCTCACGTGTAAAAACGTCCATAAGAGGAATGCAATTACCGCTGGCTCACAGCGATAATTGCACTGTAGTGACGCGTTTCGCATCACGGCAGTGCAATTATCGCATTAGATGTCAATTCAAGTGAAGTCGCGCGATTTTAATGTCAGAAGTGAGACTTCAAATGTGTCATCTACCTACAAGTGTTCATATCGCGATTGCTACGGAAGTAACTGAGAAGCTTACGGACATAGCAACGCTAATCTGAAGTAAACAAATATCATTGTTTTCATATTTCTCGTCTAAAATTAACCCTTTCGGAACTTTTAATGAAGCCGAAATCGATAAGAATATCGCAAAAACGACTCCAGCGAATACTAAGAAAAGTAAGAAGTTCATTTGGAATCAGTTCATGGATTTTTGTAAAGCAAGAGGGTATAAATTAGAAAAAGACACGCCAGTATGCGAAATTGCGAAAATCTTGAAGGACTGGGCTCATAACATGAAGAAAAATAATGATGAGGAGTACAAAGAAAGCACCGTGAAAACTATTTGGAATGTCACCGCCAAATTGATTATGGAAGAATACTTCCAGAAATATGGTATGGGAAGCTTGGGATATAATGTTACTTATAATAATTGTACTGTTTATTATAACATTAAATAATGAAAATTCATTGTGCATTCTTGAAATTTTCACTAAACAAGAACGAATTTTTTGATTGGCTAAAAGAGTGAGGTGTGAAATTTCATACCGAATACCACTCGTGCATTGAAAATTAACCAGATAATTCTGAAAAAAACGTGTTTTTTTTATAAAAAACCGCACTCGGTTATTTTTTTTCGTTGTTTCAAAAAATTGCTCTCCTTCGGAGTCGGGCAATTTATGCTTTGAAACAACGAAAAAAATAAACTCGTGCAGTTTAAAAAAAAACACGTTTTTTTCAGAATTATCGGTAATTTTCAATGCACTTGTGGTATTACCCCCGGAAATTTCCCTCACGTGTAAAAACCTCCATAAGAGGAATGCAATTACCGCTGGCTCACAGCGATAATTGCACTGTAGTGACGCGTTTCGCGTCACGGCAGTGCAATTATCGCATTAGATGTCAATTCAAGTGAAGTCGCGCGATTTTAATGTCAGAAGTGAGAATTCAAATGTGTCATCTACCTACAAGTGTTCATATCGCGATTGCTACGGAAGTAACCGAGAAGCTTACGGACATAGCAACGCTAATCTGAAGTAAACAAATATCATTGTTTTCATATTTCTCGTCTAAAATTAACCCTTTCGGAACTTTTAATGGAGCCGAAATCGATAAGAATATCGCAAAAACGACACCAGCGAATACTAAGAAAAGTAAGAAGTTTATTTGGAATCAGTTCATGGATTTTTGTAAAGCAAGAGGGTATAAATTAAAAAAAGACACGCCAGTATGCGAAATTGCGAAAATCTTGAAGGACTGGGCTCATAACATGAAGAAAAATAATGGTGAGGAGTGCAAAGAAAGCACCGTGAAAACTATTTGGAGTGTCACCGCCAAAATGATTATGGAAGAATACTTCCAGAAATATGGTATGGGAAGCTTGGGATATAATGTTACTTATAATAATTGTACTGTTTATTATAACATTAAATAATGAAAATTCATTGTGCATTCTTGAAATTTTCACTAAACAAGAATGAATTTTTTGATTGGCTAAAAGAGTGAGGTGTGAAATTTCCTACCGAATACCACTCGTGCATTGAAAATTAACCAGATAATTCTGAAAAAAACGTGTTTTTTTTTATAAAAAACCGCACTCGGTTATTTTTTTCGTTGTTTCAAAAAATTGCCCTCCTCCTTCGGAGTCGGGCAATTTATGCTTTGAAACAACGAAAAAAATAAACTCGTGCAGTTTAAAAAAAAAAACACGTTTTTTCAGAATTATTGGTAATTTTCAATGCACTTGTGGTATTACCCCCGGTAATCCACCTACTATGGAGATTATAGGGGGTAATACCACGAGTGCTCTCAATACTATTATAATTATCGAAAGTATTGTGGGCACGAGTGAATCAGGATTAGAATGCGGTGAAAAAAATTAGACATACAAGAGGAATGGGTAGAGCAGAATTTGAACAATGCATGAACAAAATAGATTGGATTATTTAAGTGACGATCCAAACACTCTTTCAGAATTCTTATGTGAGAATATTACATGCAGAACTTTCCTTTCCACAAAAAAAAATGAAAAATCTAGAAAACCCAAGTGGTACACAGATGATTTGAAAATAATGAAGGATGAATTAAGAAAAATGGAATATCATTATACATACAGAGTGGCCACTTTTTTAATGGGATTGTATTGGTAACTTTTAAACCATAAGAGTTAGAAGGTCGGTCAAATGGAGAAAAAGTTGCATTTATAGAAGCATTGTCAAGTGGTTCAAACGAATCGAGATTATCAGGACCGGTTATTGAGATATCATAAGAAAAGTAAACTCTGTCATTTTGATTTTTTTTCCCACTTTATTTCAAATATTATTAAAAAATGATACAGGAATTTTTTATTCGATAGTAAATTATCCTTAATTTGACCTATTCAGATTTTGTATCCAACGTTTCGTACTCTCTGGGCCACCCTTAACCTCATTTTTTTCAATACGGACCTGCATATTTTATGACACATTTCGAAATAACTTTTAACGCTGAATTCAACAATATGTCATACAATGTCATTCAAAGTTGATTTTCAGGTGATTTTGACCCTTATCCAAATTTCTCTGGGTAGGATCTGTAGTGCATTTACCTTTAGTTTAATTAACAACATGCAATACATTCCGATTAGAAAAACAACTCAGTCATCTCAAATTGAATGGAACGTATCAGAATCAAAGCAAGAAACAAGTAATATTTATTTACATAATATTTCAAGCGAAGAAAAACCTAATGCAGAATATTGGAAGGTATTCAAGGAGACGAAATAAGCAAATGTATAAGAAGTATGGGTTCCAGAACCGCAAAGTGCATTTTACAAAATGGTGGACATTTCGAACACTTACTTCATTAATTTTGATTTACTTTCGAATAATCATTTAATTTTTCTTTCATATAAATGATAGTTTCGTTTAATTATTCTGCATTAGGTTTTTCTTCTCTTGAAATATGTAAATAATTATTACTTGTTTCTTGCTTTGATTCTGATACGTTCCATTCAGTTTAAGATGACTGAGTTGTTTTTCTAATCGAAATGTATTGCATGTTGTTAATTAAACTAAAGGTAAATGCAATGCAGATCCGACCCAGAGAAATTTGGATAATGGTCAAAATCACCTGAAAATCAACTTTGAACGACATTGTATGATATATTGTTGAATTGAGCGTTAAAAGTTATTTCGAAATGTGTCATACAATATGCAGGTCCGTATTGAAAAAAATGAGGTTGAGGGTGGCCCAGAGAGTACGAAACGTTGGATACGAAATCTAATTAGGTCAAATTAAGGATAATTTACTATCGAATAAAAAATTCCTGTATCATTTTTTGATAATATTTGAAATAAAGTGGGAAAAAAAGAAAAATCAAAATGACAGAATTTACTTTTCTTATGATATCTCAATAACCGGTCCTGATAATCTCGATTTGTTTGAACCACTTGACAATGCTTCTATGAATGCAACTTTTTCTCCATTTGACCGACCTTCTAACTCTTATGGTTTAAAAGTTACCAATACAATCCCATTAAAAAAGTGGCCACTCTGTATAACGACAGGAAATATATGAAACAAAAAGCGCCTATCAAATCATGAAGAAAAATTACAGAGATAATGTGAAGAGAGCAAAAAGGGGTATGATAATATTATTACAAATAGCAGGAATAGTGCAAAAATATCTTGGAAGATTGTAAAAGAAACACCTTACTGCAAATGATTTCAGTGAATTCAGCTCCACTATGATAATGACATCGAACAAATACCACTTACATGTGTATCTGGGGATGAACTTATAAAAATCAACTTCCCAAGCTGTCACTAATCACTTGATAGCAAAAATCTAGATGTGGGGATTCACACACGTGCCATGCATACAATGTGACCTGTCGAAGGCATTCGACAGTGTCTCATACAGCAAAGCTCTACAAACATGAAATGGACCAGCTCTTCGCCTTATCGAAACACTTTTAACAAATAGACAACAATATATATCTTACAATAAGCAGGTCTCCAATATTACATTCACTAAACATGGTGTGCCTCAGGGTTCAGTACTGGAACCGCTGTCATTCATAATCTATCTGAATGATTTTCCAATATTCCTAGATATTGCTGATGTCTTCATGTATGCAAATGACTTAGATGAGTTAGAAACAGAAACTTAGAAGAGATGGATAGAATGTCACGTGAGATACTGTCACGAGCTGAAACCTACTTTAATGCAAATACACTATCTTTAAACAATAATAAAACCAAAGAAATGATTTGCACAAAAAATAGAGATACTGAAAAGGATTCGCCAGTCAAGATGTTAGATTTTCAGATAGGTCCTAACCTAAACTGAAAAGAACACATTTAGGAATTGCAAAAAAAGTTATCCAAGAGTAAATTTCTATCAAGAAATCTCAGAGAAATATTATCGCAGAGGTTCTGAAAACTGTGTACTATGGTGAGGTTCACTGTCACTTAATGTATGGCGTTTTACTATGAAGCGCAAGCTCAACATGTCACCAACTACTTATAAGTCAAAAAAAATTGTTAGAACCATGGCTAAGGCGGGCTCGAGAGTACATGCAAAACCTCTATTCATTCAAATGCAAATTTTGACAATTCTGTGTATATACATCATAAAAGCGATCTTATGGACACACAAAAATAAAATAAGAATATTACTGGTGTCGAAACCCACAAGTACAGTACTTGAAACAAAGAGCTGTATAGACTGCCTCGAGTAAAGCTTACCAAAACAATAAAGCAGACAATATCTGCCAATTAAATTGTATAACCTCATACCGGTGGATTCGCAGACTTTCTCTTTACAAAAACTGAAACATTTTTTTTAAAAATCACTGCTTATAAACCCACTCTGCGAAATCGAAGATGTATTTTCTCATGAATGAACATAATACCTACGCTTTATCTTTCTAGTTTACTTCTTCACCAAAATTCATTTCTATTTACAACATACAAGTTTTTTATTTATGCAATCTGTGTGCATATGATGTGCTTGTTTATATACACTATTTCTAGGTTATACTATTCTCCATTATGTTTTAGTTATAATCTGACGTACCTACACAATCATGTTGTGAACTTGTCTCATAAACATTTTATGTACTTTTTGAAGGTCAATAAAAAATCTTATCTCATCTTATCTTATTTATTGAGATAATTTCACGAAACAACAAATTAATAAAAATTCTATTGTCGTGTATTCTTCTATAGTTATAGGTAAAATACCTTGTAGACATGAAGTCTGTCAGACTGATATTTATATTAGTAGCATTGTTGTTTGGATACGTGCTTGTCATGACAAAGTGGTATTACCGGCTCGAGAGGAAGGAATTATCGATAGTATTGTGAGCACGAGTAGTAATTATTGAGATAATTTCACGAATCAACAAAGTGAAAAATGTTCCATTGTTTTGAAATTTTTAATAGTTATTAATAATGCCTGATAGACATGAAGTCTGTCAGACTGACATTCACATTGGTAGCAAGATAATAATAATATAATAATAATTTATTGCAAAAAATACACATATAAACAATGTTACATTGAGTTTAGTTGTCAAAATTTCATTAAAAGGTATACCTATAATGTTCCTTTGCAACAAGCGAAAACCCAAAGAAACCATAGACGGTTGTATATGGGTATTAAAATATTACAATATAATAGATTGTTAGTGTTTGATGGAACAGTACCTAAACATGTAATTATTGTTAACATAAACATCAGTAGTTTCTGCACAAGTAGAGAATCACGAAAGCATATAGCATAAAAGTTTAGAAATTGCGGTAGATGTGAAACTATACAAATATATACATATATATATATATACACATACATACACACATACATATAGCAAAAAAGTTTAAAAATTGCGGTAAATATGAAACTATACAGATATAAAAGTATAAAAATATAAAGATACAGAATGTATAAATGGTAAAATGTAAAAAAGGTATAAATGAGGGAAACTTCAACCGAGGGGAACAGGTTCAATTATTTTGTGTATTTCTTTACGGTCAGATTGCAGTATGTACGATTTGAAATATTTTTTAAACATTTCCAAGCTATTTATTTTCAGAAGATAATTTTTATAAGTTTCGTGGAGTTTGTTGAAGATTACCGACGAAAGGTATGTATAACATTTTTTTGCAATTGTTTTGTTAATAGTTCTAACGGTAGCATAACTACCTACATTTTGTCTTGTGTTATAACAGTGTTCTGGATTTTTCAGTAAGTTCCTGTTTTTGTAAGTATATATTAATGTATTATAATAATATAGTTGTCTAAGATCTAGTACATGGCTTTCAAAAAAAACTGTATCAGATGGATATAATAGAGGCTTTTTATAAATTATTTTCAGGATTCTTTTCTGAAGGACATCTAGCTTCCGCAAGTATGTGTATGAACATGCACCCCAGCTAAGTATACAATATTGTAGGCGTGATTCGACTAGAGCATGATATAGATGATATTATATTCTCCGTTGTTGTTTGGATACGTGATACGTTGTTACCATGCCAAAGTTGTATTACCGGCTCAAAAGCTAGGAACTGCGTATCATCGAGGCATACGTCCCTTATTGGTCCTAATATTGCAGGAAAGGGGGGTTTCATACGGCGAGTGAAATTATTGGGGGGGAATACCACGAGTCCTCGCAATACTATCGATAGTAATTCTTTTGGATTGACGTGGCCTTTACTTGATGGAAATTCATAGTATATGACACTAAGGTAAACACGAATAAATTTCCACAGATTTATTGTCTTCGCGACATGTTTCGATACACTGTATCTTTTTCAAGCGAATGTAATACATTAAATTATTCTACCTTGAACATTACTTAAATACCCTTCTTAACAATTGAGGTAATTAGGAGCTACCTATGATAAAAATAAAATTGACAGTACAATATAGGAAGGTATCTGTAAATCTCAAAACATATCTACCACTTAATTAGTTGAAAAGGTTTAACAAAGGGGAACTATTAAGGTCCAATTGATCATTTAGTAAACAATTCGAATTTTTCAATTTGTTAATTTCCAAGAATTCTGAATAATTAGGTCTAATACCCTAATTTTCAACATGAAGGATTTCAAAGTTTTCATCGAAGTCATGGTCTTCTTCCAAAATATGATTGGCATATGTTAAATGTGTTTTATTATTTACATAATTCATACGGTGCTCACGTACGCAGCTTTTGAATGGTCTTCCAGTCTGGCCTACATATACTTTGGAACAAGATCCACAATTCAATTTATAAACTCCTGGTTTTTTAGATTTTTGTGTTTTATCTTTATTATTTTTAATAAACCTTCCCAACGTGTTATCTGTTCTGAATGCTACTCTTAAATTTTGTTTTTTCAAAAATGACGCTATTTTTTCTGAAACGGGCCCTGAATATGTTAAAGTTCTGTAATTATTGTCAAGGTTCCTCATAGTGGGGTACACTTCTTGGATAGCATTTCTATGTAATTTTTTAGAAAGAATATTGCTATCTGTTTTATAATATTTAATTCTTTGCAGAAATTTTCTTCAGAAAGAGGAATATTAACTAATCTATGTATCATACAATGGTATGCTGATATTTTATGTATATATGGATGTATCGAATTATTATAGATGGTGATGTCAGTATGGGAAGGTTCATGAAAAATGGTGTTTGTTGTTGGTTTTACCTATTGTCAGATCGAAAAAATTTAATGATTTTTCTACTTCTATTTCTATTGTGAATTTAATGTTTGGGTGAATAGTGTTAATATATTTATGAAAGGTGTCTAACTGTCTGTTGGTACCTTTAAAACAAACTATAACGTCATCTACATATCTGTACCAATACAAAAAATAATTACAGAACTTTAACATATTCAGGGCCCGTTTCAGAAAAAATAGCGTCATTTTTGAAAAAACAAAATTTAAGAGTAGCATTCAGAACAGATAACACGTTGGGAAGGTTTATTAAAAATAATAAAGATAAAACACAAAAATCTAAAAAATCAGGAGTTTATAAATTGAATTGTGGATCTTGTTCCAAAGTATATGTAAGCCAGACTGGTAGACCATTCAAAAGCCGCGTACGTGAGCACCGTATGAATTATGTAAATAATAAAACACATTCAACATATGCCAATCATATTTTGGAAGAATACCATGACTTCGATGAAAACTTTGAAATCCTTCATGTTGCAAATAAAGGTATTAGACTTAATTATTTAGAATTCTTGCAAATTAATAAATTGAAAAATTCGAATTGTTTACTAAATGATCAATTGGACCTTAATAGTTCCCCTTTGTTAAACCTTTTCAACTAATTAAGTAGTAGATATGTTTTGAGATTTACAGGTACCTTCCTACATTGTATTGTCAATTTTATTTTTATCATAGGTAGCTCCTAATTACCTCAATTGTTAAGAAGGGTATTCAAGTAATTTTCAAGGTATAATAATTTAATGTATTACATTCGCTTGAAAAAGATACAGTGTATCGAAACATGTCGCGAAGAAATTTAATCGTGTTTACCTTAGTGTCAGATAGTAATTCTATCAGAAATCAACGAGATCAAATTGCTTGGTAACACCACGATTCCTTTAGGAGCAATTTGATCGAGTTTAGGATATCTGACGAATTATTGATAGTATTGCGAGCACGAGAGAAGTCTGTCAGACCGACGCGACGTTCATATTAGCAGCAAGATGATATTAACTTCTCCGTTGTTGTTTGGATACGTGGTTCCCATGACAAAGTGGTATTATCGGCTCAAGAGGAAGGAACTGCGTATTATCGAGACATACGACGAATGAAATAATTATTAGTAATACCACAAGTGATTGCATTTTCGCGATAAGGCTGTCGATTTATTTCTAAACGAAACTGAAGAGTGAACAATTTGAAATTTTGCAGTATTAGACGAAATTAACAAAAAAGTTAATCTGAGAAATAAATGAAGTTCAATAAACAGAAAACATTGATTAATTCGATAATTTCACTCCCCGTATGAAACCCTCATTTCCTGCAATCTTAGGACCAATAAGGGACGTATGCCTCGATAATACTCAGTTCCTAGCTTTTGAGCCGGTAATACCACTTTGGCATGGTAACGACGTATCCAAACAACAACGGAGAATATAATACCATCTTGCTACCAATATGAATATCAGTCTGACAGACTTCATATCTACACTGTAAATATTGTTTCCATTTGATTACATGATCCCATATGGGTAATGCGTTGCCATGCATATACATGTAAAGTTACATACCTCATGTAATATAATGTGAAGTCATAACTTGACTTTAAATGTGAATCTCCAATATATTCCATGGATTATCACTTGTATACTTATGTAATTTTCTCTATGATTCCAGATTTAATGGCGATTTCTACATTTTTGATTAGGTGTTTTCACCATTATATTCAAGTAGTACCAATTGACATACATGCTTTAGTATGTATTATTAGATATACAGGGTGTTTCTTGAGTACGTGTAGAAACTACAAGAGCATGTTGCTGACGTCGAAATAAGAAAAAAAGTTCCCATAAACACATGTCCGCAGGTTATTCGTTTCTAAGATACAGAGTGTCAAAGTTTAATTATTATATTTGATTTTTTGTGAATAAATGCCAAAATATTGGTGATATTTGATTAAAGTTTGGTATCTGGGATGATATTTCAATGACAAAATCAAATTTTGTGTTAATTGTGAAAAAACTAATTTCTAATTGAATTGATTTTGAAATAAAAAGTATTGTCATTCAAAATCACTTGCATCGATTATTTCAAATCTCAATAACTTGAAAACAGTTGCTTGCAGTGACCTCTACCAAGAATATATTTCTTACACAAACTTAATAATAAATATTTCCAGATACCAAACTTTACCCAAATACCAAAATTATTTAGAAATTATTCACAAAAATTAAAAATACGAATTCAACTTTGACACTCTGTATCTCAGAAACGAACTTGTGGACATATGATTATAGGAACTTTTTTTCTTATTTTGATGTCAGCAATACGCTCCTAAATTTTCTACACGTACATAGGAAACACCCTGTATATTCAAGTATTTGTGCGGAAAAATACAATTTTTGTTGTAAATTAAAGTTGGATCAATATGAATTTGTATGTACATCAAATGTGCTTTTCCATATATTCCCCGATAATCACTTTTATTTTAATGTGATTTTTTTCTTTAATTACAGATTTGACGGAAATTGTTATACTTATGTCTGTTCAGGTGTCTTCACCATTGTTTTTAAGTGGTGTCAATCAACTTTACATATAGGCTTATAATTCCTTAATATCAAAAGGGGGGGGGGGATCTGCAAAAAAGACATAAAATCAGTAATAATGATTCTTTATTCATCATAACATTATAATATATTGTCATGTATTGAAGGAAAATAACTCAAACTGTCAAATCATTTTAATGTTGTAACAAAAACAATTAATTATTTAACAAAATAGGTCTCCTACTCTATACTTCAACTTGGAAATTAAGTAAATAGTTTAGCTGACTTAATAAGATTGCCCACTCTCCGATTTCATGTTCGAATTGAGATGATATATATCCACTTGAGATTTGAATGTCGAATAAATTCTCAAAATTATCTCACAGTTGGGTCTGCGACAACGAAACTTTCAATTCGATTTTTTATGAAAATACTAGTATTATTAATAATATTATGGAGCGAACAATGACAAAATGAAAAAATTACTATAATTTCATGATGAATGTTTCATATTTTTTTGTCAGTACCTATTTACTCACCTGATATATAATCCGATGACAATTTGGCACTTACATAAAACACAAAAGACGGCTTGTTTGTTTTTAAAACCTAACTTCGCCAGATGCCCAACGATGTTCATCCTACCAATATGAACATATGAACTGTGAATGAGGAGGATTGGGCCGAATGCCGGTAAGTGCGCATGGCGATAGCTTTATGGAGAATTACTTTTAAACTAAGGAGAATTTACACTTTACCTGTAATATTCTGTAAATTGGCGTCATTTCGCTGTAACAATACGTCGTTTTACTGATTATCACATTCATTTACAGTCATCATGTAAACCAGCGGAAATTACATGTAATAAAGCATTGAATTACATGCTCACTGTAAAACACGGGAGAAATGGACGACATTTACCAAATTTTACATTAAAATTTTAAATTACCTATACAATCAAGTTATAATACTAGGAGGATTATGTATTTATTACATTTTGACATGTATTTTCCACCCACTTTTTACTGTGTATCAGGCATTATCAATTACTATTAAAAAATTCAAGACAATGGAACTTTTTTCACTTTGTTGGTTCGTGAAATTATCTCAATAATTACTACTTGTGCTCACAATACTATCGATAATTCTGTCAGAAATCTTAAACTCAATCAAATTGCTTTGAGGTAACACCACGAGTCCTTCAGGACGAGTGGTGTTACCAAGCAATTTGGTCTCGTTGATTTCTACCAGAATTACTATCGATAGTATTGCGAGCACTCGTGGTATTACCCCCGATAGAATTTATCCCAAATCTGCCCGTTTTTAAATACGTGCATAGCGTCATTACTTATATTTGACGTTTAACTGTCACATATACGAAGCTGAAAACACCAAACTTTATAGACCAATTAGAGTCAAGTTCGGTATTATCGATAATCCGAACTTTACTAGAGCTTCTGATTGGTTCATTTGGCAAGTGCGTGAAATAGTCGCTTTAATTCAGCGCGCTAGTTGACAATTCAATTGAAGTGACTCATGAAGGACAGGACATGCCAACTCCAAATCTATTGCGAGCTATTACAGACAGATGAAGAACACCTTTAAGCTATCGTTGAAAAAATGCGTGGCTATGAAAATCTACAACCATGATTCTAGTGTCAACTATAACAATAAATAAGTAATATGAATCTTGTTCCTTTCTTGAAATTTTCTACCTGATACCATTCGTGTTTTAAAATTAACCAAATAATTCTGAAAAAACTCGTTTTTTTAAAAAAAAGCACTTGGTTATTTTTTTCTTTGTATAAAAAATTTCCATCCTAGCTCCTTCAGGGTCAGGCTTTGGAACAACTAAAGAAATTTACTAGTGCAGTTTTTGAAAAATGCGTTTTTTTCAGAATTATCGATATTTTATTTATTTTTAAATTCGACTTGGGAGTTAAGTTGTGACTTGAAAATTATGAAAATTTCGGATTTCGTCAGGTGACTTTCGCTAGCTGTCGAAAGGAATTTTTTTTTTCAAGTAATCGCTGAAAATAGACTTATTTATTTATTCGAATTCCAAAAAAAAAAATGTTTCATTTCCGATTTTACACCTATGTCTCGAATTTGAACGTTCTATTGCAAATTTCACTTTCTGATAATTACGACATTTCTGGAATATTAAAAAATTCGCAATTGCTACAAAACTGTTCCATACCAGCAGCTCTAATATGCAATTACAAATCATGAACAAAAATTTTGGGCCGTCAGCCCGGCGCTGCCAAAATTTGTAATGATTTTTTAACGTATGCCCTTTAGGGTTTTGTTAGTTATAAATATAATGATCAGTGAACAAGTAAAATATGCGCTTGCACGTGGAACATAACAATAATAATAATGAGTAGGGTGAGTCCTGCACGATTCACTGTTGCGTTCCCATTAACAGTGCTGCTCCTAAGGTGGCGTATGGAGTTAGTAACAAGGCCTATAAAGAACACATGGCTAATGACCATAGCAGTCGATGCCCAAACACAAATGAAAAAAAATAATAATAATAATAATAATAATAATAATAATAATAATAATAATAATAATAATAATAATAATAATAATAATAATAATAATAATAATAATAATAATAATAATAATAATAATAATAATAATAATAATAATAATAATAATAATAATAATAATAATAATAACGACGTGTACACAAGATGGAAGCCAAGATCAAGTCGGCGAGACAACACGCGTCTCGTATCCAGTGTGTGGTGGACTTCGTGGCGGCCAATAGGCCTTTCACACCCGCAGTGCGGCGAATTGCCGCAAAATTGAGACGAGCTCACCACACATTAAATCAAGGTGTGCTGTTCACCATCAAACAGCACTGCCTTGATAGGATACGAATGCTAGTGGCTGCAAAGAAGTCACTAGTGAGGCGGGCGAGAAGTATCGCGGAAAACATAAAGATCCGCAATAAACCTTCTCGCTTATTCCAAGAGTCTCCACGTGTTGTCGATAACCCGCCGGCTGCAGATTGGGTGGAAACATTCTGGAAGAATATCTATGAGTATCCGCAACCACTCAACGTAGATACTCCAGCCCTAGCGCAATTCGAAGCATTTTGCAGGGGGTTTCGGCAGCCTGAGCTCAATGATCTGCGCATTCCGATAACCACGGAAGAAGTACGAGGGGCCCTAAAAGGCTCTAAGAATTTCGCTGCTCCAGGCCCTGATGGGTTGAATAACTATTGGTGGAAAAAGTTTCCAACAACCCACCGCCATCTGGCCAGAGTTTTCAACTCATGGCTAGATGGGGAGCAGCAGATTCCAGAGTGGTTTGTCGAGGGGCGAACCGTGCTCATCCCCAAAAACGGAGATTTGTCTGATCCAAAGAATTACAGGCCGATAACATGCTTGAATGCGTGTTATAAGGTGTTTACGCGCATCTTATACACACGCATTCTCTCCGCAGTTGATCCGGTGTATGAACGGATAAATGAGCAAAGAGGGTCAAAGAAAGGGGTCGCCGGGTGCAAGGAGAACCTGCTCATCGATAGATGTATCACGCAGGACTCCGTGCAGTATAAGCGTAACATTTCGATGGCCTGGATCGATTACAGCAAGGCATTTGATACAACATCACATGAGTTAATCATGCATTTGCTCAGATGCCTTGAGGTACCCGGTCAAATAGTGGGATGCATTGGACAACTGATGCCGCTCTGGAGGACTCGCTTCACCATGAGATCTGGTAGAGACATAGTCCAAACAGAGCAGGTCATCATTAGAAGAGGTGTGTTTCAGGGAGACTCCCTTAGCCCTCTTCTCTTCTGCATCTCACTATTGCCATTGTCCGTTGCACTCAGGAATACCCGTGGGTACAACTGCGGCACCCCCAGCAACCGGAGGCATAATGTCACCCATCTATTTTACATGGATGACCTCAAATTGTATGCCTCTGGAGAAAGGGACATCAGTCCCTTAGGGTGGTGGAAGAATATACGCATGCTATCGGTATGGAATTTGGGATCGACAAATGTGCCACGGTTCATCTCAAAAGAGGACGATGCGAGGAATACGGAGAGGATGTCCAGCTCGTAGACGGAAGCATCCTACATCATCTGGATGCCGGAGAGACTTATACCTACCCTGGGGTGGAACAACGCCGCTCCCAAGAGGTATTTGCATTTAAAAACTCTCTCCGCGGCAAGTATCAGCATAAACTCCGACAGATCTGGTCATCAGAACTGTCGGGGAAGAACAAAGTTGCTGCAACTAATATGCTTGCCGTTCCGATCCTTCTTTACTCTTTCGGAGTGATGAAGTGGACTAAGGAAGAGCTGCGACAACTTGACGTTAAGACTCGCAAAATGATGCATCTCAATAGGAGCTTGCATCCTAAATCGTCCGTTCCACGGTTATACTTTCCCAGACAGCGGGGAGGCCGTGGACTTTTGGGTTTGGAGTGTCTGCATAACAGAATGGTTCTGGATGGGGCCTGTAAAGTCATCAGGAGTTCAGATCCCCTTCTCTGCATGGTCCGCGACCATGAGAAAGCAGGGATTGGAGCATTACTTTTTAAGGCAGCTACCCGTGCGGCCGATGAACTCGGTCTCGTTTTCGACACTGAACGGGCTAACCCAAACTCTGTCACCGAGTTGGGACCCGTTCAGCAAAAAGCTCACATAAAAGCTGCGGAGACAGAGGTCCTGCTACAGCTACATATGGATAAGCCAATGCATGGTGTCTTCTTTCATAACATCGAAGACCTTGGCTTATCCAAAAGCTTGACCTTTGCCTTCCTCAGGTCAAGTGAGCTAAAGTCGGAGACCGAGGGATTCATAATGGCCTGCCAGGATGGTGTTTTCAACACCCTTGTCTACCGTAGTCGCGTGATGGGTATAGACGTCCCTGACACCCGATGCAGGGCATGTCGTGGGGCACCTGAGACCGTAATGCATTTGCTATCAGCATGCCCATCTTATGCGGTCTCAGCCTATATCCACAGGCATAACGCGGCGCTACGAGTGTTGTACTACCACCTACGACACTCGTACGGTATAGACGAGACACCGGTGTTGCCTTATGCTCCGGGGGATATTGAGTCCGTGGTGGAGAATGAGAGATGCCGAATCTATTGGAACTACTCATTCCCCACCCTCAGGCAAATACAAGCCAATAAGCCTGATGTTGTCCTCCTCGACCACCAAAGTAGAACGATATTCGTCATGGAGTTTTCCGCTCCAGGCGAAATGAATATCGTTCGAAAAGAGGAGGAAAAAAGGACTAAATATCGAGATCTTCTCTTTGAACTCCGCAGGTTATATCCGGACCATTCTGTCAAAATGGTGGTTCTGATTATAGGAGTCCTTGGTGGAATGATGGACACACTGCTCTCTACCTTGAAGATAATACCGGCTTGCCGTAATATGGCAGAAATCTTAGCAGCAAGAATGCAGAAGGCCGTTATACTTGGTTCGCTCCGTCTACTCAGGGCACACGATTCTCGGACCCAATAATCACCCACCCTACGGACGTAGGGAGTGGTTAATGGGGTTAACGACACCAGCGCGCCCTCCGGATGGGTCGGAGCACTGGAGACAGGGCCTGACTGGTACACTCCTAAGGAAAAAATTAATAATAATAATAATAATAATAATAATGATAATAATAATAATAATAATAATAATAATAATAATAATAATAATTCGTTGTGGAGTTTTCCGCTCCAGGCGAAATGAATATCGTTCGAAAAGAGGAGGAAAAACGGACTAAATAACGAGATCTTCAATTTGAACTCCGCAGGTTGTATCCGGACCATTCTGTCAAAATGGTGGTTCTGATCATAGGAGTCCTTGGTGGAATGATGGACACACTGCTCTCCAATTTGAAGATAATACCTGCTTGCCGTAATATGGAAGAAATCTTAGCAGCACGAATGCAGAAGGCCGTTATTCTTGGTTCGCTCCGTCTACTCAGGGCACATGATTCTCGGACCCAATAATCACTCACCCTACGGACGTAGGGAGTGGTTGTTGGGGTTAACGACACCAGCGCGCCCTCCGGATGGGTCGGAGCACCGGAGACAGGGCCTGACTGGTACACTCCTAAGGGGAATAATAATAATTATTATAATTATTATTATACTTTATTTTCTCGAAGACACGCATAAACACTTATAGATTCAACAATGCTCCATTTCTCAACAAATTTGAGGGCGTATGGTGATTTTTATTCGATGAAATATCGTTTGGTATGCTTGACATACGCTAAATCATCATTAAAATCCGTGATTTCTTCATGTAATCAACAATAATCAACTATTTTCTGACATATTCAATAATTGTTTATGCATGTTTTTACGGAAAAAAAGTATCATTATTATTATTACTATTATTATCATTAAGTTCCACGGGATAGCGCTAATTTTGCTCGTTCATTGATCATTATGTTCGGCAGCGGGCTGACTGCTTATTTCTGAAAAATTAAAAAATTCCCAACTGCTACAAAACTGTTCTATACCAGTAGCTCTTATATGCAATTACAAATAATCAACAAAATTAGGTATGTTTTTCTCCAGAAAATGAGAATTACTGCTGAAAATTTATGTGATGTTTGAAGCAAAGTTGACGTATCTTCAAGCAGTTAGGATAGAAATTAATTTTCCGCTGCCGACACTGTAAATAGTCCATACATTCCTAGCAACAAAACAGGTAAATTACCTATATCATTCGTTTACTAATTCATCTTGAACACGGAATGTAAATAGTGTCATTTACATGCCTAGGGTATTAATGACTTTAACTTTGACAAGTAATACTTTCAGCTTCATTTGTATACATTTTTCGGTAACTTAGTTACGCGCACAAGCAACTTGGAATTAAATAGCGGAACAAATAATCATGAAGGAGGGGCAATAAAACAAACTTCAATCCAGGTAAATTTTGAGCAATGTTAACAAGCAGCGGAAAAAACGTAATAAGTAACACGGAATGTATCGACTGTTAACTTCCTTGGCAAGCGACAAGCCTCGGCTTTGCCTTGGCTCGTTCTTCTATATTATGTACATTTTGTATTGCATTTCTGATGAAATGTGGCTGTATATTATATCATATGTATTATATACTGCAACAGTCGACTGCTGTAAATTTTTTCTGGGTGTATTATATTAATATCTTCAGAGACTTGTCGATGGGGTGTACTTTCTCTACACATGAATCCAGAGGGGCGCATTGTTTGTCATATGTGATTAGGTGAAGTTTTTATTGGGTATCCTTCCCCACTAACTGGGATCCACATCACCTACATATATTTATTCATCAATACACAATAGGACCCACGCTGTATGAAAGTTTTAAAGATGGAATTCAGTTGACCTGCAAAATATTACACTTGAGATCATTTTCACCATACTAATTAATTTCTCGTATTCTTGTACCTACAATTCAATTTCAAAGTAGAATTGTTAAGCTTTTAATTCTGTTGTCAAACACATTTCCAATTTCAACTTCACTCTCTTTATTTACAGATTATATAACCGATGAAAGTGGCTATAGACGATCGACTTGCTACTGTTTTGGGTTTGACAAAGGCATCGCCAACGCGTTTTGTTCAGAACTTGTCATGGTCACGGTCAAAGTGTTTGATCGGCCTTGCTCCGCTTGCGTTTTTTAATTCATTCTTTTGTAACGAGATATAGTATTCTTGTCCTGCTCACGCGAATTCCGACAGGTATCTGTTTGGTGTTACAGATGTTGGGCCCCTCCTTCGATCGAATTTTGATATAAATACGATTCGAATTTTGCAAATAGTATCATTTGATCTACACAGTCAAATAACAAACAATCAAAATGTTCAGATTCGTAAGTACCCCTAAAACATTATTATTATATTATTATAAATATTGTACATTGATATTACATTAATATTTATCTGATGATTTATACGAAGAAAATAGAATTTGTTTAATCATAAGACCCTTGAATTTGATCGATTAAACTCTCAAAAAATTTTGAGCATGATTTTGTTTGGAAAATAGTTAAAAGTTGAAAGCAAAATGCAAAAAAATAGAGATTTCAATCAGTTTAAATGTATATGTCAAGTGGTATACGGCTAGATTATTTTCTGCCAATGGCAATAACAATAACAAATAAATTTATTGAGAATTACATTTTCTGACAATTTTTTACAAACAACAAATACTAAATTTAATATATTTCTCAATAATATGTATTGACCCTTTATGTCAAAGTTTGCATGTAAATATTTCTGACGTATTTTCATCGCCTCAATTATGTCAAAGTATTCGTTCAAGTATTCTATTAAAAATGGAGTTCTCACTGATAAAAACCATTATTAATTCATTCAAACGATTAAGAAATTGATGTTTTTTTGATCGCATGTCAATAAAAATTGTAAGAATAAGTGATAAACGTCAAAACCAATATGGAGGACAAAAATTTAACCACGGTTAAATAGGTCTTGTTATTTAATTATTCATCTAAACAGAATTTGCTCAAAAAATGGTTACGTCTGATTGGTCTATTTCATAATGAGGGAAATAATCATAAACAGATATCGGATAAACTCATGAAGCAAAAAATATTCACAACTCATTGCTAAAATTGAAAAAAAAATTCGGATATTCCATTTATTTTTTGTATTGGAGGTGTTAACCCTGAGTTAACCAGGCGAAAAATCAATGCATGATAATCCAGGTGAGGAGTGACAAACCACAGGTGAAAATTCATCCCAAAAAATTTATCGGATGATTTTACAAAATTTTCTTAATGTTTTCCCATATTGGCGTTAAAAGCAATACAATATGTGTATACGTAAAATAATTTATTCAGAGAATAGAACAGAAGTATCATTTCTGTCCTTTTCACGTTGAGAAATGACACAAAGTATTGAAAAAATATGTTTTCACAAAGTAGGTAATGCAAACTTCTTGAATATAACAAAAACACAGCTACTAATCCATAACAAATGAAAACTTTTTGTTGAAGAAGTATACGAGTTCTTGGTCAGTACAATTCCTACACAAGGTTTTCCATGGTCTAAATATAATTATATACCACAATTCAAGCAATTATATTTATTTCTATAATTAGACTACAACTGAAATGATTTTCACTGAAGAGGTTTAGAAAACCACGACAATTGTTTCGCTGTACAACAGCATCTTCTTGAGGAGAAAATAATGTGAATTACATGTTGCTGTGTTCCCTCAAACACTAATCGAAAATTGATTAGGGTTTGGTTGTATACCTGACTTCTAATAAACTTTTGATAAGTACCAATACATTACTAATTACATTAAATCTGAACTCTACAGGAAACATATTGAGTTGTGCTGAATTATCCAATTCCAGTTGTTCATGGAGAAGATTGTGGGAATTTTTCTATTCATTATTCTCCATATTTTCTAAGAGATTCAGTTTATGCTTTCGATCTGAACAGGAAAGATTTCAAAATCATGGTCGAAAGTATATCCCAACCAAGGGTAGAAATTTTCAAAATGTCCAATCTCATCTCATTTCAAACTGGAAAAACCAAGCTCAATTGTAATTCGTTAATCTGAATAAAACCAATCTCATTTCCGAAATGAAATGAAGTCTTCTGAAATGAAATGAAGTGGCACTAATACCTGATTCGGAATCGTGAAGGAATATGTTGAATAACTCGTTTTTTTTCAAAAAGCTCTTATCTCTTATATGTCATTCCAATTTAAACCCATTTTCGACTCTAACCCAATGATGACTAATCATTTTTTCAGTTCGCCGTTGTCTTCGCCGCCATCTTGGCCCTCGCAGTAGCTGCTCCCAAACCAGGCCTCCTAGCCTCACCACTTGTGGCATCAGCCCCTCTTGCCTACTCTGCTCACCCTGCACCCTTGGCTTACTCTTCTGCATACTCGACCTACGGCGCAGCTCCATTGGCTTACGCAGCGGCTCCTTTGAGCTACTCCGCATACGGCTCATATGCTTACCCAGGGGCATATTCTGCACCACTCGTACACTACTGAAAATTTAGCTGTGATTTGAAGAAGATTTACTAAAGAACTTTTGGAATTGATTTATTGGAAATTACTGTTTTGGAAATAAATGGATTTGAAGTAGTATTTTCTGATTTTTAATGTTATCCTTAGTACATTTGTGATTACACAACCAACAGAAAAAACTAAACCTATTCCCATCCTTTATCTCATGAATCTCACAATGTTATTTTAGCAGACAATGACATTAAGAAAAAATATACTTAAATGTCAGAATTTATAAAAACTTATAGACGAAGAGTGAGCAGATTGATGACAATGTTGAAATTATTTCATTCATATTAAAAAATAATTAACAAATTTATAAATCTGTTATGTTGTTCGAGAAGGCCAAATCAAACGGGATATTGGTCAAGTAGGCATTGGTGGAAGTGGAATAATTATTCGAATAATGTTTCCAATATACTTAGTTCATGAAACGAACAAAAAATATCGTAGAACCTCATACAGATTGTTCTGAATATTTGTGATTTTGAATTTTTAATATATCAATGAAAATAATTGTTAAATCTGAAACGAAAAACGTGGGGCGCCAGCTGTCGGTAAGAAAATTCTAACTACAGTTCATATCATTTGCAGTGCAATAAAACTGTAAAACTGCGTTCTCCAAATATTTTATAAAATAAAATTAGGTAAATATTTTTTTAAGTACAATTTTTATTAAAATGCACTGAAGAGTGAAAAATACTATCTTTAGATATGTGACATAGGTTATGCCTTGTTTCTGCTTCCGAAGTAGGTACACATTCATAAAAATGTTCCGTTGAGAGAGGAATGGAAATAGCTATTTGTTTAACTAGGAAGAAAGCTGTCACTTTCACGACCGCATGCCAGAGGCAACATGACATCTCACTCCAATGTGAAATCTATGATTTTTTTCAACACATCCAGCATAAAACCTCCAATTGATATCAAAGAATATAGAGTTTCAAATTTATTCAGCAATCTGAAAATTTTCAATAAATACAATAATACATAAGTCTATTATTGAAACACCCACTGATAAAGCTAAAATATCCATTAGATTGAAAAAGAAAGAAAAGAAAAAATTCAAATCCATTTAATCCAGTCATTTCGAAATGTTCAATTTGTATCCGTATGGTTACGTATAAAAAACATAAACCATTTTGACTGTAATTTGGACGTCTATTCCGGGTGTAACATGATCCCCCCGTATCTCCCCGTATCAACGTTAGTTTTGAAGGTATTGGATTGAAATTTGGGATATCCCATATGTATAATAAGCGTCACTTTGCAACTTATAAATGATTTTTTTTCACTACCGGCTTCGCCGGAAGTGATACCAACTTTCTATTTTTAAATGGAACACGCTGTATATTATTAAATTTCTGAAATATGCATAATTTTCTGAATCCAATGTTACTACATAAGTGACATTTCAAACGTCGACATTTTTTATAATTCAATTTTTAGTTTTCCATTTAAGTGTGCCATAATGGATTTATTCCAATTGACCCGTCTAATACTAGAAAAATCGAAATCCCGTCAAAAATACTAAATTGCGTTCTTTATGAGCAAATGAAGCTTATCGTAATCGTTTTTGGGGTAAAAATCAATTTTTTCAAATGGAACCATATTGTTGTTCTACTTTAATACTAAGAAGTTACTAAGGTGGCTTTGAAAACAATGAAATTATTTCTTCAGATTGTCAAATAAATATTTGTTGGTTAATCGGTGTTTTTATTGTATACCTATTGGAAAAGTCTTTACATTTGTTGTTAATTTTGTTCGAAATACCGCACATTTATACAAGGGATGAAAAAGTGGACATGTTAATTATTTATGGAGAATGAAGGAAAAAATGCCGTTGCAGCTAGAAACCTTTATGCCGACCGATATCCTGATAGACAATGTCCAGCGAGGAATTATTTTAATCCTCTTGAAAATCAATTCCGAAGAGAGCCTAACCATGATCCGGAGGAAAACGTTATCATTGACGAAGGAACTGAAATTAATGTTTTAGCTTGAATAGAAGTTGATAAGACTGTTTCTTTAAGGCAAATTGGGTTTGAATTGGAAATTAGTTACCAAACGGTAAGCCGAATCTTGCACAAACATAATTATAAATCTTCCAAATATCATTTTCACCAGCACCTATACGAAAATGATTATGAACGTAGGATGGAATATTGCAATTGGATCTTGCAGAATAATATGCAGCCAAACAATGCTTTTTTGGGAAGGATTTTATTTTCGGACGAGTCTAGGTTACAAATATGGGATTATTCAACCGACAAAATACAAGGTATTGGTCACAAGAAAATCCAAATTTATTGCGGGAGAGTAACTTTCAAGTGCGGTTCGGTTTCAATGTTTGGCTTGGAACACTCGGTCGTAGAATCATTGGTCCAATAATATTTGAAGGACCCTTGAATGGAGCTAGATACTTAGGATTTCTGCAAAATGAAATTGAGGACTGTTTAACTGAATTACCTGTCCATTTACGACAGGGACTGTATTTCCAACAAGATGAACCTCCTCCCCATAATCCAAGAGCAGTAAGTGATTACCTTGAACAGGCATTCGAAGAAAACGTAATTTCGACGAATGGTCCTGAGCGATGGCCTCCAAGGTCACCTGATTTGACTCCTCTTGATTTCTTTGTTGGGGACCATTTGAAAAACATTGTCTATGCAACTGCCGTTACTACACGCGAAGACCTGGAGTTGCGAGTAAGACGCGCAATAAATATTATAACGGCCCAGCAATTAGAAAACGTTCTTCAAGAAACAGCTAAGCGAGTTCATAAGTGCATTGACGTTAATGGACAAAATTTCGAACAATTGTTGTAATGTTTTTTGTTAATTTTTTGTATTTCAAAGTGATCTTAGTAACTTCTTAGTATTAAAGTAGAACAAAATAATTGTAGTTCTTATTTTCTTTTAGCTGTAATTTTGATTGTATTGATCGCACATTTTATTACCAGGTATGGATAAATTCCTTATTAATGGTACTAATAAATGGTACCACGGTACCAATATGGTTCAGTTTCAAAAAATTGAGTTTTACCCCAAAAACGATTACGATGAACTTTATTTGCTCATAAAAAAACGCAATTTAGTATTTTTGACGGGATTTCGATTTTTCTAGTATTAGACGGGTCAATTGGAATAAATCGGAACCATCATGGCATACTTGAATGGAAAACTATAAATTAAATTATAAAAAACTTTTGAAATGTCATTTATGTGGTATCATTGGATTCAGAAAATTATGCATATTTCAGAAATGTAATAATATACAGGGTGTTTTATTTAAAAATCGAAAGTTCACTCGGCGAAACCGAAAGGGAAAAAAAATCATTTATAGGTCGAAAAGTGCCGCTTATTATGTATATGGGATATTTCAAATTTCAATCCATTACCTTCAAAACTAACGAAGATAAGAGGGTGTACCATGGTCCTGTTACACCCGGTATATCCTTTTCACACTGGGTTCAATACATTTTAGAATAAATATGGACGAATTAAACAAATACGAAGAAAATGTTATATCCGACGACATAGAGGAAGATGCCAAATTACCGAATGTGTCTTTATTACCAGAAAAATCAAGATTCTGGAACGAAAAAGGGTATAATAAGTCTACTGAAATGGATGAGGGATAAATAGTGAAAAAAATTGCTGAAGGGGTAATTTTGGAGTATTTTATGAAACTCTTGAAAACTTTTCATTCTCCCACATTATGGTCAAAATATTCCGACCTCCCTGATGATCTTAGAAGAGTGAAATAGATTTTTGTCGACCAAAATGTATTGGAGGCCTTGCGAAAGATATGCAATTATTCACGCATCAATGGAATGAGCGATTTTCTGTGCGTGATACTTCTGAATAACATTCTCCCTTATCTCATTCATAGATAAGAATCTCCAATGGAAACTGGACATTTAATAAATAATCAACTATCTGAATGAAAATGCAAATTTTCACTTTCAGATTTTTTCTCTCAAGTTATATAGGGTCTTTCTCAATATCTATCAGATGTAGTTCAATGTCCAGCGTGGCTTTTGCCGGGGAAGTAGTTGTTTTCTGTTAGATATTACAAAAAAGTAACTTCAATTTTATCGTAGGGTTTTTCCATTTCCAGAAGAGTCATGTATTGATTCAATTTTCAATTGAGAATGCTTCTCTTTAAAATTCGATACTATGTTATGTAATTTTAGTAAGGGAAGATATAGATTCAACGTACCTCAAGTTGATAGCATTTTTAAAGAAATAGGATTGAAGCCAAGAAACCAATTTTTGCATGGAGGAGATTAAGATAAATTTATTATCGAAACACTAGATGACCAGTACTTAATGATAAAGTTATATTTCAGTCATTGGTGAGTTTTTCGTTACTAATTGATTATTTTTTTGTAGGTTGCTTCAATGATTGCGATCTGTGGTGCACGCCGATGTGACGAATTATGCAATATGACCGTTAGTTATAAGATAATGGCAGTATTGTTTTTTTATAGTACTGCTAAACAAGGAAATAACAATCGATTGTTTGAATAGTGTTGGTCAGAAACCTTTCTTCATACACAAATTAAACAAATATGCTAATTGAATGAAGAAAAGTTGTATTTCGTGCAGAAATTTATTTATAAAATCATAGCAAAGCACTTTCGACTATAAAGTCATCATCAGTGCGTACCTGTAAGTGACATTGAATTGAATTTAAGAAATTTTGATAATGAGAATTTTGAAAATTGAAAAGTTACTTACTCGTCAGGTGTACAAGAGCCAGACCATAAAAATATCATGTGTCCAGAGGACCATGTTAAATTTAAAAACGGGACATCATATAAATAACATTTTAAAAAAGTCCTTATTCCAGGATTCACCTGGATAAAAGTTTCAACAGGCAGAGTAACACATGTCTGTTGGAGCTTAGTCTACTGTTAGCCAAACGTCATTGTCATTGTCAACTTTTGACACAATTTAAATTTCATTCATTCAGTTTAACAGTAGACTAAGCTCCAACAGACATGTGTTACTCTGCCTGTTGAAACTTTTATCTAGGTGAATCCTGAAATAAGGACTTTTTTAAAATGTTATTCATATATGATGTCCCGTTTTTAAATTTTACATGGTCCTCTGGACACATGATATTTTTAAGGTCTGGCTGTTGTACACCTGACGAGTAAGTAACTTTTCAATTTTCAAAATTCTCATTATCAAAATTTCTTAAATTCAATTCAATATTACTTACTTACAGGTATGCACTGATGATGACTTTATAGCCGAAAGCGCTTTGCTATGATTTTATAAATAAATTTCTGCACGAAATACAACTTTTCTTCATTCAATTACATTGGAACGTGCACACAGCTGGACAAATTTCACTTAAATATGCTAATGGCTCCTCAATATACTGGAAGGTTGATTTCAATATTCAGTAGACCCTTTTGATGTTAAGCTTGCAATCACTTTTTTTATTTCACTCGTACCAGTGGGTAAACGGACGAATGAATTAGATATAATTTTTCTATGTGAGTAATTGGGATTTCTGTGTATTTTCTTTGCCATTTTCTCCCCTATGTTAGAATATATCGAATTTAATTCATTTGCTATCTATTTATTTAATTCTTAATCGCCTTCATTAATGCAATAGTTGATTAAATAACTATTAATGTAGCCAAATATATGAAATTGCGTAATTCAGAACATATACCGGACAAAGTTTGACAAGATCATCTGCGTCTCTCTTAGCAACTGCGGGAGACGATATCTCAACATTGAAGAACAATGGTGGTTGGCGTTCGACATGAATGGCAGTCAAAATGCAATTCAAAAAGGTACTCCTACTCAGCCGTTATCAAATATGTCAGAAATTGCAACAGCAACAACAGAAGCAACTTATCCCTCTACCATTTCATTTAACTGCAATACCAATAACATACCCACCAAATTCTTGTCGTAAATTAACCTTGGGAATGTTTCAAACTGTCCATTTCATTTTTTTAAATAAGTCCTAAAATTGTAAATTTCTTTTGATGCATTTGTTGAAAAATTAAATATAGTGAAAATATAAACCAAAAAATAATCTTTATTTAGGTGAAATTCAATTTAATTTGTATGGAGGAAAAGTTACTTTTTCTCCCTAGGGAGGCAAAGTGCCACTTTTAACCGTGAAACTAGGAAGGAAAAGTCAGTTTTTACAGGAGGTGTTAGAAAAAAGTATTTCAATTTAATTTCAATTTATTCATTCATATATCTTACAATAGGCATGTCTACAAAATAATACTGAAAACTAGATGATTATGTTGGGTTCACCTAAGCTTAGGAAAGCTTGTGTTGTTTTTCCATCATAATCAGTTATATTTAGTCGCCTAAAAAAAACTAATTTCATAATTTTCTTTTGGATGGTACCCTGTGATTTTATTCCAGCATGACTTTTTAATAATTTTTTTTTGTTTTTTATTTTTTTATGTATATGCATCTATAAACATATACCTTCAATGAAGAATTTGTGTATTTGAGTAAGGAGGTTTATTTAATTAAAATATAGTTAAAAACATATTCATATGTGAGCATCAGGTTTTTTACTTCTCTTTTGAAGCGCTTCATATTGAGTATACACTTGATTGAACTTGGAAGCATATTAAATAATTTAGGGCCATAGAAAAATATTGTGTTATGTGTGTGAGTTTTTTTTTAAATCGGTAGGGTTGCTGATTGATGTTTGGTGAATCTAGTGGTCCGTGTATGGTAATTATTCATATTTGTTTTTTCTCTGAAGGTCCATACTAAAGCATTGAAGACAAAGATATTTCTAATATTGAGCAGTTTATTTGTATTATATAATGAATTTGTGGAAAAACGTATTTCTTTTTTAAATAAAATTTTCAGAATAGTATTTTGTGTTGTTTGTACATTTTTTATAACTGTATTTTTTGTTCCTCCCCACGCAACAATACAATATCTCTCAACAGCTCTCTTCGGATCCTGGTCTAGTGCTGAGAGTGGAAAGTGTCACCGAATCCCACACTGATAGTTATCAGAAGAGAAAGGAAATCTCATCACCTGAAGAATCAGCTCCGAAAAAACCTAACTTGAGAGATCGGAGGAAGTGAATATTTGTTTGAAAAACTTAATTTCTTCTAATTTGTTCATTTAATTTTTTTCCATTTTTTCTTTTTTTTTTCTGGTCCATATCTGAACACCTAATATTATTGTTACCTATACTTTGAGAAACAAAATATATTGTGGAATGTCTTTCTCCTTCTGTCATATAAATACTCGCTTTCTAACTAATGGATTTGCTGAATTTTAATTTAAGGTATTTAATATATATGACATAATAACCATATCTGAGACTTGGTTAAACAACGGGATAACTAATGAGTCGATTATGTTGCCTGGATATACACTATTCCGAAGGGATCGTAGGGGTCACGGTGGAGGGGTGGCGATTTACGTGAAACAACTCCTTCGGGCGAGTTTAATCCCCAATTTAACAACAACTGACAGCGAACAGTTATGGGTATCTTTCTCTTTACAAAAAATGAAATATGCAGTCGGGACTCTGTATCGACCACCTAATCAATCTCACCAGGTATTTTTCTCTGAGTTCGAGGATGTCATGTCTTATATAATACCTAGTTATCATTACGTTGTCTGTGCAGGAGATCTTAACATCGATTTTTTGGATTCAGCTAAAAAGCCCTATTTAGATCTTCAGTCCATCATCCACTCATATGATTTGCATCAGGTCATTGATGAACCTACTCGTTACACATCTACAACCCAGAAATTATTGGACGTTATAATTTGTTCCAAATCTTTACGCTTTACCGACCGCATTGTTGTGGATTGTTCAAGTTTTTCAGATCATTCGCTAGCTGCCTGCACGATAGGATCTCCTGTCGTGGCACCACACAATGGTTTTGGTTTTATGTACACATATAGGGACTTCAAACATTTTAATAACGATACATTCCGAAACGATCTCCTCAGTGCTGATTTCAATAGTATTTATAGGCTGGACGATACTGATGATAAAGTTGTAAGATTTAATTCATTGCTGTTGGATACTTTTGATTTACATGCACCTTTGAGAACTGTACGTATAACTAAAAGGAAGGCCCCGTGGCTGACTGATAACCTAAAAATAATGATGAAACTACGAGATAATGCTTTACTTAGATACAAAATAAGCGGTCTGGCGACTCACTGGGATTATTACAAACTGCTGAGGAACCTTACTAACCGTACGGTAAAACTGGAAAAACAAGCTTACCTGGAATTCCGACTCAAAAATAATAAAAATATCTGGAAAGAACTGTATGATCTGGACCTGCAAACTAAAAACTCAAAAAACTTAATTCCCGAACATCTTAGAGATACTATTGAAATAAATAAATATTTTTGCAGTAACAACACCAACAATGATTTGCCTGATGATAACCTAATCTCCTTTTTCTCTAACCAAAAATTAAACATCGGCTCAAACTTCCTCTTGCAGAGAACTTTCGAACAAGAAATGTATGAAGTAATGCTCTCTATAAAATCTAATGCTATTGGCTCCGATGGCATTAGCATCAAAATGCTCTTGCACTGTACACCTTATATACTTCCGTATATTGTACACTTATTCAATACATGCATCGTTAAAAATGTATTTCCCGCTACTTGGAAAAAGACCCACGTTATCCCTTTAGCTAAAATCAAAGATCCCCAAAACTTCAGTGATCTTCGCCCCATCAGCATATTGTGTGCCATCTCCAAAGTATTCGAGAAAATAATAAACAAACAAATTCGGAAGCATCTTGATGAGAATTATATCCTGCCAGCGTCTCAATCAGGCTTCAGACCTGGCCATAGCTGCACGACAGCCCTGCTAAAAGTAGTCGATGATATCTACAAATGTAATGAATTATCCATCCTGGTATTAATTGATTATTCTAAAGCCTTCGACAGGATCAGTCATCAACTCTTAATAGCTCTGTTGAAATATATAGGTTTCTCCCAGCCCTCTACGGAATTTCTGACGAATTACCTATCCACCAGATCACAGAGTGTCATCTTGGATGATGCATCTTCTAATTTTCTCGAAACGAGTGCCGGCGTTCCACAAGGGTCGATTCTTGGTCCGATATTATTCGTTATTTACACGTCACAGTTTTCAAAGTGCTTACAACATTGTAAAATTCACAGTTATGCTGATGATACTCAAATTTATAAGCAATTCTCTGAAACCTCAGTACTAGTAGCATGTCAGCAAATAAATCAAGACCTGAATTCATTGCTCGTCACCTCCAAAAAATATTGCCTGTCGATCAATCCCTCTAAAACAACTGTAATGTTATTCGGTCGGACAGCTATGAGAAAAAGATGTGAACATAATGTAACCATCCAATTACATGATACAGTTCTGCCACTTGTTGAACGTACTAAAAACCTCGGTCTTATTATTGACCAGTCTCGCAGATTCTCGTCTCATGTATCCCAAGTTGTGAAACGGGGTGACTGTAACCTGAAACAGATTTACTCAAACAGGGAATATCTGAGCAAACAGTCAAAAAAAAATGTATGTGATGCATTAGTTCTGTCTCATGCGAATTATGCAGATGTCGTATATGGTCCAAACTTAATTGCGACCGATAAGCGTAGGCTACAGACTTTGCAGAACTCATGCCTGAGACTCATTACAGGAACCCGCAGACGACAACCTGTGTCTCATTACTTAAACGATCTAGGGTGGCTAAACATGGAGACTCGACGTATATTTCATGCTTGCATTCTGTTCCATAAGATAATAACAACGAAAATTCCCAGCTACCTTCATGATAAGATTAGCTTCAGAACTGATATCCATAACCTGAATCTGAGATTCAAAAACCAACTCTCCACTCCACCCCATCATACCTCATTATATCGTGGCTCTTTCTCTTACAACGTCTCCAGGCTATATAAACTGCTCCCTAATCCATTGAAATCATTGGCTCCATCAAATTTTAAAATAAAACTGAAATCCGACTTGGTCAGAAACAAACTACCAAAACTTCTGAATTGATATTGATAAAGGCATATTCTACCTACTACTAACTTTTGTTACTATTATTATTTTCTTCTTTTTCTCCCTTGTTTGTTTAAGCATAGATATATACTAGATACCGTTTTCAACATGTAATAATTTTTACCCTCTGTTTAATCATAGATAGATACTAAGCTGTCACTCACGTGACAAGATCGGAACTTGAATTCTGCCTTTTGATGGGTACTAAGGGTTCCATTCTGGAATGTTGTCAAAAACCACTTGCTTTTGTAAACATTTTTTTTTGTTGTTCTGGACCTATCAATAAAATCTATTATTATTATTATTATTATTATCTAATAACGCTTTCCGCTAGAGAAAAATATATAGTTCTAAGGAGTTTCTTGGTAAGTATATCCCTAATATTGTAGAATGTATGAATCAATAATTGTCTCATTCTTTTGATGATATGATTTGTATGATCTTCCCATCTCAAGTGCTGGTCCAATATGACTCCTAGATATTTCAACTTTCTGATTTTCTCAATAATGGGACAATTTCAGTTTACATGGGGTTGAGAACAACTTTCTTTGTGGATACGAAGATTATGCATTTGTGGTTGATCAGGTGCCAACAGGAAAAAAGTGATGTATTTATATATATATATATATATATATATATATATATATATATATATATATATATATAAATATATAGTTTTATTTATATTGAGACTAAGTAGATTATAATTTAGCCAGAAATGAATTTTACTCAGATCACTTTCTGCTTCAGAGTATACATTATTCCATGTATCGCCGGAAAATACTATAGCAGTATCGTCTGCATACGATATAAGATGCCCATGAATATCATTTATATGAAACATACTATTTATATATATATATATATATATATATAATAGACATCACCGGCCCTAAGACTGTCCCCTGAGGGACACCTATGTTAACTTTTTTGAGTTCACTGTAGAAATCATCAATTTTAACCTGTTAATACTGGTTTGATAAGTAACTTCACATAATTTCTAGATCTGGACCTCTAACACCTACATCATATAGTTTTTCTAATATAGAATATCGTGTGAAACAGTATCGAATGCCTTGGCTAAGTCGAGAAATACTGCGAGATATTTTTTTGATTTATCCAGATTAAGGTTCAGATCCTCAAGTAAATGAAGAACCGCATCCTCTGTATATTTATTTTTCTGGAATCCGAACTGATTAGTAGATATGATATTGTGTTTTCCGAAAAAGTTTATCAGTCTGTCTTTGAGGCATTGCTCAAAGATTTTAGCGAAATTACTTATCACCGATATAGGTCTGTAATTATTCAGTAGTTTTAGGTTTCCCGACTTGTGAACTATGAACTATGTTTCCACTGCCTTGGTAATATTCCTTTTTTGAAAGTTAGCTTAATGATATATGCTAATGGTTGACTGATGTGAAGATGACAATTTTTAATTACAGTTGACGTTATTTTATCTGGACCAGGAGCGCAGTTGTTTTTCAACTCAGAGATTTTCATTACAACTTCATCATTTGTAACTCCATCCAGATAGATGGAAGATAATACCGTTTTGATACTCTGTAAATTGTCGGTTTATTTACATTTTTGGCCATTTCCTCGCCAATACTTACAAAATAATCATTGAAAATTTCTACTTTCCCTGCATTTTCAGTTATTTCCTCTCCTTTTGGACTGATTACTGACATATTGTTGATGCGTTTTTTAGAAGGAGAGGCATTTGAGGCTTCTTTTATGATTTTCCAGGTTTTTTTACAATTTCCCTGAGCTTCTAATAGTTTATTTTTGTAAAAGTCGTTCTTTGTGTTTTTGATCAATTTGTTTAGCATGTTTCTATAATTTTTATATTGATTAGACCATTAGTTATCCAGGGTTTAATTTTTTGGCCTTCATGATTTTTCGGAAAAATGCTTTTGGTACTATTTTTTAAATAGTTGTTAAACTTCCCAATAAAATTGTCATATGCAGTCTGTACATTATTACATGTGTATATATCATTCCAGGTGTTTAATTTGTTGAAGTCAGTTTTTTTAATTATCTTCGGGTTCTCAATTTGCTGATTTTTACTGTTCAAAATCGTCACGGATGTGAATACTGCGTAATGATCAGTCATAGCTGTTTCTATCACTGCGGGAGATATTTCAAGAGATTCACTAACTGAATTTATTTTCCTTATGAATATGTGATCAATGATACTGTTGGTTTGTTGTGTTACTCTAGTATATTCATTTATGTGAGATATGAATCCATTACCTTCCAAGATATTTATATAATTGTTTGTGTAATCTGATGATGTATCTGCTATATTTATGTTTATATCGCCCAAGAAATATTCGACTTGCTTTTTACTTAAGCTGGAAGTGTATAAGTTTAGGTTGTCAATATATACAGATTCACTTTCTGTGTGAACTCAATTTTCTCAACTTGTGCTGAAATGTTATTTTTAACATAACCTACGTGCCCATTTCTTTCAAATCTCAATTATATCAGTTGCTTGTGGATTGGAGGTATGATTGTGACATATCGTTGGAACGGTAATTTTGTACATAATCAAAATTTAAAAAAATTTATGCATTCCATTTGAGATAGAAAGAAGGATGCGCTTCCGATAAAATCAGAAGTGTCATATTTGTAAAATTTTGTAAAATTTGTTTTTAAGAAACTCCCAGGTTTTTGGAGAAAACCCCTCAAAAGCAGAGCTTGTGCGAACAAGGAAGATCCGGAACATACAGATTAAATAAAAGTGGAATCCGAACCAGTTCTGCTCTGTGACACGCGTCCGGGGATCGAACCTGGGCCGCCTGGGTGGAAGGCAAACACTCTAACACCACGACCACTTCGCTGTCTGATATTTGCTAAATTGTACATTCATTACATCAAATCTGAATAAAGAAGTTGAAACATCCTTGCAAAATAACAACGAAGATACAGGGGCGTACATTGATTCCAGGTCACTCGGTATACGATACTTCCGGTGAATGAAGCGACAAATCCGAAGCGACCAAAATAATTTGTGACCTGGGCTTTTAAGACTTGTCCACCCATCCACTATCTGAATCCAAAACGTTGGTTGCCATATGTGAAGTTTTTATTGGGTATCCCACCCCACTAATTGGGATCCTCAGTATATTTATTCATCGATATGCAATAGAACCCACCCAGTATGACAGTTTTAAACCACATAGATTACAGTTGATTTGAAAACTAATACAGTTAGGCGCTCTCACCATACTAATTAATTTATCGTAGTTTTCAACCATCATTTCAATTTTAAAGTATAATTGTCAAGCTTTTAATTCTGTTGTCGAACACATTGCTCATTTCAACTTCACTCTCATTATTCACAGATTATATAACCGATGAAAGTAGCTATTAGCTATAGACAATTGACTTGCTACTGTTTTGGGTTTGACAAAGACATCGCCAACGCGTTCTGTTCAGAACTTGTCATGGTCACGGTCAAAGTCTTTGATCGGCCTTGCTACACTTACGTTTTTTAACTCATACTTTTGTAACGAGAATATAGGTAGTTTTAATTCTTGTCCTGTTCACGCGAATTCCGTCAGGTACCTGTTTGGTGTTACAGATGTTCGGCCCCTCCTTCGATCGAATTTTGATATAAATACGATTTGAAGTTTGCAAATTGTATCATTTGATCTACACAGTCAAATAACAAACAAGCAAAATGTTCAGATTCGTAAGTACCACTTATACATCATTTATTATTATTTAAATATTGTACATTATTTTCATATTATTATTCATCTGATGTTTTGTACGAAGAAATTGAGGAAATATCAATCTAAAAAATCACAAGGCCTATGAATTTAATCAATTGAACTCTCGATATATTTTGAGCATGTTTTGTTCTGAAAATAGTTAAAAGTACAATCAATTAATATAAGCCCGAGACCGCGATGAGGTCGTGGGTTTTTATTTTGAAATTATTGAGCATGACACCATTTGCCAGAAAGCAATATTATATCCTTTATTAGATGAATATAATCTATTGTTGAATTGGAAATGATTTTGTCTCGACGAAACACTGAGTAAATCCAATATCAAGTGTTTAATCTGTTTAATGACAGGGTTGAAATGATTTATATCTAGTAGCCGTTCTATAATAATAATTATAATAATAATTTTCTATATTCCACAAACCGTCTTATACAGATAGCATAACTTACAATAGCTAATCACACACATATCAACATAAAGTAGCAGCTCACAAAAGTATTGTACATAGATAAGTTAGCATTCTTCTAAGTACTTCAAATTCCTACAAAGAATCAGAAATTAGCTGACAATTTGCAGTCAACAATGGAACAATGGTTATAAATCATCTTTGATAGATAACCTTCTGTCTAAGAAGCAATATAAGGAAGCAGTTCAAGAATTGTATTCTACTCTAAAAGACCACAAAAGGTTTCAAACAATTACTTATAGATGGCGACAGTGATCTCGCATCCAAGTCATGTCGTAACTTCAGTGATCTGGCCTCCAAGTCATGTCGTAACTTGATTGAAACAAAAGGACAACATTAAAATCAGGGGTTTTTGAAGGAATCTGCATTAAAACGACGTTAAATATTCATGTTTGTTACTAATCACGCTAGATGACACTCGCATTTGAGGCCAATATCTTTTCCACGGGCATTGACTAACTATCTTACTTCTATTTAAACAATGCTTATATCGATGAACCAAGCAAGAAAATAGGTAATTTCTTGAAAAAGCAAGATTTCAATATTGCTTTTGAGACTGACAATACTTTGGGCAAACTTTGGGGAAAACAACAAGGATATAGTAGAAAAACAAGAAACGTGTGCTATAAATAAATCTGTGGTAGTTGTTCCAAGTTCTAGCTTGGTCAAACTGGTAGAACCTTCAAAAACCTAACCGAACATTGAAACTGCTTTGTAAACGGAAAACGAATTAAACATTAACCGAAAACCATACTTTCAACCACAATTTTGAAATATTCAAAACGAAAGCATAAAGCCGAATCTTTCAGAAAGTATGAAAGTATGGAATGGAAAAATTCTCAGACTCTTCTCAATGTCCAACTCGCACTAAATAATTCACCAATATTCAATATGTTTTCCTGGAAAGGTTAGATCATTAACAATTATCAGTAATGTGTTGGTACATATCAGAAGTTAATTGGGAGTCAGGTATACAGTAGAACCCTAATCAATGGACGATGATTATTTAAACACAGCAAAGATGTAATTAGATTATCTTCTCGATTGAAGAAGCTGTTGTACAGCAAAATAATTGTCGTGGTTCTTGAATAAACTTGGCACTTTCTGTAACCATGTGTCATCCTTTTTGGCGATGCTTGATGAGTTTAACCGATGATGTTTGATATTTTGGAGCGTAAGTACCATTGGTAGACTGTGAACTTGTCTGAATCATTTGCTACTCCATTGCTCATAACAAATGATATGTTTCTCAAGACTACCGTAAATATATAATAATCATATTTCAATGGAAGGAATCATTATGGTTACAAATGAACACTCAAAATTTACAATTCACATTTTTTTTAGCGAATTGAAGTGATTGAAAAAGTTTCCGAAAACATTTATGAGACTTTTGCATTCAAATATATTTGAGTTTCTGATCTAGCACAAATTGGTAACTGATCGAATAATGTAAATATATCTTTTATTGTTATAATAATCATAACAATCGCTTTTATTGATAGGTAAAGAGGAAAATACAGTATGAAATTAAAACATAATTTTCACCTCTCAAGAGGTAGAATTAGCTCTGGTTCAACTCAATTGGGAGTTGAACGAGTGCTTTCTTCCACTCAACCTCATGAGGCGCGCATTTTATTTCTCATGCAATTATGAATATTGAGCTAAGTTGAACAACATCAGCTGTTTCGGAAGCCAGAAAAAAATTCAAAATAACCAACCTCACCTGATTGCGAACTGAAAAAGCCCGAGCTCAATTGCCATTCTTTAATCTTAATTAAAAATTTTTTTTTCCGAAATTAAATTAAGTTTTCTGAAACGAAATTATGTGGCACTATAATATCTCATCCGGAATGGTGAAGGAACATGTTGAGTATAATTGTTATTTTTTTCAAATTTAATGTCATCTACCATAGGTAATTTCAACTCAAGTCCATTTTCAACTATTTTAGTTCGATTTTAACCCAATGATGACTAATCCTCGTTTACTTTCCAGTTCGCCGTTGTCTTCGCCGCCATCCTTGCCATCGCAGTAGCTGCTCCAAAACCAGGCCTCCTAGCGTCTCCACTTGTGGCCTCAGCCCCTCTCGCCTATTCTGCTCACCCCGCACCCTTGGCTTACTCTTCTGCCTACTCGACCTACGGCGCAGCTCCCTTAGCTTACGCAGCGGCTCCGCAGCTAGTTCGCAGCTACTCCGCATACGGTTCATATGCTTACCCAGGGGCATATTCTGCACCACTCGTTCACTACTGAAAATTTAGCTGTGATTTGAAGAAGACTTACTGAAGAAATTTTGGTATTGATATATTGGAAATTACTGTTTTGGAATTAAATGAAATTGAAGTAGTATTACCAGATTTTTACTCAGTTAATCTTAGTACATTTTGTACCTACTTGCACAAAAAAACAGAAAAAAAAACTATTTCCATCCTTTATTCCCCGAATCTCACAGTTTTATTTGACATTATCAAAATATACTCAATGGACATTTCCACGACATATGAGAGAACACTGTAATTAGAAAGTGTATACGCTAATATCACTAGGGAATTTTTATTAAGAAAAGTGGTTTCGTGACGTCACGTTCATCAAAACTAGACTTGGCAACGTTGTAAAAGTTGTGCGCTCTGGAATCTCAAATTCTCATTTGAATATAATGTGTCGTATGACAGCTATCATTTGATACAAGATGGGTTCGATCGTCTGTTTCACGGAGCATCAATAAGAATCGTTTGTCTCTGTTTAACTCGTTTGCCTACTTTAATATTTAATACAAGTAGAGCAGTTCCATCAAATATGTATGCTGCAAACGAACAGGCTCTACTTGATTTCTTTTTAGGTTAATGCGGTTTTCCCAATTACTGTATCTGTATCCCTGCAATAAATGTGAACATGTCGAAAAGGTGCTTCTTACCTGGTTGTCTGAACAGTGAATATTCTAATAAATAATTTTTCCCGCTGCCGACACTGTAAATGCTTAGCAACAAAACAGGTAAATGGCCTATATCATTCGTTTACTAATTCATCTTGACAACGGAACTTAATAGTGTTATTTACATGCCTAGGGTAATAATGACTTTGACTTTGACAAGTAATACCTTCAGCTTCATTCATATCAATTTTTAGGTTATGAGACCTTTTGAATATTATTGTTGTCTGCTTATTCGGTAACTTAGTTACACGCACAAGCAACTTAGAATGAAATAGCGAACGAATAATCATGAAGGAAGGGTAAGAAAACAAACTTCAATTCTGGCAAATTTTGAGAAATGTCAACAAGCAGCGGGAAAAACGTAATAAGTAACACGGAATGTATCGACTGTTATCATCCTCGGCAAGCGAGAAGCCTCGGCTTTGCCTCGGCTCGTACTCGCTCACCTCGAATGTTAACACGTCTTTACATTCCTTGTTACTTAAATAACTATTCTATGCTTCTAAATACCTATGAAGCGCATTGTAAAATATGGTTCGAAGCAATGAATAAACCTTGTGTAAAAAGCGGAAATATAATTATCTTTTTGTGAAGAACATTTCGAACTGAATTTTACTGTATTCAAGCAGCGTTCAAGGAACGATTTTAAATTTAAATAAATTTATATTTGTTGAATAGAAAGTGTCAATCATCTCATAATCGACCCTCGGTAAATTATCCGAACTTCCCTTCACGAAGCCTTTCCATATTTGGATGATGTTATGCAATAATGCATGGGTCAAGCCACAGTCAGCTAGTTTTGTGAAAAATATCAAAATAGTTTAGCAGATCTTGAAATGATGGAATGTGGCTTAATAATATCGTCAGTGGATGGAGCCCACTTACAATTGCGGGTTGAATCATTTTTGCTTATTGTAGAATAACACTTTGGTTATTCCAATCCACCACCATCCATTTAATACACAAATAAATTAACACCAGATTGGTCATAATAACACCTCGCTACAGTATTAATGTATGTATCAGTTAAATGTTGAATGTAAATAAAAACAAACATTAACCTCAAATATCGAGATCACTTTTGTTGCATGAGAACTGTCATAATGATTTGCGGTGTTGTCAATGCTCGTTCTTTATCGAAAGGATGGTCCGTTCAGGAAATTTTAAAGTTATAAATATAATAAAAATTAGCTAATATGTGGATTTTTTTCTATGAGTTGATCAAGTGAAGAAGTTTCAATTATTTCTCAATGGCTTATACCAAGCTAGAATCTGTATTTTTGAGGAGAATGGTATTGAATGTTTCGGAACATGGATTATGGAGGGGGTTGTTTCCGATGAACGTGACGTCAGCGGCACACTTTCAAATGAGATATTCTTTCAAAATGAAAAAAATATAGTGGAAATCTCTGATAAATGGACGTTTCAGACTACAATCTATCGAGTTGAAAGAGTTTTGAAATTTATTTTTCATAAATGTAAAGGTCCACTGTCACAATTTATAAAACCCTGATTATTTATGAAATAATAATAACAGGTAACAACTAGATTTTGTTATCTCTCCGGTTGAGTCTATGTGTCTGTAGGAACATAACGAAGAACCGATAGTTCCAATAGATCTTCATCATTCAGACTCACAGCGCAACTGTCAATTAGTATTGGTAATGTGAAACAAAATTGTTTAGTCTGTTAAAAAGTATGACTTGAGTAGTATTGACGAAGCAGAGTTCTGTCATTTACTTAGTAAACTAAACTGGACACGAACTCTATTTCATCTTGATGGTGTTGATTCTATGTGCACAATACTTAATGAAGGAGTCTTAAGTATTTCATTGATATTATCATCAAATGTGCACCACTGCTCAAATGTAGATCACTTAGGTGTCCAGCGTGGTTTGCCAAATGTATGCTATTAATGAAATCAAATTCAAAAATCATTGTCAGAAAATGTACAAAAAAATACAAACAACACCTCTATTTAGAATGAGCCAAAATGATAGAAAATTCATTGAATGGGGGATAAGTAAAGTTATACGTCGAGAGATCTGGAGTAATGCTCAAACGAAACCCCCGTGGGATTTGCATGGATGTAGGTATATCAACTCAAAGAAAAATAAATCTCGTAATCTAGGAGAAATGATTTATAAAAATAACACACTTTCTTCATATATTTTAATAGTTAATGGGTTTGAAGCTCACATCAGTCGTGTTTATAGCCAGGATGATGGTAATACTATGGACATAAATGACAACTTTTCGTATCAGTCAGTGATGCCAAGTCACCATTTCTTCACAAAATCTTCTTTTAAGGCTATTGGTTTGAATATAAACAATAAAAAAAATCACCATCTATTCAAATAGGTCTACTGCAGTCACACAGTTGGCAGAATTTGAGGTGCAAGAACAGCAGATTTTCAAAATTACAGGACATAGTAATGCAAATTCAATCAAACCCTATTTGAATATCGACAAGAAGCACCATGAAAAGATCATAAATAATATGCGTGGAAACATTTCATCTACTTCCTCTTCATAAATCGTCAGAAGCAATGAGTCTACAAGTTCATCTAATTTCAGTAACTGTTCTTTCCATAATTGTGTTTTTAATAAACAATGTGTTATATTGGTTTCCAATTCTAAGAAAAAAAATTTCTCACTGAATATCCCTCGACTATTGATAAATTCTCATAATTTGTCTTAACCTTCCTCAAGCGAGTTGCTTTCGAAAGTATGCGACAAATCATTTCGAAATTATCAATAGCCTTGGGATATTCTAAGTGAGTATGTCCTGTTTTCAAATCTGGCAAAACCACCCATGTTTACAACTACAGACCAATAGTCATTACATCAGTCATCTCAAAAATATTCGAGATCTCTGACTTCATAGTCATGTCCGTTCATCTCTGTCTAACTTTCAGCAAGGCTTTGTAAAAGCTAGAAACAATGCATCTTATCTCTGTATTCCTTCGCAATTCATTTCTGATTCCCTTGATCAGAGGAATCAGGCGGGTGTAATCTTTAAAGACTTCAATAAAACATTCGATCGCGTGTCTCATCCTCAACTACTGAAGAAGTATTCAAGTTTTGGTATATGTTCAAATATTCAGTTGCTACTTGCTTCAAACCTTATCCCAATCTCTATGTTGAGTGTGATGGAATAAGATTTTCCTGATCCACAGCATCGTCCGGTGTCCCTCAGGGGTCGCGTCTTGGTCTACCATCATTACTGATATTTGATAATGATATCACGGATCATATTCGCTTGAATAACTATTATTTTCTGACGATATGAAGATTTGTAGGTAAATAAATGATGAAACAAATAACTATGTACTGCAGGAAGATTTGATTAACTGGAGCTTTCAGAATAAGCTTCTCTTGAGTACAGAAAAATGTAGACTTGAATGACGTCACATCTTACAGTCAACTTCAAAAAGTTGGAGTTAACTTTATTGGTAGGAAGGGGTGTCAGTTAAAGTTAACTTTGTAGAAATTGGTTGTTCTGTCAATAACTTAGTATATAAAGTCAATTTTATTGTTTTTTGAACGATAAATAAGATGCTGGGAATATTGTTGAAGGCCCTCGGCGAGAATTAGATGAGGTATTTGGATATCGGTTGTATCAATTTACCTTGTGGAAAGCGAAAGAATTTAAAAACCAAATTCTGTTATCAAGAAAGTCTGTATGTTTCAAATTTACAAATACCATCAACTATAATATAAGTCAATTGTTCAGCCACACTTTGACTACTGTTCCTCTATGCTATATCTCTTCAATATGAATAAACTGTCTCAACTCCAAAAACTTCAGAATCGTGGTATGAGGATTATTCTGAAGTGCGGCAGGGATACTTCTATCAATGCTATGCTTGATGTTTTAAATTGGCAATCTGTTTCACAAAGACTGTTTTCCTGCACCATGATATTTGTATACAAAATATTGAATAATTTAGGACCATCTTATTTCGAACATTATATTGTCTTTCATCATGATATTCACCACCACTTCACTCGTAATAATAATAATAATATGTATATAAACAGAACAAAACGCAAAAACACCATGAACTCTTTGTTTTTCAAGGGTTTCGATCAATTCAACAAACTACCTAATGTAATTAAAAGTAGCACATCTCTCATTAACTTCAAAAACGAACTGAAGAAATTTGTTTCAAATATTCAAATATGATAGGAACTTATTATTTGCTTGTTACCCGTAGCTGCAGTATTTTATGCTTATCTTATGATAACATTTTTAATGTATTTTTAATTTTTAATGTATTTTATTTAATGTTGTTATGTATTGTTGTATTGTTATAAATTCATTTTAATGTGTACCATATACGTTTTTATTCATATTTTTATATTTCTAGCAGAATTGTATATTAGGATATCCTATTTAAATAAAGATCTATCTATCTACTAATAGTTCAGCATTTCTAGTGCTTATTTTGATTACTATTGATAGGTATTTTTAGAAATCATCATCTATCGCCGTTAATTACGCGCAGATTTTGTGCTACTTTATTATTTATCAGTAGTTGAAGGAGGTTTTGGGGGTCTCCACAAGTCTACTACTACTTCCAGCATTATTAGAAAGGTCGCAAGGGAAATTGCAAAAAATGCTAGGTTACCTTTTTGCCTTCTTCGTCTTTTTATTTTAGAACTGATGTTTTGAAGCTGAAGTTAACTTGACTGTTAAAATTTAAGTTAACTTCAAAATATGTTTATAATACCTGCCCTCAATCAAGGGACCTATTTTTGATCAACAACTCACATTCTCAAATCATATTGAAAATATAATTTCTACATCAATGAAAAATTCGGGATTTCTTTTACGCAACTGTAGAAACTTCAAGAAATTTTATTCTCTGAAAAGCATCTACTCATCTATAGTCACAAGCAAACTTATTGAGTATTACAGTGTTGTCTGGAATCCATCTCATTACTAATACATTATGGCTATGGAACATGTTCAGAAGAAATTCCTGTAAATTGCATATTACAAAAAACATGAAAGGCTTCAACTATGACCTTCTACTACATGAGTTTAGTCCGATATCACTAAGAAAACATCGTGAAATGAGAGACATATGTGCTTTATTTACAAAATAATACACAATCAAATATATGGGTCAACCATATTGCAACAAATTATGTTCAATGTACCACCTTTTACATCACGCTCATGTAAAACATTTTACTTACCTCTACCAAACACTTTGCATAACTTCGGCTCGCCTATAACAATGTCTAGAAGCGCAAATAATATATCCAGTGTAGATATTTCATTTTTTTCATTAGCACAATTTCGAGGTGATATTCTCAACGCACTTCATATACAGGGCAATTCAAATTCGACCCCCACCATTGGGATCTCCTAAACTACAGGAGATACGTCGAAGCTTAAATTGGAGCAAAGTTGCGTATTCTGGTGCTTAACAAAATACTGTTTTGAAACTTGGAAAATTCCGAGTATTTCCGGAAATATCGGGAAAAAACTGAAAATCGGAATTTTAGTTTTTATTTTTTTCTATCGTTATTTGACAACATAACTCAAAACCAAAGGTACATTTTCATTGATACTTTTTTTCAGCTATACGTTTTCATGTTCAGATTTACTATCCGACGTTTCGTCTTCTGGCATTCATCATCAACTTTTTTTTCTGTTATGGGCGCCATATTGTTTTTTTATACAGAAAAATAGTGATTCTCATTCTGATTTCACTGATGTATAATTTGTTATGATTTGCAATTCTGAAACCATAGATATTAAAAAAAAAACAACTTCATCTGAGATGGTCATGACTACATCGAATAATTTTGTTTACTAAACACTAGTTGTCAGAACTCATTAAATATCATAAGTTTGCACAAATACTTCAGTCAAAATGTCCTCATTCTCAAATGAAGAAAAACGAGATATGTTGAAACTTTAATATAAATTTAATAGGAATAGTACGAAAACAGCACAAATTTATTTTGAATTATATCCGGAAAGACAACAGCCGGATAGAACATTATTCGGAATTTTGGGCAAACACTTGGCTGAGTACGGTGCGTTTCAAAAACCAAGAATGAAAAATGGAAGCAAAATGGAACAAAATATTAGACGTAACTTATTAGCCGAGGTAAAATAATTGTTCATTTCATATTCGAAGAAGTATAATTATTTTTGGTAATTTTTTAGATAAATGCAGATCCTTCCAAATCAACACATCAAATCTCGGCAGAAATGGATGTGCAACAGACGAGCGTTTGGAGGGGTTTCAAAAAAAGTTGTTTGAAATGTTATAAGATACATATTTCACAAAAATTACATCCAGGTGATCCTGAGAGAAGGATGGAATTTTGTAGCTAGCTCTCGAATAGGGTAGACTCTACAAACTTCTTGAAAGACATTATTTGGACCGATGAAAGTACTTTTTCGAACTGTGGTGTTTTTAATAGAAATAATGAGCACATTTGGAGTGAAAATAATCCACAACACTTCAGAGAAGTCAGACCACAAGATCGGTTTCGTTTGAATGTGTGGTCTGGAATTTATGACGACCAAATACTTGGACCTCATTTCTTCTCTAATACTTTGAACGGGGAAACCTATCTTCGGTTCTTAAGAAACGAATTCGAAGAATATATGGATACGTTTCTCCTTGTTAATGATAACAGCTGCTGGTTTCAGCATGACAGGGCTCCTCCACACAATAAAAGAGCAGTTTGCGAAGATCTCCTAATAGGTGGTTAGGAAATTCTGGACCAGTGAGGTGGCCGGCAAGGTCACCTGACCTTACAGTTTTGGATACTTTCTTGTGGGGCACTTTAAAGAACAGAATCTATGGAGAACAAGAATATGACACAGTAGATGAACTTAGAGACAATGTTAGGGCTGTTCTTAATTTGAGACGACGAGCTCGGTGATGAAGAGGAAGGCCATCATTTCGAACACTTGTTGTAATACTTTTTGTGCATTTTTTACAAGCTCATGATTTCATTCTTGTTTTTTGGAACACACCGTACTCAGCCAAGTGTTTGCCCTAAATTCCGAATAATGTTCTATCCGGCTGTTGTCTTTCCGGATATAATTCAAAATAAATTTGTGCTGTTTTCGTACTATTCCTATCAAATGTATAATAAAGTTTCAACTTATCTCGTTTTTCTTCATTTGAGAATGAGGACATTTCGACTGAAGTATTTGTGCAAATTTATGATATTTAATGAGTTCTGACAACTAGTGTTTATTAAACAAAATTTTTCGATGGAGGCATGACCATCTCAGATGAAGTTTTTTTTTTAATATCTGTGGTTTCAGAAGTGCAAATCATAACAAATTATACATCAATGAAATCAGAATGAGAATCAATATTTTTCTGTATAATAAAACAATATGGCGCCCATAACAGAAAAAAAAGTTGATGATGAATGCCAGAAGACGAAACGTCGGATAGTAAATCTGAATATGAAAACGTGTAGCTGAAAAAAAGTATCAATGAAAATGTACTTTTGGTTTTGAGCTATGTTGTCAAATAACGATAGAAAAAAATAAAAACGAAAATTCCGATTTTCAGTTTTTTCCCGATATTTCCGGAAATACTCGGAATTTTCGAAGTTTCAAATCAGTATTTTGTTAAGCACCAGAATACGCAACTTTGCCCCAATTTAAGCTTCGACGGATCTCCTGTAGTTTAGGAGATCCCAATGGTGGGGGTCGAATTTGAATTGGGCCTGCTGGATGTATTTGATGAAAAAATAATTGAATAAATATCGTTGAAATGGTATTTTTGTACAGAAGCGTAACTTTAAAAAATAAACAGAAGTGTCATATTTGACCTAATAATTGCTGAATTGTACATTTAAGAAATTAAATCGTCGTACTGAAGTTGAAATATCCATAGAAAGTGTTGAGATACAGGGCGGTAAATTGGTTCCGGTCACTCCCTATATGTCACTTACGGTAAATGAGCGGACAAATCTTCTAGAGGCCCAGGAAAATTTATAACCTGTCCATCCAAGTGCGATCAAATGGTGGATTTACGCAGCATAATAATAATAATATTTATTCATCGCAAGACACAAAATACAAAGTATGGTATATACAAAAGACAGAAATCGATGAATAAATCATAGTTCCACTAAGGGTAAAACCCTGTGTGTGGTAAAATTAACTGTATATAAATAAAAATAGTATAAATATTATAAACAGATAGAACATAATATATAATATCCAAATAATTATAAATATCTGCATATCAAGGATGAGATGGTAAATGTAGTTAAAACAAATTTGATCAATTTGATAATTAAAATCAGTACAATAATCACGAATATTTTAAATGACTAATGTTCTTCTCTAATATTGAACAATAGCAGCAACACTCATGCAAACATGCAGATTACCGCGATCATGATAAGAAAACACTGCCAGCAAATAGAGCAGGCCCACAAGGGAGACCCCGCACGTGGGTCGCCCGAAGCACACAAACAACCATCACTCGTATCATGAATCGCCGGAATAAGCAGACAGACTATTCTTATACAAATTTATACAAAGTAAAGTTGAGTAACATAGAGATATTTACCATCACTGGCCAAGCATTAATGCTGAAATTACAAAAGCAAATATATTTTTTGTTAATTACTTTTCAAATTTTGTTTATTTTTATATATATTTTCAGAAGAATTTTGTCTATAAGTTTATTTGTTTTTAATTATTTTTCAGGTCAATCATACAATGCACGTCTTTTCTAGGCATGCTTAGTATCCATTTTTTCACTCTGTATTTGAAAATTTGGGTAGAGTTTAATATTTTGAGTTCAGGTGGTAAAATATTATAAGTTCTTGGTGCAAGATATACAAAGCTTCTCTGCCCTATGGTTTTTGACATATTAGGCACTACTAGTGCGTTTTCATTGGATCTTGTAAAATAACGATGCTCACTATGTTTACAGGTGAAATATTTTTTTTCTGGTGTGTTATAATGCATAGGAGAAATATTTGACGAATATCAAGTAGTCCTGATTCTTCATAAAGTTTATCGCTTGGGTAGGTATAATTTTTTTGTAACATTATTTTTATTATCCATTTCTGCATTATTTCTAGTTTCCTCAGGTAGAGATTGGTTGCACCTCCCCAAGCCACGATACCATACAGAAGATGAGACTGAATGAGAGTATGGTACATTATTTTGATATGATGAAAATCAAAGAAGTTTTTAAAATATTTGAATTTTGATAAGTAATATCGAAGTTTATTCGTCACGATATTGATATGTTTGTCCCATTTCAGGTGACTATCCAGTGTTATTCCCAAATACTTAACTGTTTTATTTCTGCTGATTTTAACAGGCTGGCTATTATAAAGAATACTGATGGATGTAAAGTTTGGCAAATTCGTCTCGTAGCTAGTGAACGGGAAATATAGAGTTTTTTTTTTAAATTGATCGTTAACAATTTACTACTAAAAAAATCTAGCAAAAATTGGAAGAGAATCACAAACTTTTTTTTTTAGGTCTGTCCAGTTTTTGTCTCTAAAAAATCACCCGAGATCGGTAAGTCAAATAATGCATTTACGTACAGAATAGCAGTTTCAGGTCATAAGATTTTAGTCACAAGGAAAAATATTCGTCAATGATTGGTTGATTTGTTTATTCCAACCAATCATTGATGAACATTTTTATGACTTATGACTTGAAACTGCTGCAAAAATCGACCATAAATCCAAAGGGACTCATTGGTTTACATAAGATATGAAGTTTTGGTTGGGTATCCCACCTCACTAATTGGGATCCAGAGTACGTTTATTCCTCGATACGCAATAGGACCAACTCTGTATAAAAGTTTTAAAACCAAATTCAGAGGACCTGAAAAATATCACGTTTGAAGGCATTTTCACCATAGTAATCATATTCTTGTATTTTTCCATCATAAATTCTAAAGTAGAATCTTTAATCTTTTTTTTCCATTTGTGTTTTGGCATCGACTGCTATGGTCATTAGTCATGTGTTCTTTATAGGCCTTGTTACTAACTCCATACGCCACCTTAGGAGCAGCACTGTTAATTGGAACGCAACAGCGAATCGTACAGGACTCACCCTACTCGAGCCACGAGATTTTAATAATTTAATGGGGTAAATTAAATAAAAAAATCCCAGCCCAACCAGGATTCGAACTCCGGACCTTTCGACTCAGAGTCTTTAAGCTTTTAATTATATTGTCAAATACATTTCCCATTTCCACTTCACTCTCATTATTCACAAATTATATAACCGATGAAAGTGGCTATAGACGATCAACTTACTTACTACTGTTTTGGGTTTGACAAAGGCATCGCCAACGCATTTTGTTAAGAACTTGTTTGTCATGGTCACGGTCAGAGTCTTTGATCGGCCTTGCTACGCTTACGTTTTTAAATTCATTCTTTTGTAACGAGAATATAGTATTCTTGTCCTGCTCACGCGAATTCCGTCAGGTACCTGTTTGGTGTTACAGATGTTGGGCCCCTCCTTCGATCGAATTTTGATATAAATACGATTCGGATTTTGCAAATAGTATCATTTGATCTACACAGTCAAATAACAAACAATCAAAATGTTCAGATTTGTAAGTACCACTTATACTTATTGTTTTTATATAAATATTATGTATCATTATCATAATTAATATTCATTTGATGATTTGTACGAAGAAATTGGAGAAAGGAAATAATAATCAAAAAATCACAAGACCTATAAATTTAATCCACTAAACTCTCCATATATTTTGAGCATGATTTCGTTTGGCAAATAGTTAAAAGTACAATCATTTAATATAAACCTGAGAGCGCGATGTGGTGGAGGGTTTTTATTTTAAAATTATTTTGCATGAAACCATTTGCCAGAAAGCAAAATCATAGCCTTCATAAGATGAATATGATTTATTGTTCAATTGAAAATGATTTCGACTCGACGACACACCAAGTAAATCCAATATAAACTGTTAAATCTGTTTAATGACAGGGTTAACATGATTTATATCTAATAGCCTCTCTACTAATAATAATCATAATAATTTTCTGTTTTCCAAACCGTCTCATTCAGATAACACAACTCAGAATATTTTAGAAAGTAAGGAGATTAATGAGAGGAAAAATTCTCAGACCAACTCGAACTGAATAATTCACCAATATTCAATGTTTTCCTGGAATGGTTAGATTGTTAAAAAAAAATTCGTTAGATCAAATATAATAAGTAATGTATTGGTACTTATCAGAAGTAGGTATACAATAAAACCTTAATCAAAGGATCATGAGTATTTAAGGGAACACAGCAAAGATGTAATTTAGATTATCTTCTTGATTGAAGAAACTGTACAGCAAAATAGTTGTCATGGTTTTGTAAAATCTTTAGTGAAAATCATTTCAGCTATAGTATCATTATAGATATCAACATGGATTTTCCAAGTGTCAACAAAATCATTAAAAAAAGTTATATTTATTGTTCATGTCGTGAATAAACTTGATAATTTCTGTAACCATGCGTTATTCTCTTTGGTGATGCTTAATGAGTTTCACCGATGATGTTTGATATTTTGGAGCGTAGTACCATTGGTAGACTGTGAACTTTTCTGAATCATTTGCTACCTCCTTGCTTATAACAAATGATTTGTTCCTCAAAACTATCGAAAATATAAAATTATTACATCATTTTCATCTATCAAGAGGAAGATTTATTTGCGTATTCACCTGTGGTGAACAACATCAGCTGTTCCGAAACCCAGAAGAAATTTTCAAAATGACCAACCTCACCTTATTTCAAACTGAAAAAGGCCGAGCTCAATTGAAATTCGTTAATCGGAATTAAAAAACAATCACTTTTCCGAAATGAAGTTGAGTTTTCTAAAATGATATTAACTGGCACTCATATCTGAATTGGAATCGTGAAGGAATATGTTGAATAACACGTATTTTTTACCAATAGGTAATTTCAACTTAAATGCTTTTACAATTATATCATTTCGACTTTACCCCAATATTGACTAATCCTCGTTTACTTTTCAGTTCACCGTTGTCTTCGCCGCCATCTTGGCCCTCGCAGTAGCTGCTCCCAAACCAGGCCTCCTAGCGTCACCACTTGTGGCCTCAGCCCCTCTTGCCTACTCTGCTCACCCCGCACCCTTGGCTTACTCTTCTGCCTACTCGACCTACGGCGCAGCTCCCTTGGCTTACGCAGCGGCTCCTTTAAGCTACTCCGCATACGGCTCATACGCTTACCCAGGGGCATATTCTGCACCACTCGTTCACTACTGAAAATTTGGCTGATTTGAAAATGATTTACTAAAGAAATTTTGGAATTGATGGATCGGAAATTACTGTTTTGGAAATAAATGCAATCGAAGTAGTATTTCAAGATTTTTATTTAGTTATCTTAAATACATTTGTACAACGAGCTGAAAAACAATTTAACCTAGTACTCTCCTTTTTCTCCAGATTCTCACATTATTATTAGAATTGTAAATGTCAATGTCAGAAAAAACTTAATTTTTCTGAAATCGTTCAAGAATGCCCACTTTCTCGGAGCTACTTCAGGCCTCAAAATACGCTAATCTAGTATTTTAGTCCGTTGCTAAGCAACAAACTTTCTCGGACCGTTTTCGGACCTAAACGGTACGGGAAAGTACTTTTTCGGCAACCATCCGGGAAGTGTTCACTTCCCGGACACTTTTTCTTTGGGAAAGTAGCACTTCCCGGCCTAGTCCGGGAAGTACGTACTTCCCGGACTAGGCCGGGAAGTGCTTGAATTTTAATACAAATATTAATATAAATAAGAATTAGAATGTTTCTGTTGGAATTTCAAAATATAATACAAATAAGAACTGAAATGTTCGAAATATTCAAATTTGGAATCGTTTCATCCGGTTAACAGATGGGTGAAAGTCGACCTCTCTTCGTCTCTTACACTAAATGCGTCTCATTGATTTGTTATTTTACATGATTGCCGAAAAAATAGTGTACGCAACACGCCCGAAAACAGTTTTTTCGAACTCGTAGAATTTGGTCTACTCGTCCAAAAAAACAGTATTTTCCGGACTCGTTACGTAAATTTACTATTCCCGTATCGAAAACGATACGGGAATATTTTTGCCGGCTTGTTTACATTTTAGACAGTTATAGAATTCACGCAAACAATATGTAGAATTCCTTAGTTTTTGATAATGCTGATTGCGATTTCAGAAAAAATAGTATGTGTACCTCGTAGTAAAAGCACATTCCCGGACGACAATGTAAATTGTTGGCCGAGGCGTTAAGCCGAGGCCAACAAGCATTGCTTTTACTACTAGATACACAATATACTATTCGATACGGGAATATTTTTGCCGGCTTGTTTACATTTTAGACAGTTATTGAATTCACGCAAACAATATGTATAATTCCTTAGTTTTTGATAATGCTGATTGCGATTTCAGAAAAAATAGTATGTGCACCTCGTAGTAAAAGCACATTCCCAGAATTCAAAGCTTGTAGGCCTCGGATTTGCCTCGGTCAACAATTCACATTGTCATCCGGGAATGTATTGCTTTCACTCCTAGATACACCATATACTATTTCTGAATTTATAGAAACATATACAGGGTGGCACAACGAAAACTTTCCACCCTGATTCATTGGGATATGACAAATTATTTTCAAAAACGCTCAAACACGTCGATTTTAATTATCTAGGGAGACACAGGCCAGTTATGGATTCAGTCACGTAACTTCATCTCCATCGCGTATCATCATAGGTAACATGGGTCGAGTGATACATCATACTAAAGCTCTTCTCATTCTCTATCCAAATGTTTCTATTTTCAAATTCGAATGAAGGGTAATTGATGTTGCAACGGGTTCAATTTAAATGATCAATATCTTACTTACTTATTTATTTATTTATTTTTATTCATTTATTTATTTATACGGGCAAGCCCAATTAAATATATTACAAGATATACATTATGTGAGTAATACAGCAACAGTCACAACATATATGATATTGATAATAATGAAGACATTAATAAAATTCATGAAAAATAAAAGTACAAGTGCAGTCAGTGTAAAAGTGAGGAATAAAATAACAAGATGGTCACTGACACAGTTGATTTTTAAACTTAGGTAGAGGTGTTGAGAAGATGTCAATATCGAGGCAATTTGCCGCTCTAAGGGGTCTTGGGATATTGCTGAAATGAGCAATGTTGGTACGATGGTTGGGAGTATGAAAAGTAGCTATCTGTCTAGTAAGGCGAGTGGGACTAAACTGATTTGAGATAGAAGATCTGGACAGTCATATTCACCATTTAATATCTTGTAGAGAGTCAATAGATCTCGCTGACTACGTCTATTCTCCAAAGTTGGAATATTGAGATAACTCTCAATTGAGGCGTAATCACTAAAGATATTAGATTTGAAAGAAACATATCTAAGAAATTTCTTTTGAACACGATCAATCTTGGATATATGGGTTACCTAATGTGGTGACCAGACAGAGGAAAAATAATCAAGGTGAGTTCTAACAAGTGTGCAGTACAGGATCTTAATGGCACCCAGACTAGTGAAGTCACGAGTTGTCCTCTTTATAAAGCCCAACATTTTGGTAGACCTGTTGACAATGGAGGTTATGTGGTAAGTGAAGGTTAGGGAGTCATCAAGAATTACTCCAAGGTCCTTGACACGGTCGACAGCATCCAGGGGTTGTCCATTGATGGTATAGTCGAAAATGACAGGTTGATGGGAACGAGTAAAACGTACGATATGACATTTGTTTATGTTTAAGTCCATACCGTTTGACAAGAGCCAAGTAGCAAGTCTGCAGATATCGCTCTGCAACTCAGCGGCGTCATCCACACAATTCACAATACGATAGAGCTTTAGGTCGTCAGCGAATAGTAGGGCATTACTGTTGTGAAAGCATGAAGTGATGTCATTAATGAACATGTTGAAAAGTAAAGGGCCCAAATGTGAACCTTGGGGAACGCCCGAGGTTGCAGGTAAGTCAAAAGAGTAATGGTGCTTGAATATCACTATTTGGTACCTGCCTGTCAGATAATCCACAATCCACTTCAGCATCGCTCCTCCGAAGCCATACCTACTGAGTTTGTGGGTTAGAAGCTCATGATTAACCCTGTCAAAGGCCTTGTAGAAATCGGTATAGATGGAGTCGACCTGACTACCCCTATCAAGAGCTTTAGACAGAAAATTGGTATAGGTGATTAAGTTGAGTTCTGATGACCTTCCGGATGAAAAGCCAAACTGATTTGAGATCAGTAGCCCTGAGCAGTCCAAAGTCATATAGTATGTAACGATGCTCTCGAACAATTTAGGGATGGTACTAAGAATTAAGATCGGACGATGGTTACTAATGTCAGATTTATTACGTAATTCATATATGGGTGTTATGTAGGAAAGCTTCAAGTAGTCTGGAAAGATCCCAGTATCCAAGGATTTGTTGAAGATGTGAAATAGTGGTCTAGACAATATATAATTACAATTTTTAAGAAGAATGGGGAAATAGCGTCAGGCCCCGGACCCTTTCTAACATCGATATTGCTTAGTTTCTCAAATATGGTGGAGATAGGAATATGGTAAGAGCAAATGTTAAGTTGAGTGTCGATATCACAATCATTGTGATTTAGGATATGATCGGTGTATACTGAGGAAAAGTGGCGTGCAAACAGATTTGTGACTTCAGTGTCGGAGGAGGCAACAGAATCGCCAAGAAACATTTTATCAGGCATTGTATAGCCTGACCTAGCGCCATTTACAAAATCCCAGAAGGCCTTGATGTTATCGCTGATATTGACCTCAACACCTCTGATATAATTCGAATAACACTCTCTAGACAGAGTCTTACAACGAGGTCTAAGCTCGCTAAATACTGAGTAACTTTCATGAGTACTAGTAGTTTTATAAATGTGATGTGCAATCCTCTTCTCTTGTGTCAGATGCTGTGGGCTGAACCAAAAGGGAAACGAACGATTGGTGATCCTCTTGAGTGGAATGAATACCTCGATAAATGAGTACAGGGTATCGTAGAAACTATGCAGCATTCCGAATAGGTCCTTATCCAGGAGAAGGGCATCCCAGTCGACAGCACCGAGATATTGGCAAAATAGCTCGTAATCAGCGTTACGGAAGTCATATGAATGTCCTGCGGCCTGAGACTCATGAAATTTCGTATTATCTAAATTCAATTTATTAATTGCTTGAATAAAAGTACACCTTAAAACAGTGGAAATGGAAGTATTCTTCTGAATAATTTGCTTATGAAAAAATATTTGGTGACACTTTTTGACAGAAGCCCATTAAAGTAATAATAAAAATGGATAAAGCAATGCAGACTTCTGCAATCAACGTATACAATAGGTATAATCGTCGGCAAGTCTCCAACAGAAAACGACTACTGCCCCCTACGATCATTTAATCACATCAGTTTGATTCTTGGCAAAGTATTCTACATGTAGAATACTTCATTTTTTGCCCGTCTGTTCCCACTAAGAGGATATTATCTAATCAATACTCGAAGAATGATAACCCCACTAGCAATTTTATATTATCAGTTTATAAAATAATTGAAATTTTTCAAATGTTTCATATACGTTTATACAATAGCTACAAATGCAAAATTGGTACCATTTTATAAAATACTCGAGTCTCGGATAATATTTTATTGGGAAGCCTTCTCCGAATATAAAAAAAACAATTGTATAAACATTGCATCTGTTTAAGAAAAAACTATCCATCTCCACAATAAAATATTTTTATTGAAGCGTACTTTGAAATAATCTTGACTCTTTCTTTATGATTTTTATAAAATGAATGAGTGAAAATGCAACAAGCAAAATCATAAATTTTCTTCAAAATAATTCTGATATTTGCAAGAAGCAATTCTGAATCAATACATACAAACAGGTATAGGGAAAATATAAATATCACCTGTGATAACCATTCACAAGAAGCCATATTAATAAACTACCTGTACCTTGATATCTGTTTAGAGAAACTGATTCTTATACAGATAATAAAATTTTCATTGCGAATGAAATTTTATTGTGGAATATATATAATATAAACAAATTTTAAACACTGCTCTTATTCATGGATGATTTTTATAAAAATAACTAAAAATCCAAAAATTTGCTCCACCGTGTTTGATTATTGTTCGTGTAAAAACAAGTGTCAATTTGTACGAGGAATAATAACTAAACATTTTTCAAAGTTTTACCTGGCAAGACAAATGTGATTTTTTGTATTTTCAATAACCATTTGGATATTCCCTGATGTGGCAATGTTTCATATGTCGTCTTTTTATGAAATACTTTTTTTTCGAAAGCAAGTGTTGTAAGATGATGAAGCTACTATATGCAATTTGTATAAAGTTTATTTTGAAATATTTTTTTCAGTGTATTTATGAGAGAACTGGAAATATCCCCGAAATCCAAGAAAAAAACACTATGAAATAATTCCATTTTATAGGAAAAATAGTTTATGTGTTAGCTAGTTTAATACTTAAGCAGAATTAGGAAATGTTTTTTGTATGGCAGGAAGAGATCTAAAAATGGATTATATAATTTTCATCCACATGTTGTTAGATAAATATTCTCTCGAACATTTTTAACTTTGTGGTCCTGTGCTGGAACACATAGTCATACATTTTTTCGACCTAACCTACTATTAGTTTTTACTATGTCAAGGTTCCTAAAGATCCATTTGGTATAAATTTGTTCCATCACATAAGTAATTACTGACAGCTTTTTATGTTCAAGTAAACAATATTGTAAAAGAATTTTTGTGTTTTTCAAGTTGTCGGAAAGATGCTGTGCTATGAAGTGGTTACTGAAACAACAATTTTCTTTCGAAAGCGAAATTGTTTCTAAGGAAACTTTAATATGACTGTTATTTAACGTCACAGGTTATTTTGAAATTATATTTCAATGTATTTATAAGGAAATTCCAATTCCAATAAAAATCAACTATGAAATAGTTTGATTTTGTGAATATTTTTTGTTCCTATGCAAAAAACAAAACTTTATGGAACTTTATTTAGTGGAGAGACTGATTCATTATTGCACTGAGTGAAATGAAGTATTTATTGCACTCATCTGTCATTCTGCTACAGCGTTAGTCATCATGACAAACATAAAAGTCAAATCAACGCATATTTAGCCCATTTTCTATGAGAATGTATAACTTTTCAAACAGTTGCTTATTTTATATTACTGTCAATCATATTTATACTGGGATACAACATTAATAGAAAATGCAATTTAATAAAAATAAAATTTGTTTCTTCGAATATTATTATATTACTTTTAGCAGCTAGATTTGAACAAGAATGCATTCCTTACACTTCAGTACCACCTGAATAAAACGGTTTTTGGTTATTGCAAAAACGCAGAAAAAATGTGGTATGCAACTCGTGCAAAAATTGTTGGACAATTTCACGTCGAGTGCAATAAATATTTACTTTTTGCACTTATAAAACTTTTCAATAGTGGTTTTGTTATATGAGACACTTCAAAATTCTGCTGTTTGAACAAATTGAAGATTTGGAAGTGTTAATAGAAGGCCTATGAAATGAAATACAGTAGCATCATTCAAGTTATAAAACAACTTTCGTGGTTAGGAAATTAATTGCATTTATTTCTTGAACAATTATTTCGTTAATATCAATTCCAGAATTGTTTTAGCAGATCACAAACTGGAACTAGATTTTCAGTAGTGAACGAGGGGTGCTGAGAATCTGGCTGAGTGAGTATACGATGTAGAGTAGGTCAAAGGGGCTGCTCTGTATGCCAAGGGTGCTGCTACGTAGGGTGAGTATCCCGAAGAGTAAGTCAAGGATGCTGGGTGAGCAGAGTGGGCAAGAAGAGAAGAGGCCACAAGTGGTGAAGCTAGGAGTACTGGTTTGGGAGCAGCTACTGCAAGGGCCAAGATGGCAGTGAATACAATGGCGATCTGTGAAAAAAATCGTACAAGTGAATTAATTAAACTCAATTGAGTGGACCAATTAAACAAAAAAATATTAAATTTTCCATAGAAGAGAAACCTTCTATCAGTATTCACCAAGTTGACGTGGAGCCTCAGGTTTTTTTATGACTTTACGTTACAGCTTTGAAATCAAATAACGAAAATACAGTGCTATGACTTTCTTCCATTCTTATATTACTCTCAGTTTCGTTTTTGAGAAAATTACGAGGATATATTGAAAAATTCTTAGCCTACTATAGAACCAAACAAAATTTCAATGTCAAAATATTTTATTACTCAACATATTCTCCTCTTAGTTGGATACATTTATTACAGCGAACCTGCAACGTCTCTAGACCTCTCAAAAAAAAAATTTCTTCTTGGTCTGCAAACCAGACCTCCACAGCTTTTATTACCTCCTCGTTGGAAGAAAATTTACCACCTTTCAAACTTTTTTTCAGTTGATGAAAGAGATGATAGTCGGACGGAGCCAAATCTGATTAAGAGGGGTGTTCTTGTAATTCAAACCCTAAATAACGAATTTTTTGCATGGCAACATGAGATTTGTGTGCAGGGGCGTTGTCCTGCATAAACAAAACACCTTTGGATAGCTTTCCGCGTCTTTTCTCTTTGATTTTTCCCGTAGTGTGGTCAGTAATATCGAATAGTAATCTCCAGTTATTGTTCTACCCTCATCTAAAAAATCAATCATGATTACTCCATGGCAATCCCAAAAAACTGAAGCAAGAACTTTTCCAGCAGATTTTTGGACACGAAACTTCTTAGGTCGCCATTCCCTCGATTGTTGCTTTGTTTCTGGATCGTAAAAATGTTCCCAAGTCTCATCCATAGTAACAATTCGGTTAAAGAAGTTTACATCGTTATTAAATCGAGCACAGATCGAACGCGATGCTACTACCCTTGCACGCTTTTGGTCAACATTCAAACATTTGAGGATCCATTTTGCAGCAATTTTTCTCATGTCCAAATTGACGTGAACTATATGATGAACGCGTTCGCATGAAATATTCAGTGCTTCAGATATCCGTTTAAGCCCAATTCGACGGTCTGTTAAAATCATGTCATGAACTGCATCGATATTTTCGGGGACTGACACAGAAACTGGCCGTCCCGATCGGTCATCATCTTCAATGGAAAATTTACCTGTTTTGAAGCTTGCAGTCCAACTTTTCACGGTCGCATACGAAGGACATTGATCACCAAGGGTATTAAGCATATCTTCGTAAATCTGCTTACCTCTTAACCGTTTTAAATACAGGTACTTGATGATGGCTCGATACTCCAATTTTTCGATTTTCACAATTTCGGTGAACATATTTTTTAAAAATTTATTGCGTAACTCTGGTTTACTTTTTTGACGTCAAACTTTACACTGACACTTCTAATAAGTTATTGTTCGTTGCTATGGTAACGCAATATTTTGTCTGGTCTGGTCTAGGCTAACTAAATATCAAAACATCCTCGTATATAATATATATCTATGGATTATTCTCAACGGTTGAGTACGGCTGGACGAACCCACTAATGGGAGGGCGATTATGTTTCATTCTGAAATTGCATAAACATTTTAACGGCAACGCCATTGGCTCCTCGGAATTATTGGGAGCCATTTGAATTTTGTCGACTTCAAATAATTTTTTTTTTACTAAAAAGTTCCCAAAAAAATTGATAACAGAGTTTTCACAAGCTATGGAATCCATCAAAAATATTTTTGAAATATCGTGTTCTCGCTTATTCTAAATTGATTGGTCTAGTTGCCATGAATCAATATCAATACTCAAAGAATGATAAATTAGTTGCATTTATTTCTTGAACAGTAATTTCGTTAACAACATTTCCGCAATTGTTTTAGTGGATCACAAATTGTCACTAGATTCTCAGTAGTGAACGACGGGTGCTGAGTATCTGGCTGAATGAGCATACGATGTAGAGTAGGCCAAAGGTGCTGCTCTGTAGGCCAAGGGTGCTGCGACGTAGGGTGAGTATCCCGAAGAGTAAGTTAAGGATGCTGGGTGGGCAGAGTAGGCAAGTGGAGCAGAGGCCACAAGTGGCGACGCTAGGAGTCCTGGTTCAGGAGCAGCTACTGCAAGGGCCAAGATGGCAGCGAATACAATGGCGAACTGTGAAAAAAATCGTACAAGTGAAATAATTAAACTGAATTGAGAAGATCAATTAAACAAAAAAAAAAAATTAAACTAAGAACTTTCTATAGAAGAGAAACCTTCTATCAATATTTACCAAGATGATATGGTGCTACAGGTTTTTTATGACTTAACCTGCAGCTTTGAAATCAGATAAAGAAAATACAGTGCTCTGACTTTCTTCCATTCTTATATTACTCTCAGTTTCGTTTTTCAGATAATTATGTTACTTTTATTCCAGTCAATTGTTCTTCTATAGAATATCTGATTGACAGTAAGTCATACTTACGAATTTAAACATTTTGATTTGATATTATTTGTCACTGTAGAACAAATGATGCGGTTTTAAGTGCCTGCTGCACATTTATACCAAATTTCAAAGGCGGGGTTTCAAATTTTGGTTGATATGCAAGTGTGGAATTGCATGTGCAAAAAACTATTCTCGTCTACCGTTGCGAAACAAGGTCAAGCGGAAATTTTTAATAATAATCATTTATTGAAAAATCTAATGACCTCATGTCACTCAAGCAATGTCATTGTTGAGTATATCTTGATTAGGAGGGTCAACTTGTTGAATATGTAAGCAGTATGGTTCCTAAATAAATTTAAGTTACCTACACTAATACTAATCTAATTAATTTTTGGCAAGATTTGATTCTCACGAAGAGGAAAATCGTGTTATGTTCGAAGAACATCGTGAGAGCCGAGGGGAAAGTAAATAGGAATTGGTGTTCGACTCAAATTTTTGCAGGCTGTATCCTCAGAAAACACCTCAATAGCCAGTGAGCTTTTCGCCGTTTGTTGAAAGAACGAGTCCTGGGATAGAGATGTTTGGCATGACTCCAAAGTGACGCCAAAGGGATGTTAAGACTGAGTTTATTTATTTATTTGTTTATTTATACTGCATACAAACAGATATACCTTTTACATGTATACAGTTTAGATATACAGGGTGGGTCACGGTCGATGGTACCTTTGACGTTTACGAAGAACGGGAAATAGGATCATTCTGAAAATTTGGTTTCTAAAGTAGTTGCTCTTGGTATATCGATCTAAAATATTTTGAGCAATGCAGCGTTGCCGCTTATACCAGAATTAAGCAGCAACTTTGTTATTTCAAATGGGTCACCCTGTATATTACCGCATTTTTGAACTTGTCTTTCTTTTTTGATTATTTCTGCCACCTCTCCTATACCTATCTCTAACGGTTTTTGAGATATTGGTTATTTTCCATATATTTTATCCAAAACATAGCTCGAATTGAATGTTTATTTCTGCGGTATTTGGATTCTTAGGAAGTTGCAATTATGTGTTTAGTTCATCAAGATCATGTACATTGATTCTGTATAGAGAAGTTTGTTCTGCGTTATACAGGGTCGTTCAAAATTCATGATCTTACTGCTAGATACAAAAAGGGTTGAAAGTGCGTTTTTTTGAATAGAACATCCTGTATATTATAAAATATCCTGAAAGATGACTAAATTCCCTTCGAATTGATATATCATGTTCCTATACCTAAATAGCCAGAATTCCGAGATAATAGCCATTTTCACTTGTAATCTCCCAAGTTCTTGAATTATTGCCGGAAATTTTTACGAGATAAATTTACGGCAATTAATTCAAGCACGAGGGGGATTCGGTAAGAAAATTTCACACCGAGAAATGAAAATCATCCAACAATTTATATGAAATAACTAACGATAGTTTCACCTGAACTATTTATAACCACTGAAATATTGATATGTAAAATACTTAACAAAATTTTCATCAATAAATGTGTTTAAATTTGGTACAAAAAAAATAAAAAAGGTTCCTATCGTGGATTGAACCATCGACCTAGCGACTCATAGGCCGCAATAATCGTGGAGAATATATTTTCAGACACATTCCAAATATCTAGTAAATACATAATTATCTCCTTTCATATGAAAACTAGACCTCCATTCGTACATTAAAGCAAAATATCAACTTGTCACATGTCAAATGTCACATGTCACATGTCAAACATTTATTGATGAAAATTTTGTTAAGTATTTCACATATCAATATTTCAGTGGTTATAAATAGTTCAGGTGAAACCATCTTTAGTTATTTCTTATGAATTGTTGGATGATTTTCATTTCTCGTTGTGAAATTTTCTTACCGAATCCCCTTCGTGCTTTAATTAATTGCCGTAAAGAACCCCGCACCATTCTTATGGAAAATGGGTCCCGGTGAAATTTGATGAATTTTTGATATGATGTAATTCAATTCAAGCTGATCAAAAGTGTCCATTGGCCCAACTCAATCCTATGGCTAGTTTTCGAGATACAGGACGTCAAAGTTGGTAAGTGGCCATTTCTTTAAAGTAGTATTGCACTATTGATCAGCTTGACTTGAACTTCATCATATCAAAAATTCAGCAAATCAATTACAGGATGAGTTATAAAAAAATCTCCTTTTCGCAATTTTTGTCATCACCTAGTGTTTGTCTCATACTGTGTATCAATTTTGTTCAAGAAATATGTTGAATGGTTGGTGGTCAAGTATCCCTAAAGCTCAAAATATAAAATAAAAATATACAAAATGTCACCATAAAAACTGTCACATCTTGACTCACCCTGTACAAAATGTTGAATTTATCAATTTTGACATATTCAAATTATGAGCATATCAGTGTGATACTTGGTTTGGTCACATCTTCACTTCGTAGAGTTGATTGAAAATTTCATTTTGAATAATGCTGGGCTCACCCTGTATCCAACAATATTTTTTATCAAAAACCAGTCTAGAAGTATTGCTGTATGGGTAAGCAATATCTGTCGCGGAATACATTTTTATTTTAGATGTTTTCCTGAAAGCAATACTACTTTAAAGAAATGGCCAATTACCAACTTTGACGCCCTGTATCTCGAAAACTAGACATAGGATTGAGTTGGGCCAATGGACACTTTTGATCAGCTTGAATTGAACTACATCATATCAAAAATTCGTCGAATTTCACCGGGACCTATTTTCCATAAGAATGGTGCGGGGTTCTTTATGTAAATTTATGTAAATTCATGTACTCGAAAAATTTCCGGCAATAATTCAAGCACTTGGGAGATTACAAGTGAAAATTGCTATTATCTCGGAATTCTGGCTATTTAGGTATAGGAACATGATATATCAATTCGAAGGGAATTCAGTCATCTTTCAGGATATTTCATAATATACAGGATGTTCCATTTTAAAAAAACGCACTTTCAACCCTTTTCGTATCTAGCAGTAAGATCAAGAATTTTGAACGACCCTGTATAACGCAGAACAAACTTCTCTATACAGAATCAATGTACATGATCCTGATGAACTAAACACAAAATTGCAACTTCCTAAGAATTCAAATAACGCAGAAATAAACATTCAATTCGAGCTATGTTTTGGATAAAAAATATGGAAAATAACCAATATCTCAAAAACCGTTAGAGATAGGAATAGGTGAGTATGGAGCAGAAATAATCAGAAAGGAATGACAAGTTCAAAATGCGGTAATATACAGGGTGACCTGTTTGAAATTACAAAGATGCAGCTACTTTCTGGTATAAGCGGCAACGCTGCATTGCTGAAAATATTTTAGATCGATAGACCAAGAACAACTACTTGAGAAACCAAATTTTCAGATTGATCCTATGTCCCGTTCTCCGTAAACGTCTAAGGTACCATCGACCGTGACCCACCCTGTATAAGTATGAATATTGTAAATGATATAATATTATAATATAATATAAGGTAATTTAAAATTAAATTTAGTTATGGTCAACTTATAAAACTAGACATGAAATACAATTAGTACAATTAGATTTTAAACAACTCTGGAGTATAGATCGACGGGTCTGTCTCGATGGGACCGCCATCGATGGAACGATTGATGATAAATCAGAAGAGCATCATCTATAGGAATATTTGTAAAACAGAGACTGATCTCCAACCTTTCTGCGATGATCTAGAGAAGTGAGTAAGCTTGTGATCTCAACGAATGGATCTCTTTGGGACAGAACCTAAAAGTTTTAGTGTGCGTTTTGGGACTTTCCCATGTACTGCTGATGGTAATACCGAAATGGAGGACTTTATTAGTATGCAGACTCCTGACATAATTACGTTGACCACTGTGAAATAGGCTTTTCCAGAGAAAAGATATGCTTGGGTTTTATTTGCATTGAATTCTACGAATTAGTTGGATTCTCATTGTAGAATTTTTGCTAGGTCCAAATTCAAATCATTCAGGTTCCTCTACCGTTCTCTTCTAGTGTCACGAGTTGATATCAGAACTTTGGAAGAGAACGCGGTGTGTACAGGTCGAAAAGCATAAGGATGCCTCTGAGATGCGCAAACGATAGAAAGCGTGAGTAGATGTGCGACAAAGATCGAGTACTGTTTACGGCTGGTTATTATCGGAATTTTCATTAATTCCTAATGAACTGTTCGAATAATATAATTGTCTGTGATCACTGGACCGTTTATGAAAATTGCATAATTTTTCCGAAGCCATAAGTGTAAATGAAGTACTACTAGAAAAAGAATGCATCGCCACACAATATCAGAAATAGGTAAATAAATATAATAAAGAACACGAGGAACATACTTACAGAAGTTGACTAACAATATCACATGACCTCTGACCACTGCCAAATCAGCATTGTCTATGGTAACTTTTGATTTTTTTGTTTCTCTTTTTATTTGGAGTTGAGAATTGTTCCATTTCACCTTTTTCAATTTTATTCATTTCTGAAATAATTTTCCTAATGCTTCTAACGCAAACTCCCGTTGCGGCAGCAACTCGTTCTTGAACCTTCACAAGAGGAATACTGGTTTCACCTATCATTGCTTCTGCCTGCATAAATTTGATTATATTACTGACAATTTCCCTACTTTGTCCACTCAGAATCTTATTTCTCACTTTACTCTTTGAAGGCATTTTCAAACACAACAAACTACACTATAACCTATCTAATAATATTTCAAAACTATACACAACATAAGGATTTCAAATTCAACACACAATCAGAATAACGCCACAATAATTTTATTCCACTGACTGTACACTCACGACGTTAACTGCTTGAATAATGCAGAGCGAGTGAGTTCTTGCCCCACTCCAGGGTTGTGTCTACTGCTCCCAACAGAGAGATGTGAAGGAGAAACAGTGTTCGTGATAAAATGGATCTCTGCGGAGCATATGTAGGTAGTGTCAGATGAAACCCCATCAACCACCACGTGGAGAGATTTGTCTGAGAGAAAGCTAGATAGCAGAGTACACAACTGCGGTGTGATCCACAATAAGGAAACTTGGCGAGAAAGCCCTAGTGTCAAAAGCAATCAAACGCTTTGGATATATCTTATTCCATAGCCAGAGTTTCACCATATTTTTCAATGGACAATGAGACATAAGCAAGCAGGTCACCAGTTGATTTTTGATGACGGAAACCATTTCGTCGATCATTGAAAATTCTTGATTGCTCCAGATATTTTAGGCCAAGTTGTAGATACAAAAAAGGGATAGTTCGAAAATGAAAACCCCAGTTTTCGCCCCAGCAAAATCGCTTTGTGGAATTTTTTGAACAAGAAATAGTGAAAGAGATTGCAATTTTTTTAGAAATATCCCAAATATTATTCAAGGAATCGTTTTACAGTCAATGAAACTTGTGTAGAAATTCATAAACCTACAAAATGTTTTTTTATACGTCTAAATCGGAGCGTTTTTTACTGAGAAAATCCGGGAAAACCTCGAAAAAGAGACCATTTTTCAAAAATTCATGATTTTTATGAATCTGAAGGTGGACAAACAATATTGCAGAAACTGATACATAATTACATATGGTTCAACTGTGGGCAAAATGGTTTCTGTCCGATGTGTAGTTTTTGCACAATCGCGTTATAAACAATTTAAGGACAAATCTTTCTAATTGCGCCGATTTAAGAAAAATTATCTTATTCAAATTCTGTAAAAGGCATATGGAAGTAGAGATCAATATCTACAATTTGCATATTTTGGATTTTCACCTGGGAGGTGGAAAATGTTTTGAAAATGTCACTGGAAGTTACTCTAGATACTTCAAAGTGCACCAAGTCGCTTGTATTAATTTCAGTTCGACTTCGGTTGATTTCGGATGACTTCGGACGCACTTTGATACGTTTTGATCAACTTTCAGTGACATTTTCAACATATTTCTCACCTCTCAGGTGGAAATCCAAAATATACCAATTGTAGATATTATTTTCTACTTCCATATGCCGCTTACAGAATTTGTATAAGATGATTTCCCTTAAATCGGCGCATTTAGAAAGATTTCCCCTAAAATTGTTTATAACGCAACTGTACAAAAACCACATATTGTACAGAAACCATCTTGCGCACAGTTGAACCACATGTTATAATCTATCAGTTTCCGCAATATTATTTGTCCACCTTCAGATTCATAAGAACTATGAATTTTTTAAAAATGGATTATTTTTCGAGGTTTTCCCAGATTTTCTCTGGGCTTATTAAGAACCATTTTGTAGGTTTTATAAATTTCTACAAAAGTTCCATCTACTGTGAAACAATTCCTTGAATAATCTTTGAGATATTTAAAAAAAAACAAAAAAAAATAATTTTTTTTCACTATTTCTTGTTTAAAAAATTCCAATAAGCGATTTTGATGGGGTGAAAACTGTCTTATAGAAATTAGTATAGGCTATTTGCGTCCTTTATTTTGTGGGGGAAAAACCTCTATAGCTTCGTCTATTTCATTATTTCTATGTTGATGGCTTTTTCCATAACCTTCGAAATAACAGATAGCAGTGCAATAGCTCTGTAGTTGCTAGGTAGGGTTCTATGCCCTATTTTGAGGACTAGTTGTACTATTGCAATTTCCCAGTTGAACGGAAATGCCCTCAAAATTTTGAGAGCGGTTAAATAACTTGCAGTTAACTGGTGTTAGGTCAGTGGCATATTCTATGAGAACGATTGGGGGAATCCCATCAGATCCTCTAGATTTTTTGATGTAAAGTCCAAGCAAAATGCGTCTGGTTATTCGTTGCCAAAAGGTAATCTCAGGACGGTAGTGATGTTCTGGGACTGTTTTCCCAGTGAAGACAGAGTAGAGTTTGTAGCAAACATGTTGACAAAAATATTGTCTTTTTCCTGGGCGATAGTGGCTAGTGTTCCATCTTCCTGGGTAAGGGAAGGAAATGAACTGGATGTGAAGTTTCTTTCTAAAGCTTTGGCAAAAGATCCAAACAAGCGAGACCCTTTAGTACACTCAATATGTTTTTACCGTATCTTGGCATTGTGAGCCTCTTTCGAAGATTTTGTTTTCCACAAACATATGTTTCTAGCTCCAACATATTCTGATCTGTTCTAAGTACTATAATTTTTGTACCATCTATGGTGCGCTGCCTGCTTCAATGCGTCAGCTCTGGATCAGTTTATGCTAAACCAGGGTTTATCAGATGATGTTCTTCTTGACGTGTTTGATATATATATATATATATATATATATATATGTTTGCATCTCCAGCATCACGATTTCAGAAATTGTCTCAGAGCATTGTGGATCTCCAAAAGAGAAACATGCTCTTTTCCATGGAAAGGCAGAGAAAAACATGCGAAGATCTTCCCAGTCGGCTGATTTGTAGTGCCTTTGTGGAGGCCAGCAAAGCCCCCGATAATGGATCTAATGATCAAAGCACGTTTGCACCTCAGAATACAAAAGAATTCGCGAAATCAAGATATTTGTAATAAAAATCAGTTTTAATTCGAAAGTACGTGAGAAAATACAATGTGTGGCTCAGTTTGACCACATGTTGAAAATAATAAATGCCTACCAAAAGAATGTAAAAATCTTTTGTGTGCACGTGTTAGTGTAATAAATAATTGAGAGCACATATGGTCAAAGACAAAAGTTGTTATTGTCTTAGGAATTCACAGACTATAAAAATCACGAGGATATATTTATAGGTGTAATAAATGTAATTGCAACACGCGTTTTTGACATTTTTCTGTCGGTAAATCTCAAATTTTAACCCGTTAAGAATGTCAGAAAACCGATTTAACACTATGATATATGTGAAAATGACTATTAGAGTGTTATTAATAGCCGTAACTAATGTCACTTTTGTGTTTTCGTTTAGTAGTGTCTAAAAGAAAACACGTTTTTGATTTCAATATGTAGTTTGAGACAGTTCGTTATGAAATGGCGTATTGTTGAGGCAAATCAGAGCCTGCAACAATCTTAAGTAAAGTAATTACGGCCATATGGATCTGTGTACCCAAGTATATAGTTTTTCAATCTGTTAGTTTCTGTGAAGAATAAACGTCGAGTTTTTATATCGAAAACAAAACAAGTGCTCTTCGTACCTTGGTAAAGAAAGGTGAAGTTCTACGACCACAATATTAAGTGCAGTATTTCTACGCCCTTCAATGAAAGTTCGCAATATCTCTGGAATACCTGAAGGCGCCGTCCCACCATAAATCGTGTTGAACCAGATTTGACACGCGACGTTCCCCCTCACATCTGGTGTATTACGTTTGATGATGGTTATCTTATGTGAGTAGGTCAATGACCATATATTCCCGTGAAGAAATATTTGTCACAGCTGTTTGTACCCATTTTGGCCTATATAATGAACTGAAGTTTCCTTTTTATATTTGTCTCAGATATTTGTTTTTGTGTTACTATCGATTCAGTTTGCATATTTCTGACGTTTTAAAAATGACTTTTGCTGTAGACTCTTTTTGTAAGAAATTCGTTTATACCATTTTATTTTAATAATTGTTTTTGACCTGCACCGCGGGCGATACAAAACGAATTTACAGTTATTTTATCCGTCATCAGATATTTTCACTTTTAAGATTAATTATGCCATCTTTTTCTCGTTATAAAACTCAGTAAGAGTGGCTAGTGTTTCATGCTTTTTGTTTGATATTATTTTTTGAACCATTCACCCATTTTATAATTTAACAAATATTGTTTTGATGCACTGTACATCTTTGCAGTGGGATTTGCATGTTGTTCACACGTTTATTCACTCCGAGAATTTAAATCGTTGTTTTTGTTTTATCTTTAAATAAATTAATTTTAGTTATATCAATGTTTGACTTTTCTTTCTCCTCTCATATTGACAAGCATTCTATACTACGTGTTGTGACGAACCATAAATAAATCAGTGAAGCTTTCTTCAGCCGCTCGAAGAAGGATTCAAGGTACCGCGACATGACAGCAATTTTCTTTTGTTTGCGACACCTGATTAGTCTAGTGTCAAAATAGGAGTGCGCTGTCTCGTCAACGTATCGTTTCGTGTGAAGCACCATATACAGGGTGTTCCACACCTTATAGGACGGGGCAGTGTTGTGCTTGATCGATGGTGGCGCAAAGACTGGAGATGAAGTTGTAGTCAGAGTTCCTGAGTGGAGCACACACTTCTATACTGTATGGTTCAGACTTGGTGGTGAGAAAAAAATCGAGTGTATGATGGCAGACTGATTGTTGACGATGGTTCGACTACTAGCTTTTTTTGTTTATACGTAATAGCTTTGTTTTATGATTTGAGTTCAGCAAAATTTCAATGATATGAACAATAACTTTCATTCGAGATCAGAAGTGACAGTTCTCTCTCCCACAATCTATAGAGCGTCCTTTATTCCTAAACTCACCTAACTAACATACATTATCAACAAAAATCATTAAATAACATCCCCCTTTTCAAGATTCACTCTTCGTCCATAAACCTTTGTGTTGGTCTTCTGTTTCTACATGTTTTCCGTAAAGCAATTGGTAAATTTTCACATTCTTCTGTTGCATATTTGTTACGTCAGTTTTCATTTGTTCTCTGTTTGTTTCCTTCTTCATCCTCCTTCTCGCTATGTTTTTTATCCGGTTTCAACATTACTTCATTTCTTCTTACTATATTTCCTATTCCATTTGATCGGTTATCTTACTTTTTTACAACTATTCCTTTTGTCTATTCTCCATCGTCTGTTTTATCCTTGTAGTATATTCTGTCCCCTTCCACCCATTTTTTGTTTCTGTATACTGCTCTATTGTTATACTGTTTGGCAAAATTTTGTTTATTCAGTTAGATATATTGATTTTCTGGTAGTTGTGCAGGTTCAGGATCATATTCTGTAATCTTTTTGAATTTTTCAGTTAAAAATATTTATAAGTGGACTATGATCTGTTTCTATTAGCACTTTTCTGCCACAAATGTACTTATCAAATCAATGACAAGCAAAGACAGTAGCATCTCTTTTTTGATTTGTGGATAATTTTGTTGTTTTGGACTGTCACCATGTTTCATGATTTAAATTGAGCAAACTTTTAATGAAAAGAATGACTTTTATTCAAGATCAGAAGTGACAGTTCTCTCTATCACTATCTATAGAGTGTCCTTCATTCCTAAACTCATCTAACATACATTATTAACAAAACTCATTATTTAACAAGCCTTGCTCATATATTTTGTTGAAAAATCTGAGCCAGGTAGAGTTATTTATGTACGTTGAAATCTCCCATTAGGATTACTTCAGCAGTAGGATGGTTTTGCTGAATGAGATCTAATTTGAATGACAAAAACTAGAAGAGGTCGCTGTAGGATATTTCGCTAGGTGATAAGTAAGGGCAGCAGAGAAATTTGGTATGTTTGGTATTGCCAGCTTAAACCATATCACGTCAGAATCTTTTTGCTTCAAACTCTCTCCGCGTTGGCATGAAAGGAAACGTTGATGTCAGTGTAACGATGAACACCACCTTTGAATCTAAACAGAGAATGTAGCTCGTAACAAGGACAGCATGTGGACCTTGTTGGTTTAGTAATTCACTTGTGTTTCTGTTAGTGCCAGAATATAAGTTTTTTCCGCCTGTAGGTGATGGTGAACATCATTGATGTTCTTGTTGAGTTCATGGATGTTACAAATGTGAATCTTCAATTTTTTCGATAGTGGGTCTCCTCGAGTACCTCTCTCCCGGAAATGCGAATGGAAAAGTTTTTTGTTTCCGGAGTATTTCACTCGTCATCGTCATCGTTATTAGAGTCAGAATAAGACCTGAAAATGAAAGGGGAAAAAAGAAAGGAGAAAGGTTTCCGGAAGTTATCGATTAATACTTGAAAAATGATTTTATTAATTTATTGCGTTTATTTCTTGAACAGTAATTTCGTAACATCAATTCCAGAATTATTTTAGCAGATCACAAATTGGAACTAGATCTTCAGTAGTGGACGAGGGGTGCTGAGTATCTGGCTGGGTGAGCAAACGATGTAGAGTAGGCCAAAGGGGCTGCTCTGTAGGCTAATGGTGCAGCGACGTAGGGTGAGTATCCCGAAGAGTACGCCAAGGAGGATGCTGGGTGAGCAGAGTAGGCAAGAGGAGCAGAGGCCACAAGTGGTGACGCCAGGAGTCCTGGTTCGGGAGCAGCTACTGCGAGAGCCAAGATGGCGGCGAATACAGTGGCGAACTATAAAAAAATTATAATCTATTAAACTGAATTTACTGGACCAAATATTCAAAAAAATCATAAATTCAGAATTTGTCATAGAAGAGAAACCATTTTCAGATTGAAGGGCCTGTCCATCAGTATTTTCCAAGTTGATATGGTGCTGTAAGTCTTTTTGTGAGGTTTTCTACGGTTATAAAAGCAAATACGATGCTCTGACTTCCTTTCGTTCTTGTTTCAATATTTTCAGTTACAGTTTTGTGATAATTATGTTATTTGTATTTCAGTCAATTGTTTTTTATGGAATACGTCATCAAATGATTATAGCAAGTCATACTTACGAATTTAAACATTTTGATTTGATATTATTTGTCTCTGTAAAACAAATGATACAATTTCATGTGTCTACTGCATATTTATATCAAAATTCAAAGGAGGGGATTGAAAATTCGGTAGATTTGCGGAACAAGGTCGAACGAAGAATTTGTCTAGCTGCAATAAGAACTACATTTTTAGTAATTATCATTTATTGAAAATTTAATGACTCTCAAGCAATGCCATTGTTGAGGGTATCTTGATGAGGAGAGTCAACTTGTAAATGAAGCGAATATCTGAGCAACAAGAATTGATTCACATAGTTTTTTTCTTCAAATGTGGTTAAATAAATTAAACTGAACTGAATATTATTCATCCAATAGATACATTTTATTTCATTTACACATTATATGAATATAATTCATACTCACATTTTCGGTATAAGGAAGTTTTCTTGCGAGTGTTATTGCTATTAACGAAGACCTACAGGTGATCGTTTCAATTTCAGTCTCACAAATTGCTGCTGAATGAATCAAAAACAGAATTGATGATGTTTGAAAACAACTTTGACGATATATCCAAGGACCCCAACTGTGAAATAAAATTGAACTGGAAAAAGCTAAATATTGTTCAGTGCAGCTATTTTCAGCAACTTTTGAACGGTTCGACATACAAACATGAAATGGAAAGTTTTTGAATGGTATCACCGATACTACTTTTTGAAATAAAAGACATTGTGATTGCGCGATAGGGGGCAGGGGGGGAAAGAAATTAATTCAAAAATTTCAAATGGTATGGGGGTCGAGTGACACATTGTTGAAAAGATAATTCAATTCTCTTTTTAACTATATACTTTTTTTTGATTTCGTTAAAAAAATGTTTACCAAATGATCTCGAAATATCAAGTATAAGTGCGAATCAATTAATTAAAAAATTTCAAATGGTATGAGGGGTCGAGTGACACATCGTTGAAAAGATAATTCAATTCTCTTTTCAAGCATACACTTTTTTTTTTACTTCGTTAAAAAAATGTTCACCAAATGTTCTCGAAATATCAAGTATAAGTGCGAATCTACCCTTATCTCGATATGTTTGCGCGGTTTGATTTGGAGCAATAGGACAAAAATATTTTGTATGATAGTACCGATACCTCTTTTTGAGAGAAGATACATTGAAATTACTTGACAGATGGCGCAGGGGGTCCATCAACTTGGAAATTTCGAAAGTCAAAGAGATCAAAATTGTGAAAATACGTATCAACGAAAGCAGAACAAATTGCATGGTTGGAAAGAGAATTGAATTAACTTTTCTATGATGCACAATTTGACCCCAAATGGCATTTGAAAGTTAGAAATTGATTCCTTCCCCCACACCCTCTATCATTCCAAAAAGTAGTATCAGTCATACCGTTCAAAATGATTCTTGTTTTAAGTTTGTACGTCAATCTGTTCAAAAGTTCAGGAGGGGGACTGAAAGAAGCCGCACAATAAAACAATCTAGGAATCTTCGCCTTTATCCTGATTCAACGCTGAAATGCGAAAAATATGTTGGTCAACTTGTCGAACATAGTTATTCCACATTGAAATTCCTTTATATGAAGCGACATTACGTCACAAATGATATAAAGTGTACTACATGTGACTCGTTGATTCCTACACGACTTGCTTCTTATTCCAAAATTAGCAGTCCTTATTAGCAAAAGCAAATGGGCTTAAGAGATTTAACCATACATCTCGAACTTATGAGGATATGAAAATACTGAATTTGGAAGAGAGGTTAGTTATCTGACTAGCTGTGTTGTTTTATCGAATTAATCACATGAAACCCTTCATACCTCGTGAATAAACTGAGAGAACTTGACGACTATAATCAATGTGCAACCAGAAGAAGATAATTTTACAGCGTACCAAGGCATTCTTCAACTCAATTTAAACGTAGTTTTCCATATAATCCGGTCAAAATTTACAATATGGAACCCACAGACATTAAATATCTCAGAACTTGGCACAACTTCAACTACCTTCACATGAAATCAAGGATTATGTCTGAAAGACAAACTATTTAATTTGATTCATGATATTGAGTTAAATTTTAAGTTATTTTTTTCTTTCCAATCTCTATTTTCTTCTAACCTTCATCATTATTTTCAAAATTCTATAACATATTGTTGGTAACATGGAAGAGCGGTTTCGATTGGTGTATGTATTTCAGTGCTGTTTTGTCAAGTTGTTGTCTGTCAGAAAATGTTAGGGCTAAGTCATGTCAATTGTGCTCAGTTAGTTTCTTCTTGTGATCGGGCAGTGGAAATGTATGAAATGCCCTAAACATTATTTACCTATTAAATAGTGTTTTCTGTTTTTTTGAGAACTATTGCTGAGACTAACTGAACCACAAGAAGATCCAGAGCATCAAAGGAAAATATATTCAAAAACCACTAGAAAATTCTTAGAAATAATACTCACAGTCCTAGGGACCAACACAAAAAAATTGCATAGCTGATGTAGAGACTTCGCATACCTACATTTTAGGGGCCCGCAAACTTTTGTATGACAATGTTAACCATTACATTTTTTATATTTTCATTGAGCAATTCTGAAAAAGTCAGCTAGAGTCTGAATTTTTTGACGTGATAACATAGCCCCGTCGGCAAAGTTCTGACTGTTTTTTTGCTATTTCTTCCTTGAAATGAAGAAGCAATTGAAAAGACTGACATAAAATATGGCGTTATCGATTCGATGATAAGGCTTGCAGTTGGATTCAGTTTGGATAAGTGTTTGTTATTTTTCAATTTTTTAAATTAACTGACTACTGTCTTGTTCTGCCGTTGTCCACAATGATACCAATATACAATAATGTTGTACCATAAGTATATAGCATGATTTAAGTAGGTCGTGCATTAGAAGTTTTTCAACTTGCAGTTGGACTAAAAACTTGAAATTTGGTATGCTATCATAATTCATCATGTGCGTTCTACCTCAAATGTTTTCAGCCCTACTACTATACAGGGTACTCCAAAAGTCTTATTTTCAATGGAAACCTAATTTTTTTTGTTATGGTTCGATTGGTCTTCTGATTATGACTTTAGACAACCTGCGTTATGTTAACATATCTATTACAGTTTTTGAGATATGTTAATTTTTCTGAAAAAAATTTCTGCTGTATTAGTTTACGAAAACACGTGTAGCCCGCAAAGAGTTCAAAATTAGGATGCCAAATTTGAGGAGCAGTTAGCTGGTAGTCCAGGCTAACACTTGATGTCCCATCGATGGTCCCATTTTGTACCATATAGGCGCAGCCGATTCTCGAATGTCACATTATGAAATTGTCAAAAACTCAAATTTTTCTAAAGGCACCTACCATTTTTTTTCAACCATTCAAAAGAAAATTAAATTTAAGGATAAGTTATTTCAGCTTTCCCCATACCTAAGTTCAACCTCTGTAGAGTTATTCAATAAAATATTGTGCAATATTTTTGATTAAATTATCATCTACAATTTTCTTTTGTTTCCATGGCAATAACACACAGAATCATTCGGCAACGTAAAGCATTTCTCGATTTTTATTGAATAACTCGATAGAGGTTGAACTTGGGTATAGGAAAAGCTGAAATAACTCATTCTGAAATTCAATTTTCTATTGAATAGTTAGAAAAGAAATGGTGGGTACCATTTGAAAAATTTGAGTTTTTAAAAATTTTATAATTCAACATTCGAAAATCGCCTGCGCCCATATGGTACAAATTGAAATCGTCGATGAAACATCAGGTGTTAGCCTAGACTTCCAGTTAACTGCTTCATGAATTTGGTTTCCCAATTTTTGTACGGCTTGCGGGGGCTACACGTGTTTTCGTAAACTACTATAACGGTAATTTTTTTCAGAAAAATAGGCATATCTCAAAAACTGTAGTAGATAAGTTGACATAAATAATGTTGTCTAAAGTCATAATCAGAAGGCAAATCGAACAATAACAAAAAAGATAGGTTTCCAATTAAAATAAAAAAGTGTGAGCTACGGAAGACGCAGCCCTTACCTTTTAACGTGTGATGCCATGCACGAGACCGGTGAATCGGTGGATCGAACCCACGACCCCATGGCCACACGCTTGCGAGGTGAACGCTTTACCAGCCGACAACCACGGCCCATCATATGTAAGGAATATATGAAATACTCTTGTGTTCAATCTGAAGCAGTGACAATATTTCACCATGTGAAATAAATAGATATTTCAAGTTGTAGAAAAGCCATAATTTCATCAAAGTCAAAATATACTTTGATGTCAGAAGTTTTTCAACTAATTGAGAACACTTTTGAACAATAAATACAAATTTAAATTGAAATTATTATGTCCTATTAATTGAAAATAGATTAATAATAATACTGCATACTGGTTAAATGATTTTGAATATCGTTTTTAAATGACTCACACTTTCAACAAAACAATAGCTCTCCATTTTTTATGATGACTCGCCAATGCAATCTCCCATCAAGTTGTAGCAAACAACGAAATTGTCTATGTGACAAATGTTTAACAAGTTTTGGGCTCAATTAGTGTTGGTTTGAAATGCAGTTTATTCAAGGTCTGTCGAAAGACATTGTTTTACAGCGAGATACTATTTTTTCATGGTTTCATTCACACTCACTTGAATCCATGTAGGTACTTGATTTTTTGGACCCCACCTTTAAGTTTTGGTATAAATGTTTAGTGAAATTGTGTAGTTGTATCATTTGATCTGCTCAGACAAATAATATTCAATCAATATGTTTAAATTCGTAAGTATTACTTGATATTGATATGAGTAGGATATTTTATGGGAAAGGCCTATTAAACAAACTCCTGTTTTTGTATTCCATTTGCTAATAATAAATATTTTTCAACAGATCGTGTTTGCCGCCATCTTGGCCCTTGCAGTAGCTGCTCCCAAACCAGGACTCCTAGCTTCACCACTTGTGGCCTCTGCCCCTCTTGCCTACTCTGCCCACCCAGCACCCTTGGCGTACTCTTCGGGATACTCACCCTATGTCGCAGCTCCCTTGGCCTACGGAGCATCCCCTTTGACCTACTCCGCATCTTATGCTTACCCAACCAGATATTCTGCACCACTCGTTCACTATTGAAAATATTTTTTAACCAGTCGAAACATTCCTGGAATTGATTTTTACTGATTCACTGTGGAAATTAAAGCTATCGATTTATAATTTCTTGAGTTTCAATCTGATACCATCTTGATTGAAAGAAAAATTGTGGATGAAATAGTTTCGCTAATGTACTTTTCATCATAAAATTGATAAATAAGATATCATTGTTATGACTAGTGGAAATATTTTTCAACAAAAGCGAGGTAATGGTAATGGTAATGGGTGGGGGACGCAAGCGTCAGCGACTAGACTCCAGTGGGCCCTTTTCGCAATCCCCGGCATCTTCACTCATCCCATGTCGGATACCTGCTCGAACCTCTTCGACCTTCTTATGAAAGTCGAAATGTCCTTCCATTGCAACGAGTGCAATTCTTCCTCCTTAATAGTGGCAGCTCCGAAGACGTTTTGTCTGAGCCTGTCATGAATACCACATTCGCACAGGAAGTGGAAGGAGTCCTCCTCTTCCCCACATTCCGTGCATAGTGGGTCTGCCTCAACTCTGATGAGAGCCAGGTGCCTCCTGAGGCCGCAGTGGCCGGTAAGAACTCCCACCAACAGTCGGAGTTCTTTGCGGCCTAGCTTCAGTATCTTAGCCGTCCTTGCTACAGGGAGTACTACAAAATTTCAAATACCTCAATTTTTAAAAATTTTTGACTCAATATCTTTAATTATTTCCATTTAGGTTGATAAACATTTTTTGATAAAACAAACAGACGTAGACACTTCTTTTTTTATCTTAATGCATTTACTGGTAATACATTTACTGGTTTTCTGAACACAATAACGAGAGAAAATTCATAATTTCAGATCAGAATTCTCTCGACTTCGAATACCTCGGAGGAAATAAAGAAAGATTGTTTGATAAAAGGAAATAATTCTTCTACTCATTAAATTACGACCTTTTGCCATTTTCTTTGGATGCACGTTTATTATTGGATATTTTTTATCGAATCATTTGCTGTTTTATATACTGGGTGTTCCATACTCCATGGCCTATTAGACGTTTCTGGAAAAGGCGACGTACGATTATTTTGAAAATTTGGTTTCTTGGATAATCAGTAAGTACTGTATCGATCTAAAATATTTTCGACACTGTAGCGATGCCGCTTCTATCGAAAAGTAGCAACAACTTTGATATTTTGAATAGAATACCCTGTATATCATTGCATTTTTTGATTTGCTATTGCTTTTTGATTATTTTCATATAATACTTCCCTATACCCATCTCAACATAGCTTCAATTAAACGTTCATTACTGCACTATTTGAATACGTAGAAAGCTGAAATTTTGGATATAGTTTGACAATGTCCTGTGTATTAGTTGTGATTCGGGGAATTCGTTCTTCATTATATAGGGTCGTTCGAAATTTGTGATTATACCGAGAGATACAAAGGTGGTGAAAGGATAAGACACTTGGGTCCACGGCCTTAGCCACCGTGATCCCCAGATCTAACTCTTCTAAATTTTCACATTGAATTAAATTGGACATCACTTCGAAAACATGAATTAGCGATTAAAAGAACCTTAATTTTTTTATTGATTTCTCAACAGACACACGTTTTTGAGATATCCTGAATGGGAGTTAAAATTATCAAGTAGACGAAAAACCGAACCAAGCATACTTTGTTCAAATCTGAATTAAACTTTCAAATCACTGCATTTCTCAATTCATGCAATATTAGTTTTGGAAAAGACTGTTGTTAAAAAAATACAAAATAAAAATATCTAATGAACACTTAGAAATATGGGACAAATTCGACAAAAATTATTCAGATTTACATTTGAATAATTATTGTTTTCCATTTTGATTCTCTTCTGATCAAATTTACGTTAATGAACGCTCAAATGTTTTATTATCAATGTAGGTACTGATTTTCGAATTTTCATAATGACATGTCAAAGTAATCCAATTTTTATAGAAAACTTTTATTTCGGAAACCTGACTCTTTGGGTATGGGAACATGATTTGAAAGAAAGTTAAATTTTCTTTCAGAGTATTTCATGATATACATGGTGTTCCATTTGAAAAAGCACTTTTCCATACTTTTATATCCATCGAAAAAGTCACAAATTTTCAAAGACCCTGTATAATGAAGAACTAATTGCCTCAGTCATAACTAATACACAGGACATTGTCAAACTACATCCAAAATTTCAGCTTTCTACGTATTCAAATACTACAATAATAATCGTTTAATTAAGTTCAAAAACCACTGGAGATAGGGATAGAGAAGTATTATATGAAAATTATTAAAAACAATAGCAAAGCGAAAATGCAATAATATACAAGGTATTCAATTCAAAACATCAAAGTTGTTGATACTTTTCGATAGAAGCGGCAACGCCGCAATGCTGAAAATATTTTAGATCGATAGAGCAGAACTGATTATCCAAGAAACCAAATTCTCAGAATAATCCTACATCCTGTTTTCCAAAAACGTCTAATAGGTCATCGAGTTTGGAATACCCTGTATACTGCGAACAATAGTTTCTTAGCAATATAGGTATTATGCTTTTTCTACGACCATTGAGAAAAATGAACATTTCAATTGCGTCTTCGATTAAGAAAAAGAGGTAGCGATTGAACAAATCTCATGTTTGATCAGTTCGAAATGGGTTCATAAAAATGCTAAACACTTGGAGGTGGTTTAATCGCATTCACAGAATCAATAACGGTATCGACCACTATCCAATGAGTGATTATCTCTCGAAAATACTGGGATGAAACCGAATATGCCATCACATCAAAGCCAGTCCATTTTCTGTTTCGTTTTTAACTGGCAACTGTTAGATATTGATTTATTTTAAACATAAAATTAATACCAACATCGTGTTAGGTTAAAAAGATAAAACTGATAATAATAATAATATTGTTCATTCATAATATCAAACTTAAAACATTGCTGTATAGCCAATAATGACTTAAAACTAAAATTAAGAAAATCATATACAACAAACTGATGAACAAACAATGGCACCTCAAGGAAATTAATCCGCGCGTGGACTAGCCTATGTAAATCACTCATAAAACATCAACATACGAAACGAGAGAAAAAATGTATTGTCAAGAAGGCGCTAATTAATTTAAAATATTATCAGATCATATCTATTTTCCCAAAATTCACATTTTATGAATTTGTAAACAAATTAATTATTGAAGTTTATAATTTGATAAACAAAACATAACACCGGGGTCACCTACGAAAGTATAAACTAGCAGTCCATTGATGATATTATTCGGCATGTCAGTGGCTCGACATTGAATAATTTTTCACGTAATAAAAACAAAAACATTTACAAAAGTTGAATAAATACACGAGAACCGAAAAGATGATCTCTCAGTGGCGAGTATTGCGAGTCCCCGAGAGATCCAGCGTAGTAGAGTCATTGGTAATTATTGGGAAGATAGATCGATCTCCGAAAGCCCTTCGTACGAACCCCTTCCTCTGAGAGATGTACCCAAGTTCGTTGAGTGTCTGCATTTGGTAAGAAAGAGCCTTTTATATTTGGAACAAATTATCTTTTGTTGTTTTTGTGTATTATATTGCCCTTTGCCCGTTGTCCCTTTATTGTGTACTTAGTTGATAAGGTCTTGTGTGCACCAGGTTAATTTTTTAATATATATACCTTTGAAGTGTTTTTGTGACTTGTTTGATTTATTAGAGGGTATCCTGAGTAAGAATCAGGTTACCCCTGGGTCTTGCTGACCTACGTCCCAAGCGAAGGGCTTATAGCTTCCCTATAGAGCCCTATTCGCGACAGTATACTTAGTACTGAGGAACATTTTCAACAAACAGTTATGAAATAGTTGTCAAACAGTAACCGGACGTAAACGGAGGGCAGTGTGAAAGTAGATATTTGAAAAACTTCAGAGAAAATCAGAATTTTATAATCTTTTGATTAAATTATGATAATAAAAAAATCTGGTGATTATCGGCATATGCATATATACCCGCCTATACAGGGTGAGTCAGAATAAGACCGACAAACTCCGATAACAGATTCCTTGCCTCATTTTGAGATGAAAAGTTTCTATCAAGGTATGTCCTAAAATGCATCCCCTCTGAGATACAGGGTGTCAAAAGTGCGAAAAAAATTCAGATTTTTTTCTTTTTTTCTGAAACTCCTGGAGAAAAAAAATTCAAACTTGGTGCACTAATCAAGGTTTATCAACGTGATAATTTGAAGTTATAATTTTCAATTTTTGTAAACCAGTGGCGTAGTTACGATGGTATGTGTTCATATTTTCCTTCATATTTTCTTTGGACAACTGAATTGACAAATTAGCGTTCGACATCAGTGAGGCTCATCCATACTCAACCTAAAAGTCATAACATTCCATTTGCCTAAAAGTGAAGGTTTCTTAGATATTTGCAAAAAACTGAAGATGTGTCCTGAGAAGAGACATAACATCCTGTGTGCTATAATCGCATGATGCAACTTTATTATAACTTATAGGAATAATTGTCAACCTCTTGAACGTTTTTTAATGTTGGGAGTATTCCTAACATAGTACAGGTAAGTCAGAATGAGACCGACAAACTCCGTTTTTTTTATTCGTCATAATATTTGAACGAATCAATTTCGTAAATTCACCAATATGTGACCACACATTGTTGCATAATGATTATTCTGAAAGATCCACTGACAAACCCAGCCTCAAATTATAATACTCCTGTTAGAGGAGAGTTAAGCCTAAAATAATATTTGCGAAAAACTGTAAATAAGTACCTACTTTCAATTTGTTAAATTTTATGTTGGAGTATCATTATCAAAGTCATTTCATACTGAATCATCTAGGAAAATATTTTCCAATCATCATGTTTTTGGTGAAGAAAAACAATTATTGTGAATTTATATCTACTCAAATGATAGAAACGGTTTATAGGGTACACAACATAAAAACAAAAAAGGCTCAAAGTAAATGTTCAAATGTACCACCATTTTGTTCGATACACAATTGGCATCTTCGTATCATTGACTGTCGCACGCTTTTGAATATTCCTGGTGTATCCTGTATTAACGTACATGCTGCTAAAATTCTTGCCGTTAAATCTTCAACAGATTCTACAGGTGTCGAATACACCAGGGATTTAAGATATCCCCACAAAAAAGTGTATGGGACCACATCTACCTATCCACTGATCATGGAACGTTTCATCAAGAAACTGACGAACGATTCGTTGAAAAGGGGCCGGTGCTCCGTCATATTGAAACCGAAACCACATTCTTTGACGAACCAATGGCAGTACTTCTTCGAGTAGCTCAGGTAAAACATATTCAAGAAAAGCTCGGTAGTTCTGTCCATTCAAACGTGGAGGAAGAAGTCGAACCTTCCAGACTAGTTTGTATACCATTGATCAATGCATAAAAAATACACAATTTTTTTTCCTTGTTCTTTTTCAAAACCATATGCTGAATGGATTAATTTTCCTCGATAAACCAATTAGAAAAGAAAAGGCTCTAAAAATGATACTCCAACATAAAATTCAACAAATCAAGAGTACTTATCTTCGGTTTTTCGCAAAAATTGGTTCAGGTCTAAACTCGTATTTGAGTGGAGTATTATTAATTTGAAGTAGGGTTTTTTTTACTCAGGGCATATCTTCAGTTTTCCTCAATTATCTTCAGAAACCTTTACTTTTTGACACATAGGTTAAGTATCGATGAGCCTAACTTATGTCAAACGCTCATATATTCTGACTCACCTGTACTATGTTATGAATACTCCCAAAATTGAAAAATGTTCAGGAGGTTGACAATTATTCCTACAAGTTATAATAAAGTTGCATCATGCGATTATAGCACACAAGATGTTATGTCTCTTCTCAGGACATATCTTCATTTTTTCGCAAATATCTCAGAAATCTTCACTTTTAGGCAAATAGAATGTAATGACTTTTAGGTTGAGTATGGATGAGTCTAACTGATGTCAAACGCTCATTTCTCAATTCAGTTGTCCAAAGAAAATATGAAGGAAAATATGACCACATACCATCGTAACTACGCCACTGGTTTACGAAAATTGAAAATTATAACTTCAAATTATCACGTTGATAAACCTCGATTAGTGCACCAAGTTTGAAATTTTTTTCTTCAGGGGTTTCAGAGAAAAAGAAAAAAATCTAAATTTTTTTCGCACTTTTGACACCCTGTATCTCAGAGGGGATGCATTTTGGGACATACCTTGATAGAAGCTTTTCATCTTAAAATTAGGCAAGAAATCTGCAGTCGGAGTTTGTCGGTCTTATTCTGACTCACCCTGTATACAAACATATATATCCGCATAGACAGGTACATATTGACAAGACATGTATTGAATAATTTTTACCTCGATTTACGAGAAAGAGCAAAAAGAAAAAGCAAACACTTAACTAATTTTTTTCAATTATTTTTCATATCGATCAATTTATGTATTGCAGATCTAGTTTGGCTGAATATCCACTTCTTTAGTTTCGATTTCAGTAGGGAATAGGAGTTTATGAGTTTCAGCTCTTCGGGTAACATATTGTATAATCTTGGTCCTAGAAACCGTGTCTGCCCTATTGTTTTATTAATGTTAGGTATAATTATCGACCCTTTACTATATCGCGTGTCATAATTGTGGGTGATTTTTGGGTAGAGATATTTGGTCTTGTGTTGGTGGTGTATAAGGGCCTGATAATATATTTGCCTGATATCCATGACTTGGCTCTCGTAAAACAAGTTGTCGCTAGGGTATCGATAATGCTTGCCAAGTATGGTTTTCAGTATCCATTTTTGGGCTACTTCAATTTTCCCTAGGTGATTATTTGTTAATCCTCCCCAGGCAATTATTCAATAAGTCAAATTGGACTAAAGCAAAACACATCGTCATCAGGTGTTTATGGTTACAAAAACTTTGACATATTTCAAATTTTGGGGTAGGGCTTCTTAATTTTTTAGTAAGAATTTTTGACTGGACTGGATGTATATCCCTAGGTATTTAACTTAATTTTTGGAGGAGATTTCCAGCGTTTCCGTCGATGTTATTGTTTGAAGGTTCTTCAGAGATGGCAGGGTATTGGTTTGGCTGGTAAAGGGAATATAGTATGTTTTGCTTTCGTTGATGGTTAGTAGCCTATTCAATTCAACTATCATTGTGAACTCCTTCTCAATTTTATTTTTCTGGTGGTTCCATGACTCGGCTTCATAGAAGATTGCAGTACCATCTTCGAAACTAACTATATCACCTTTGCTTGGTAAGTTGAATAATTCGTTGATATATACAGTACGATGCAAATGTATGGAATAAATTCATTATTTCTGAATATAAACATATATTGTAAAATTCCTCGAACACGTCGATTTTCTTTTCCGATTGGACAATTTTTGAACTCCACCCTGAATATATAGGGTTATCCGCATTCGAGAAAAAATTACTTAAGTCATATTTTTAAATAGAACACCAAGTGTATTTTTCCATATTTGGTTCGGGATCGTCATTACAAATCCAGTGATACCAGGTTTGATGGGATTATGTCAAACGGCTGTGGAGATATGGGCAAAAAAATTCCTGGTATGTCCAATAAGTATGACTGAGACTTCACACGATTCGGAAGGTTTGACATAATCCCATCAAACCTGGTATGACTAGATTTGTAATGACGATCCCTAACCAAAAATGGAAAAATACACTGGGTGTCCCATTTAAAAATATCACTAAAGTAATTTTTCTCGAATGCAGATAACCCTATATATTTAGGGTAGGGTTCAAAAATTGGCCAATCGGAAAAGAAAATCGACGTGTTCGAGGAATTTTACAATATATGTTTATATTCAGAAATAATGAATTTATTCCATACATTTGCATCGTTCTGTATATATCAACGAATTATTCAACCTACCAACTAACGGTGATATAGTTAGTTTCGCAGATGATACTGCAATCTTCTATGAAGCCGAGTCATGGAACCACTGAAAGTAAACTTTTTTTCTCTCGTTTTATGAGTGATTTTATGAGTGATTTACATAGGCTAGTCCACGCGCGGATTAATTTCCATGAGGTGCCATTGTTTGTTCATTAGTTTGTTGTATATGATTTTCTTAATTTTAGTTTTAAGTCATTATTGGCTATACAGCAATGTTTTAAGTTTTATATTATGAATGAACATTATTATTATTATAATTATTATCAGTTTTCATTTTTTTAACCTAACACGATGTTGGTATTAATTTCATGTTTAAAATAAATCAATATCTAACAGTTGCGAGTTAAAAACGAAACAAAAATCGGACTGGCTTTCATGTGATGACATATTCGGTTTTATCCCAGTGTTTTCGAGACATAATCACTCATTAGGTAGTGGTCGATACCGTTATTGATTCTGTGAATGCGATTAAACCACCTCCAAGTGTTTAGCATTTTTATGAACCCATTTCGAACTGATCAAACATGATATTTGTTCAATCGCTACCTCTTTGTTGATCAAAGGATCAGCAATAGGAAAAAATCGATAAGATAATGAGGCAGAAAATAAAATTCATGGTATTTGAACATTTTGTAAATTGGGCTTTTTTTAAATAAAACAAGGAAACAAAATTGATGTTGTTTTTGTTGCATTGAGTTTTACAGCTTTTGTTTACTCATTAGAGGTAGCTGATTTCACATCTACCCTTATTCTTTACAGCACCTCTATTTATTGAGATACAGGTATTGGCCATTTTTTGTACTAGTCTCACTAAATATCCACAAAACTGTTTCATTTATAACATTTTTCAAAAGTTTACAATGTCTACGTCGGCGTCGAGAAATATTTGTAGAAATGACCTGAACTGTTTCTGTGTTTTTTTTCTTTTATTTTTCTGTGGAGATGACTTTGTGTTTTTCTGCATCGTCAAACGAACTGTTTCTGTTACATCTGTAGTGATTATACATTGAAAAATTCAGACTATGTGTGACAAAGTTCGTAAAACAAGTGTATTTCGACTACTTTGGATTTCAATAGATTGGTGGTTTACTGAATTCATCAAATATTTGTTCCCGATATGCAAATACCTATCCGGGATCATTTCTGGCATGATTAACAAATGTAACATGTACCTTCTGGATTTGGCTATTGGCTCCCATTACATATTTTCTTAAACAAGTGCGAATTGCATATTTATATTTTTAAAATTGCAATATTCTTGTCTGAACCGAGTCACATCATTCAGCAAAGAAAGGGCTCAGAATAGTGTCCCTTATTGAAATCATCTAGCCTCAACCCACTCCAGAAGTATGTGTTCACCACTTAAAGAAAAAAATTTTCTTGCAAGTGGCCAAGAGGAATTCGTCAAAAAATGTAATGTTCAATCTCTAGTGCAAGTCCATTTCAGCTTAAAGTGGAGCAGTACAGAAGAATCGGGAAAAAATTCACAAAATCATCTCCACATTTCCACAATTCGAAAACAAGTATCAAAACAGATGGAGGTACATGGTTTGGATTCAGCAAGAATCCATCTTCAGCCTTATACGAGTTATGGAGAGGAAAAAACGCCCTTTTTATATAATTGTAAACGATTGTTGGAAAATTAATATCACGTATGAATATTATTAACAAGCATGGCTATAGCTTGTTTGAAAAATTCAAAATGGTACGAAGACTCATGTCTTTTTGATGTTTTATTAGGGTTCTTCACCCTTCCACCAACAATGTACAGTGAATTGCATATTCTTGATTGAAATATACCGGGTGGGTCACGGTCGAAGGTACCTTAGACGTTTACGGAGAACGGGATGTAGGATCATTCTGAAAATTTGGTTTCTCAAGTAGTTGCTTTTGGTCTATCGATCTAAAATATTTTCAGCAATGCAGCGTTGCTGCTTATACCAGAAAGTAGCAGAATCTTTGTTATTTCGAATGGGTCACCCTGTATGTCACCGCATTTTTGAACTTGTCATTCCTTTCTGATTATTTCTACCTCATGCTCCCCCGTACCTATCTCTAACGGTTTTTGAGATATTGGTTATTTTCCATATTTTTTATCCAAAACAGCTCGAATTGAATGTTTATCTCTGCGGTATTTGGATTCTCAGGAAGTTAACATTATGTGTTTAGTTCATCAAGATCATGTACATTGATTCTGTGTAGAGAAGTTTGGTCTGCGTTATACAGGGTCGTTCAAAATTCATGATCTTACTGCTAGATACGAAAAGGGTTGAAAGTGCGTTTTTTTAAATGGAACATCCTGTATATTATGAAATATCCTGAAAGATGAATAAATTCCCTTCGAATTGATATGTCATGTTCCTATACCTAAATAGCCAGAATTCCGAGATAATAGCAATTTTCACTTGTAATCTCCCAAGTGCTTGAATTATTGCCGGAAATTTTTCGAGTACATGAATTTTTTTGAAAATTAATGTGCGAGATAAATTTACGGCAATTAATTCAAGCACGAGGGGGATTCGGTAAGAAAATTTCACACCGAGAAATGAAAATCATCTAACAATTCATAAGAAATAACTAACGATGGTTTCACCTGAACTATTTATAACCACTGAAATATTGATATGTAAAATACTTAACAAAATTTTCATCAATAAATGAAAAAGTTATGTTCTAATAGTGGATTGAACCATCGACCTAGCGACTCATAGGCCGCAACACTACCGCTGAGCTCAAACTCAAAAACATGTATATTCAGATATTTATTTATTTACATTGCATTTCGGTGAAATCTATGTACAACACAACTCTGCTTGATATTTTCCGCCCATCTCCGTGGGCTGATAGGGATCCCGCAGGTTGTGAGGAAGTGCTGGGGTGGGGGGGCACCGTCGACCCCTGTTGCCAGGGGTCGGCGTTGTCCCGAATATTGTGTCTCAGATTTTACCTTCCTACAACATGGTATTAGTATACCCTGTCTCCCGCTATGCTAATACAAGGGTTGATTGTCTTAGTCCTCTATAGAGGTGACTTGGTGCTTAGTCTTGGCGTTCATGGAACAAGTCCAGTTTTTGGTAAATGAGCCCGCCGTGTTTGCGGGGCTCATTGTGGTGTGCCCTTACTCTTGTTATTTTCCTGGTGAGTGAACTCTTGGATATGTGATCTTTGTAAAATGTATATGAAAGATTCATTATGTGGTCTTGGATAGTGGTGACTTTAGCTAGGTCACGCACGTTTCAAAGAAAATTCATGGACTCGAAAAATTTCCGGCAATAATTCAAGCACTTGGGAGATTACAAGTGAAAATTGCTATTATCTCGGAATTCTGGCTATTTTGGTATAGGAACATGATATATCAATTCGAAGGGAATTTAGTCATCTTTCAGGATATTTCATAACATACAGGATGTTCCATTTAAAAAAACGCACTTTCAACCCTTTTCGTATCTAGCAGTAAGATCATGAATTTTGAACGACCCTGTATAACGCAGAACAAACTTCTCTATACAGAATCAATGTACATGATTTTGATGAACTAAACACAAAATTGCAACTTCCTAAAATCCAAATACCGCAGAAATAAACATTCAATTCGAGCTCTGTTTTGGATAAAAAATATTGAAAATAACCAATATCTAAAAAACCGTTAGAGATAGGTATAGGTGAGTAAGGGGCAGAAATAATCAGAAAGGAATGACAAGTTCAAAAATGTGGTAATATACAGGGTGACCCTTTTGAAATAACAAAGATGCTGCTACTTTCTGGTATAAGCGGCAACGCTGCAATGCTGAAAATATTTTAGATCGATAGACCAAGAGCAACTACTTGAGAAACCAAATTTTCAGAATGATCCTATGTCCCGTACTCCGTAAACGTCTAAGGTACCATCGACCGTGACCCACCCTGTATAATAAGTGAAATTTTTAGATCGAAATGTGGTGTTAAAATTAGATTGGATTGTCTAATTATTTTTGGTTGGACCTATTCAAGAAATATTCGGTTGAATCACTGGAATTATGCAATAATGCGAAATATACTTTTTATAATGTGATATTAAATTTTTTCATAAATGATCTGGGCTCTAGAAAACTTATTTTTTTATTGAATTGTCAAAAGTGTAATTTATAAAACAACTGAATGACGCTCTGGCCAATGATTTCGTTATCACCCTATGAGTTACAAATGTTGCGGCATCAGTTTTCTTCAATATCATCAATTAAAATCAAACATTTTTATTTACTTAGTATGCAATATCACTCTTTCCCTTGTATGAAATTTTGTAAAAGTCACTTCCTTGTCACCATTCTTGCTTCCATTATCTAGATTCACTTGAACAAGACGACAAATTCTTATTGTATTTTCCACCCAATAAATCCTGTTTGATATGTAGTTTATTCAGAACATGGCACGGTCATGGTCAAAGTCTTCGATCGGTACGAAATCTAGTTTTTTTAATTCATTCTTTCGAAAAGAACATGCATTCCCACATACGTTGATCCTTATAGGTACAGTCAGATTTTCAAGCCCCACCTTTGAATTTCAGTATAAATGCGGAGTAGATACCTGATAGTGCATCATTTGATTTACAGAGTCAAATACTATACAACCAAAATGTTCAGATTCGTAAGTATAACTTATTATCAAATTTGATATTTTGTCTGTTAGTGTGAAATTGGTGGAGATACTTCTAAAATCTGGAAGTACTCACGAAATTTTTTTTGCAAAAAACATCTATATTCGTTTTACCCTGATTTTACTGTACCATAATAAATTAGATACCAAAAAATCATCCGATGAAATGAAATTTTATTTGAATAACAAAACGTGTTTCAATCCTTTTTTGAATACTTAATATTTGTGCTAGATCTTGCTCTGGATATTTATTATATCGATGCATCGTCTGTCATCCATATTTGTTTTTATTGTTGGATCATTATAGCACAGATATATCTCCCATTAGCTGGAAATCATATTTTCGGAAAGTTTTGTTGTCATTGCGTTTGGATTGAGAAAACGATTACATTTGATTGGTTTATAATATGAGGGAAATTGTCAATACAATTATTGATTGAATCTAATGACATTTCATTCTTTGATGAATGCGAATATTGAATTTAGGTATTATTTTTGAAATTGTGCAATGAATTCATTTTCAAGCATATGCTTTGATGAATATAACTTGATCTAATATTCTGGCGGATAAAATTTGATCTGAATTATTTTTGCCTTAGAGCAATAGCACTTTACATCTGAATAGAAAGTCTTTTCTTCTTGAGCACTCTGGAGTTTTATCTACGTAGATGTGTTGTGCTAGTGTTAGGCAACAATGCTTTCGAATATTGCCAACATTTTCAGCGGGCAAAATATAAGGTCTTGTTACATTATCTATGAAAACCGATAAAGTAAACTATTATGAGATAGTGGAAGACAAGCCCTTACTTTGGTCTATCAATCTTTGCTATAACCTTATCAAAAACCTCGAAAAACCAAAAGAAAGGGCAGTGTTGACGAAATTGCTTGCATTTTATATGTTACTATTTGTTGCATTGTATGATAATCATGTTTTTACAGTTCGCCATTGTCTTCGCCGCCATCTTGGCCCTCGCAGTAGCTGCTCCCAAACCAGGTCTTCTCGCCGCCTCACCGCTTGTAGCCCATACCCCACTTGCCTACTCAGCTCCTCTGACCTACTCAGCACCATTGTCATACGCTTCTGGATATTCTCCCTACGCAGCAGCTCCCTTGGCCTACTCTGCATACGGATCATATGCCTACCCAGGGGGATACGTTCACTATTGAGAGTCGAAAGTAGTTTAGGACTGATGTATGGAAAAAAGTTGACTGTTTCGGAAATGTAATAAAAAAATCAAAAATAAACTATTTTTCATTATATGTATTGAATTTTCGAATTCAGAGAAGATTTGGATCCATTCTAGAAAGGTTACAAAACAGTAGAAGTAAGAGCATAGTTGAATCTTGATTTTGGGCAAGTCGCCTTTTAGTACCATCATGGGTTTATTTTGGTTCTAAATTCAGAACAGTTCTGGCATGCGTAGTGATGAAAATTCTATGAAACATGTTTTGGTTCCGGAAGAATTGTTCTGGAATGTAATTCCATGTATTTTAGTTTATTTTCGAACCAGTTCATGACCATCCTAGAACCATTCAAATTGTTTGCGCATTTTACCTGGTGCTGGTTCGCAACTCTGGAATTCGCACATATAAGCGTAGATCATTTCAGTGTAATTAATTTTATCTCCGTGAATTTGTGCCGTAGACAAAGTAAAAAGTTTCTTCTGAAGCTGATTATAGTTCGAATATCACGACCTCCAAGTATTTTAATCCCAACCTAGTAAATGTAATATTCTTGGACGATACCCGAACAAAGAGAATCTGGTTCTTTTCAAATGGAACGTGTACCAGACCTTTGTTTAATTTTCCTCCAGCAATCACTTCCCTCAACCGTTTCATGTTTTTGATATCAGAACCACCAACTCTCGACATTTCAGAAGAAATTCATATGTAAAAGCGTCCTCTTTCAGTGAAATAATTTTTTTTCAAATTCTTCCACACCGCGCCACAAATTCTAGGATTGACAAAAATCTGTAAAAATATATCAGTTTTCAAGAACTTTGGACCATGGGAAAGGACCAAATACATGGGAAAATGGCTCTCAGCCAATTTTGATTTTTTTTAGGATATTGTAGTATCAGTCAGTCAGTCTTAAAATAGGCCCACTGATATTCAGGGCGGATCATTAATAGCGACAATTTACCTTATTTTGCAAATCTTTATCATCGGTTCCATCAGTGGAAAATCCCTATTGGGATTCTTTCCTTATGACAAAAATATTTTCTCTAAAAGTTTCGACTTTTTTACAACACAATATTTTTTTTATTAAAGCTCGTTTTTTATACTACATGTTTTTAACAATAGCCACACAAAACAGCATTATTGAGTCAATAAATCCACTTTGGAGCCACAACTACTCGGGAAAGACTTATAGTAATAGATTATTATGATTAGCTTCAAAAAGTTAGGGTCACATTTCAAACGGGGGGCGTTTAGAAATATTAGATGAAATCGGTTTTGTACGTAATTATTTTTGAATAGATCTGCCAATTTGGATAATATTTTTGAGTTATACTTCAAAGTATATCACCCTACTCTCGAGTGAGTTTCATTAATTTCCAATGTCTGCTATCTGAAATATAAATTAAAATAGATATTCTATTCTATTCTGACATGTCATTCGACTTTCATCAAACCAGCAATGGTATTATTTTGCTACCAATCATCTAAAAAGTAATAATTTTGGTAAAACAGCAATTTTTATGATTTTCAAAAATCCGTATCTCCGAAACTGGACATAGAAACTGATTTGAACTTGCATGAGTAACTTCTAGTGACTTGTACTACTATATACCAAAAAATTATCAAAATTGGCTGGAATCCATTTTTCCCTGTTTTTGGTGCGGGGTCCATTGTAAAGACAAGTATCAACGGATGACAGATGAGGATGTATGTCATTTTGGTTTCACAAAAATCGCAACTGAAATAGAACGGATCCGAGTTCAATTCCTACTGCGCGTATTAGGTTTTTCTCAAATTCAAAATAGCTCTTGGACAGTTCACGATTTTTAACTAAAACAAAGCTAATGTTTGACAAAACTACTAGATCAATGATAAATTAGTGTCTAACGGCTCCATCAGAATGTAGAATTATCTGTTGGTGAAATGGTGTTTTGCAGGGATTACAGAAAACCAAATCGTAAAACCTAGACGAAGTGCGATAGATGCGATTTGAAAAATATGTATCTCATATATAACCATTCTACCTGAATTGGTCGTAGTTTTGAATCTATGCATTGTTTGTGTAATCGAATTTTGTAACCAAAATTCATTTTCGATGTGAACTCCATGCTTTACTACTCACAACAAACAGGTTGTCTATCGCATTCATCAATTATTGGTTTCTCAAATCAGTTAAACGCAAAGTCGTCTCCACAATTTAATATCCCATCTAGTACCATTCTATCATACTAGATGGGATATTAAATTGTCGAGACGAATTTGCGTTTTACTGATTTGTATATGTATTGAGATTGTTGTATTTCGTTCTCGTGCAGTCAATTCTACAGTATGGTCTGATATTCTGGGGATCATTGCTACACTTTGAAAAGGCTTTTATTGCCCAAAAAAATCCTACGTACCATGTTCAATGTTCACAACTATCTGTAAAAATGTGTTCATTAGAGCACAATTGATGACATTACCTAGCTTATATGTCTATCGACTATTCCTATACATTCATATACAACATACGTTTGAGAAGAATGAGGACGTGCACTTTCACAACACCAGACGAAAAATTGATATTCATCAACCTTATTCCCGATTGAACATATGTCAAAATTCACCTAACTATATCGGAACCAAATTGTATAATAAAATCAAACTAATGTACAAGAACGATGAACATTATAATGAGTCATTTGAGACTAGATTTCGTCGGTCCCACGCCAAAAACGAGAATGTGCAAATTTCAGGATTCTGTCTTCGATATGTAAATTAATAATTTTCTATTATTATTAGGTTGTCTACTGTGAATGAGAATGAATTCGCGAATGTGAAAACTTACCAAGGTTTTCAAAGAAAGAAGCAGGAATATTCTAAAAACTTTTCTCATTCGAAATTACAAAATGCACATTCGACCGACGCGACGATTTGAAAAATTTCTAACAGAAAATGCATTTTATACAATTAAACAGTTTTTACAATTTTGAAAAAAATTATCTCTTCAATCTGTATTATACCTCCCAGATTTTGATCTGTTTGTGTTTGCATAGTCATGTGTGTTATGAATGTATAGACTGTAATGTGATTCAAATTTTAATTGTATTCAATATTTAAATTTCACTCTATATTTTGACTAGTCCAATAAGTATGCGTTCGTCTTTGGTGTAGATCAAATACACATTTATATTTCTGTGATGAATAAATTGATTTTGATTTTGAACTACCATATACCTCTAAGGAAATAGCAAAAATCACTTCCTTGTCAAAGACAACTCGATTTTCTCATTCTCAGGATTCGCTTACAATCCGACACACTTTCTGTATTTTTCACCTAATAAACCGCAGCATAAAAAGTTTCCTTCAATATCCTCAATTGGAATCAAACACTTCCATTTATTCACTATTCAATTCCGTTCTTTCTCTTGTATTGAACTTTGCAAAAATAATTGCACTTCCTTGTCACCATTTCACTCTCATTATCAAGATTAAATTTTAACTGTATTTTCAACCCAATAAATCCTGTTTGATATGTAGTTTATTCAGAACGTGGTACCGTCACGGTCAAAGTCTTCGATCAATACAAAATCTACTTTTTTTTATTCATTCTTTCGAAAATAACATGCAATCCCACATAAGCAAATCGGATTTTCAAGCCCGACCTTTGAATTTTAGTATAAATGCCAAGTAGATTTCTGATATAGGTAGTATCATTTGATCTACAGAGTCAAACACAACTCAGTCAAAATGTTCAGATTCGTAAGTATGACTTCATATCAAATTCAATATTCTGTCTGTTATCAGTAAAATTGATGGAAATACTCTCGCACTTTGGAAGTTCTCACGAAGTTTGATTTGTGAAAAAATCTTCACTCTTTTTTCCCTGATGCTCTTACTACCCGCTCATTATTATGGTTTCTGAGAAACCACACGTAGCGTAGCACTTTTTTAATAACCATTAATGTTCAACCCTCTGCTGAAAAAAAAAATATGTAGGTACTCGATCTCGCTGTGGATACTCGTTTCATCGATACATCGCCTATCAGCTGATTTTGTTATTGGTGCTGTGTTACTATCGCACAAGTTGAAATGGGAAACATTCTGAATTATTAGAAGTTGAAGCAAACATGACCCCTCTGGCAATGAAAAAACCTATAATAAAAATTAAGTAACTGTTTTCTACGACCATTAAGAAAAATGAACATTTCAATTACGTCTTCGATTAAGAAACCTACCACGTTGTAACATCGATTTTCATTTCCCACGGGCTAGCTGCATCGAATATTTCATTTCCTACGACTTTTATGAACTACTAGACTGTCATTATAGGTAGGTATTATAGTTATTTATGTATCAAGGGCGTAAAGTAGGCGTTTATGGCCTGCGGCATGGATAATGGCCCGATGGCGTTAGCCGAGGGCCATCACACGCCGAAGGCCTTAAACGCATTTTACGCACGTGATGCATACGAAATTTTATGCACTAGCGGTTTTATAGCGCGAATCACAAATACTGACTTAAATTGCAATGGTCTACACGTTTCATACGTTATGCATACAATAATTAAGGGTAACATAATATGAGGAATGTGAAACTATAGTAGCTGAGTGCTATATTGGAGAATCTATTTCAAAAAATAGATCATCACCGAAAAAATTGCCAACGATTATGAACAAATGTTAGAAAGAGTATTGCTCTATTGAACTGAAATGATTCTAATTCGTGTTAGGAATTACATGAAATTATGTGTGAGTATAGACAATTTGAGAATTTTGTCTACTTTACGGCCCGCCGGGCCATAATGCGCCCACGGGCGGTAAAGTGCCACTTTACGTCCGGCGAACCGGGCGGAAAAGTGTACTTTACCGCCCGCTAGTGCATAAACGAATTTTATGAACATAAATAATATCGAAGTAAGTTTGTTTACGTCTATCTAATAATTTGACATTTCACATCAGTAGATAATTACAAAATTCGATTGAAAAAATTAAGTTATTGAAAATAATTAGCGATAGTGAGGATGATTTAACAATCGAAATAATAAATTTATATCAGAAGCTCCTGATAATGCCCATCTTCTGACAAAGGTATGATTTTCTTTTCATAAAACCAGAATAATTTCAATAAAAAGATTGATTACAATCGGATTCTATATTTTTGAATAGTTGACATATACTTTCTATATAGCAGTTAATTTGAACAAATTATTATGTGCTCTAGTAACGACGAGTGTTGATTCAGATGACACATGGACTTTGGATGGTGGGAGCGAAGGTTCAAATCCACGCATCCACATTTTTTTGCATTTTATAAAATTGATTAGTGTTTGATTTTTTCTGCATAAAGTTATTTCATTTCCAAGTAGTCAAAATTTGAAAATTTTGAATGTTATTTGTTTCACGACGTAGGTAGGTACGTGTACAAAAAGAAAAAATAGATGTTTCATTCAACGGGTGAAAAAAGAAAAAATCATCTAACCATGTAAAAATGACGGCAGGAAAGTTTATGATAAAAAGGATTATTAAAAATATTACAGATTTGTTAATAATTCAGATGGTCGTAGAAAAAGTATAGTGTACAATGAGCATGAAATGACCCATTTCCCACTCGTAGGTATATGAAATGTATGTCATTTCATGCTCATTGTACAATATACTATTTCGTAATACCCGTCCCCGGCTCGAGACGATACTCGGACAAGTCGAGACAAGACGAGACTTTTACTGGTCTCGTCTCGAGTCTCGTATATGGAGGTCTCGCATCTCGTACGAGAGACTCACAGGTGAATAATTCTACTTGTGGACTTGAGAACCTAATAAGAATATGAATAAAAGAAACACATTTTCATAATATTTGCAAAATGAACTAAAAAGTAATCGGTAAGCTGTAATCTTAGAAGAGCGGTAAATACACTTTGTGCTCGAAATACACATATGATTTTTCCTACAAACGCAGCATTTAGATATAAAAACGATCGACACTTCACTTAACATAGGCAGAGAAAATGTACATTTAGCAGTAATCTCAAATGTAAAAGCTATCCAAATATCCCTTAATTTACATCTTTGACAATAGAAAAAATCAGGAAAATAACTTGCCAAAAAAATACTGAACTCCGAGATCGAAGTCACACCGAGATCGATGCCAGATTGTTGGGAGAAGTAAATAAATGAATAAATAAATAAATTAAAGTTTATTCTATCAAAGCTATTATTAACATTTCATCATTCTACCCGAAGCAGCTACCCTTTCATCAGTCCATCTTCGCCCAACGGGGGATAGGATGAAAGGAAGAAGAGGACGGCAAGTGTGCTTCACGCCACCCTGCTGTTGCCAGCTCAGGTGACGTGCACGATGACTTTTGACAGTGCTAAGGGTCCCCATATAGAGAGGAATTTGGTCACTGCCTCCGCTGATGCACGGAAATGTCGACTTTTGGCAGAAATAACTGGAAAATAACTGGAGTATTCGCTCCTCCTGCATAGCATATGCTCGTGTTGTCGTCACATTCAATGTAAAAAGTTGAAGGTTGGTTGGTTTGTTAGGACCATAGTTTGGATGTTGCCCCGGAAAAGGCTAGAAGCAAAAAACCGGGTTGATGTACTTGACGTTTTGAATTCTCAACTTGTAGCGCTCCTGGAAGATGTCCAGCGACTCATATAACACTCCACCATGTTTGCGGGGTAGGTTGTCATGTACCCCAAGCCTGGTGAGACCCGCAATTAGCGGGTTTTTGAGGAGAAAGTACTTATAGAACTTATACGCAAGTTGCTTAATGTATGTCGGGATGGAGTCAACGCCCGCAAGCTCTCGCAACGCATCCAAACGAATGTAACTGTCACTATTAGTGACAATACGAAGAACCTTGTTCTGCGTCCTGTCAAGCCCCTGGAATTGAGTCTTGTACAGGTTAAAGAACACTAGAGAGGCGTACAACAATGCTGGTCACACCATCGTTTTGTACATCAGCATCTTATTGTTCAGAAACAGATGCGATGTTCTGTAGATTAGCGGGTATATCCACTTTACTGTAGCAGCAGCCCGCATAATCGCCAGAGTCAGGTAGGCATTCATTGTCAGCCGCCTGTCCATCTGGACTCCCAGGTATTTCACAGGACTCGACTCCTTTATGATTTTGTCCGAGATCCTCAACTTACAGTAGATTTTGGTTAACTTATATTTCCTCGTCGAATTGATGACTTTGGTCTTATCCGGGTTCACCACGATCTTCTTAGGAATCTTGGTAGGAAGAGTCTCTAACCTTGAAACCACCGCAGTTCATTAGAAAGCTTTGAATTTATTGTCTTTACTTTCCATCATGCAAGAATAGGTTCGTTTTCAACAAAAGCTAGGGAGATCAAGCGTTTTTTTAATATTCTCGCTCTAGAGCGTAAAAGCTGTCACAAAATGACATTTCTCGGAAAACATCAACTTTGCGTTGAGATCTGAAATCGTCAAAGGCTACTTTGGTAAACGGTAGTAGAAAATAACTATTATGATACAAGTTCTTCAAGTGGGATTTTTTTGTATGAAGTGAAGAAAACGCGAGAACAAAAAAGCTCTTTACGAAAGTGTTTCATAAAGTTCTTTTTTTCTACAGTTATTATATTGCCAAATTGTAGCAATTATATCATTAATTTGAATGTTTAATGATATGAATTGTCGTCGTATTATCAAATAAAGTCTTCCGAATTATATTTGACAAAAAACACTATATTTTTCAAAGATGCATAAATGTAGGAACAGTGCGTAAAATATTACTTTACGCACAATTGAGGATTTTACGCACAATTGATTTTTTTTACGCGCTAAAAAGTAAACCTTAGTTTACGCACTGTTGTAGATAATATTATTTTCTACCTAGAGGGCTGAGTGCTGTTTTTTTACTTTGATTTTTTTACTCACTCTATTTATAGAATAATGTTAAATCTTTATTTTGTTTAGATGTTTTACCCTCAAATACATGATGCTATCTTTCAACAACTGTAATTTTCCCTTCCAACTCTTACAATATAGCAAGTATTTAGGTATTCCTTCTTGCACTGAAACAATAATATTATGCATGACGAGATTTCAATACTTTTACCTACTACCAATATGTAATATCAAACATTACGATACTGAAAAGAGTTTCGTAATGAGATACTTTACCGCACTAGTTAAATTCATTTGTTTCTCTTTTTAAATGTGGGCCTATTCAATAGAAAAGGATAACAAGAATTAATTCATTATAAATTTGAGGATCTATCCAGGGATTTATGGGTTAATAAGGTCTGAATTTTTTAATTTCCCAGCAAAATGAGCTGATAAGGTTTTCTCCGATATATCACGGACTTTTTTTGAACTGTTCCAGTCTTCGAATCGCTTATTTTCTTTTCCGTATCTATTGCGGGATTTAGCGGGTACTAGGGTTTGTATTGCGATATTTGCAGCAAGTTCAATATCAGATCAGATCAGATTCCACACTTTCATAGTCGGAACTCATGTCGATACAATTATTATACCAAACTGAAGTGAACGCGTCAAAATTGAGAGTTTGCAAAATAAATCAACTATGGGCGCAACGCTTGCTTGTTAGATGATTCTCATATCATTAATTTCAGGAATATTGAATAATTTTTAGTAAATAATTAACATTATTGGTAGTAGGTAAAATAATGTACTATATTCGTATCGTAAATTCATATTAGGATACTCAATGGGTTATCAAACTCGGCCTAACGGCCTCGTTTGACAAATTTCCCATCTCATTTCGTAATATGAATCTTTACGACACTTATATCGTAAATATCTATTACGTGACTCTCATACGAGAAGCGGGACGAGACGAGAGTGGAGGCTACGAGACGAGACTTGACACGAGATTTAGTATTTAATCGGCGAGACGAGACAATGCTTTATGAAAATCTTGTCTCGTTGGTCTCGTGCGAACCACTATTTTTCTTGAAAGCCTCCAGATCGAATTAAATCTCCTAATTAAATCGGAAATTGAATTCTGCCTTTCTATGGAGGCATGTACAACGTATCTCTTACTTTTTCTATGCATTTTTTTCAATGAAATCAATTACTATAATTACCTACCTAATGAAGAAATTTAGAAATTCACGTTTTGGTTCATCAATCTGCACCATCACCATTTCAAAAATCCTGTGAAAGAAAGTTTTTGTCAATGTTTGAGGAAGATGCTTGCATTTTATATATTATTTCAAATTTCATAATAATCATGTTTTACAGCTAGCCATTGTCTTCGCCACCATCTTGGCCCTCGCCGCAGCTGCTCCCAAACCAGGACTACTCGCCGCTCCACCACTCGTGGCACATACCCCACTTGCCTACTCTGCACCTCTGACTTACTCAGCACCTTTGACGTACGCTTCTGGATATTCTCCCTACGCAGCAGCTCCTTTGGCCTACTCCGCATACGGATCATATGCCTACCCAGGCAGATATGTCCACTATTGAGAGTCGAAAGTGGATTAGGATTGAGGAAAAAATCATTGTTTCGGAAACGTATTAAATTAGTTAAAAAATGAACAGTTGGTTGTTATTAATATGTATTGTTGAAATTTAGAGGAGATGTGGGTCCAGACAAGAAATGTTTCAGAACCGTTAAAGAATAAATAGACAAATGTTCCAAAAAGGACTCTGAAAAGAATAAATTTGAACAAAAAAATCCGTTACAAGATAAATTACAAGAAGAAAGAGCCACACCGGAGGCGAGTCTCTTTCTTCTGTCTGCCCGCAGAATTTTTTAACGTAAAGAAAGGGACACAACCGAACCTGATAGACTGGGAGATGGTGACAGATTTCAGCTGAAGATTTTCTCGTTTATGCCTTTGAGACCAGTGAAGATATGAAAATTCTAACCAAAATTATGAAAAATTTGAGCGGTCACCGCGTGGCCTTCATATAAAAAATTAAATTCCGGCACATAACCTCACTTCGACATCCGCAAACCTTATGCCACTTTTTTATGGGACATTCATGATGGAAACTTCCATTATTTCAATTGGCAGCAACGAAAAAATCGTGTACAATCTAAAAAAAAAATCACAAGTTTACGCTGCTATTGTCTATCTTAACATGCCGTTGGTGTACATGGCAGCAACGATGGAATCGTCCCAAAACACATATATTTTTTAATGAAAATCGAATTTTTTATATGAAAGCCATGCACGCAGCGACCGCTAAAATTTTTCATCATTCTTGTCAGAATTCTCATTGTTGGTTTCTGACATCAAACTTGTATGGGTCATTTTCTATTTGTTGGTAATACTGAATTGTTGTTGGCAACAATGTACATGTACACGTTAGTGAATAAAGTTAGTCGAGTTAGAACAGCAAGCGTGGTTGTTTCATTCCCGTTTCCCTCTCTGCTCAACAGGTTATGGGCCCAGAAACGAAGTTCATGCGTTTATTCGGGTTATTTTAAGTTGAAATCATAATTTGTTGTGCGTATCACGCAGTTCAGAATATCTCAGGACTCAAAATAGCAATGAATTTTTTGTTCAGTGTTCCGAAGCTGAAAGGCCGAGAAAACTACAGTGACTGGTCGTTCGCAGTGCAGAATATGCTGGTGTTGGATGACTTGGAAGGGCTGTTTGGAAGGCAGTGAAACGGACGAGGTCAAAGATGGAAAAGCCAAGTCAAAGCTAATTCTAACGATTGATCCATCATTGTTCGTGCATGTAAAAGACGCTACATCGACAAACGACTCATGGACTAAGCTTCAGAAACTTTTTGAAGACAGGGGCTTTTCTCGAAAAATCGGGTTGTTGCGGTCGTTAATTTCAATTAGACCTGAAAACTGTGATACTATGGAGTGATACGTTCCTCAGCTCATAGAAACCGCGCAGAAGTTGAAAGGCACAGGTTTTCAGATAGATGATAGCTGGATTGGTTCATTATTATTGGCTGGGTTATCGGAAAAGTACGCGCCCATGATAATGGCTATCGAACATTCGGGAATTACTTTAACGACAGATGGCATCAAAACCAAGTTGTTGGATATGGAACCGGCCGGTAATACAGGAAACGCTTTTGTAAGTGCAACCAGGCACCACGGAAAGCGTGGTTATTCCGCGAGTAGTTCAAATGCACCTGTATCATCCGACAGAGGAAACGTAAAGAAGTTAACCTCAAAAATGTGAAATGCTTCCGATGCAAACAAACGGGACAATACAAAAACAAGTGTCCAAATATGAATATAAACACCAGGAATAACAGCTCAAATGCATTTAGTGCAGTGTATCTGAGTACGCAATTTATAAAAGACGGTTGGTACGTCGATTCCGGAGCGAGCGGGCATCTCACGGTTAATCAGGACTGGTTAACGAATATTTCGAAGAACGTTGAGTTACAGGACATTGTGACAGCCAATAATCAAAGACTCCTAGTATTGTGTGCAGGCGATATAAATATAGTGACTATTGTAAATGAAAATAGCCATGATATACCAATGCAATGTGTGTACCAGGTTTGACAATAAATCTTCTCTCAGTGAGCAAGTTAATCTACAATGGCAATAAAGTGAATTTTGAAGAGAATTGTTGTAAAATCTATAATAAAAACAATATACTGGTAGCCGTAGCAGACTTGGTCAACAATGTTTATGAGTTGAGAGTCAAAAAGGATCATCAATGTATGTTGTCACTGACAGAAAGTGGAAGTAGGTAGTGAAATATTGCATCGTCGATTGGGGCATATCAATTACAAGGATTTGTGCAAGATGCAGGCTGGTATTGTTGAAGGCATGACTTTCAAGACCAAATTTGACAGTACGAACAAGTGCATTGTTTGCTGTGAAGGTAAACAATCACGGCTTCCATTCAAGCACCGTGGCACAAGAGCAACTTCCTTGTTAGAGCTTGTGCATCGATGGAGAATCGATCACTAGGAGGTTCCAAGTATTTTCTACTTTTCGAGGACGATTATAGCAAAATTACATTTGTCTATTTCCTGAAATACAAGTCTGAAGTTTTCGAGAAATTTAAAGAATTAAAAGCAATGGTAGAAAACCAGAAAGGTCATGAAATAAAAATTCTCAGATCAGACAATCAGGCGGAGAATTTTGCAACAAGGAAATGGAGCAGTTTTTGATAGAAAATGGTATTTTGCACTAGAAGACAAACCCTCATACTCCAGAACAGAATGGTGTTCTAGAATGAATGAATCGATCTATAGTTGAAAAAGCAAAATGATTATTAGTCGATGGTGGCTTGGAAGTGAAGTTTTGGGCAGAGGCTGTTAACACAGCGGTTTATTTGAAATATAGGTCAGTTGCTGCAGGATTATATGGTACAAAAACCTCATACGAGGCCTGGAATGGCAAAAAAAAGTTAAGGTGCTAAGACAATTTAGGAATATTCGAATGATGCTAACATATTTCAAAAATGGTAAGTGTTACTAACGTCAACAAACTGGTGCACCATAAGACGAGGTATACTACTCATCCATTTTTTCAGTTTCGATTTGAATAGGTTCATCGAATTTATGGATTTGAATTCTGGAGGTATTGTGTTATATAACTTTGGTGCTAGGTATACAAAACATCTCTGAAGCGCATTTTTTTCAGGTCTTGGAATGACGGAATTGTTTTTGTTTCTTGTTTCATATTTGTGGTTTGAGAAGGAGAGTTCCGATTTGAACTTGTGTTGTCTCGTGACAGTCGTTAAGAAATATAATTGTCGTGCATCAAAAATGTTCGTATCTAAGTATAACTGATTTGTAGGGTGGGTATATGGCTTGTTATAGATTATTTTCAGAATCCACTTCTGAATTTTTTCCAGGCGAAACATGTAATTGTTAGTGGCAGCTCCCCATGCTATCAACCCATATCTAATATGGGACTCTGCCAGTGCATAGTACAGCATCTTCAATTGATCTATGGCAAGGATTCTTACAAGATATTTGAATTTATAAAGAGTAAAGCGAAGTTTCTTCACTACATTGTTTATTTGCGTATCCCATTTCAAGTGGCGATCTATGTATACACCCAGATATTTAATGTATGGTTTAGAGAGAATTGTGGTTGATGAGTTATCATAGGAGAAGGTAAGCGAATTGTAATCTGGTAGGTAACGGGAATACGAAGTAAATGGCAGAAATAGAGTTTTATTAAAATTGATTGTTAGAAGGCGGTTTTTCAGCCAACTAATGATTTTAATGAAGTCTCTTTCACTCTTTTCTTTCAGTAGAGTCCAGCTAGGTGCCTCGTACAAAATGGCTGTGTCATCGGCAAAACTCACAATTTCTCCCTCACTCTCCAGTTTGAATAGGTCATTTATATAGATATTGAAGAGTATAGGTTCAAGGACGGTTCCCTGTGGTACTCCATACGAAACGGTTTTGGTAGAACTCTTCGAGTGGCCGATTGCTACCAGTTGTTTTCTGTCGGCAAGGTTACTTTTGAATAGTTGGTAAGAAGTTCCTCTGAATCCAATACTCTGCAGTACATTCAATAATTGTTCGTGACTTACTGTATCAAATGCTTTCTTTAGGTCGACAAATATACAAAGTGTAGGCTTTTTTGTGTCAATACTTTTTGTTATTGCTGACACTAGGTGAACTATTGCATCCTCAGTAGATTTATTCTCTGTGAAACCAAATTGCTTGCTAGACATAATTTTATATTTCTCTAAATAGCTTATCATGCGATTTTTTAATAATTTCTCGACTATCTTGGCTAAAGTTGACAACAGTGAAATAGGTCGGTAATTACCCAAGTCCAATGTATCACCACTTTTATATATTGGTTTAACAACGGCTGATTTGAGGGCTTCAGGAAAAATTCCTGATTGAAAGCACCAGTTAATTAAATAAGCCAGTGGTTTAGAAATTATATGGGACTCCGCTTTTAGAGCTTTTGTTGTTATACCATCTATACCTGGCGCTTTTTTGTTTTTTAGAGAATTGATAATATTCCTAATTTCATTCTCATTTGTTTCAGTCAAGACAAAAGAATTCTGCAGATGAGTTAGTATAGCCGGTTCCACAATGGAGTTGTTCTTTATGTCATCTGCCAAATTCTTCACAATTTCAGAGAAATAACAATTGAATTCTTCCGCGATTTCTTCTTCTTTCTAGTAATGTTTCCCTCGCGAGTTTTAATTTCAGTTATATCCTTAGTTTTTTGTTGAGTTTTAGTAATTTCTCTCACGCATGTCCATAATCCGGTTGTGTTATTCTCATTTTTTGATATTTGTTTTTGGTAATAGTCTCGTTTTGCAGTTTTTATCATCTCGTTGAGTTTGTTTCGATATTTTTTATAATGTTTTTTGTTTTCGTCAGTAGGATGTTTTTTCATCAGAATAAAAAGTTTGTTTTTTGTTGTGATTGAGTTTACCAATCCCTTGGTTATCCATGCTTGTTTCTTTCTCAGAATCGGAGGTATCACAACTGTGCTAGTACTAATTTGTATTTTCATTTTGATTTTTTCCACGAATAAGTTTGTAGAAGCCTCAAGGTCATTACAAGAATAAATATCCAGCCAATTTTCTTCTGCTATGTTGGATACAAATTTATTCTCATTGAAGAATTTTTTCGTTTGCCTATTTCTAATACTTTGTTTTATATCAGCTGATTTCAATTGGACAACTACGGAATAGTGATCAGTTATATCTGATTCGAAGATAACATGAGTTATATGTATTAATTCAGTTTTGTCCTTTATGAAGAAGTGATCAATGTAAGTTTGTGAATTTCCTTGAGCTCTGGTAGGTTTATTGATGGCTGATGTGAATCCATATTCGCCAACAATGTTTAGGTAATTTTCTACATGATCTTCTTCCTCATCTAAGATGTTAATATTCATATCACCAACAAGGACATGCAGTTCGTACTCATTCCGAATGTTTTTGAGATAAGAATCTAAATGGTGGTTGAAATCATGCACACAGGTAGAGGGGGACCGGTAAATTGTAGTGATCAATATGTTTTTATCACCTACTTTCAGTTTTATTTCTAATGCTTTGACAATCCCAATTCTTGCAATAGAAAATTCAAATGGAACTTCCTTCAACATATAAACCATTACACCATCGTTCTGATTCACAATACCTTCATTATAAATGTTTTGGTATCCATCCAATTTGAATAAGGCGGTATCATGGATTTTCCAAGTTTCTGATAGGACAATGCAATGAATTGAAGATTTTATTTGACTGGGGGTCACTTTGAATTGATCTAAATTTTTATTTATACTCCGAATATTGGTGTGAAGAATATTGAAGGCTTCTTTGCTTTCTTCAACAAAGGTGTTAAGTTCATCAGTTGTTTCTGCAGATAGTGTTTCGATGGTTTTTACTTTGAAATCTCTAATATATTGATTCATTTTAACAAGGATAATTAACGTTGGATTTTTTAAACTGAAAGCTAGTGCTTTTTGGATATTATCTTATATTTTAAAAAGGTCTAAAGTAATTAATCAAGTTACAACATGCAATTGGTCTGGACATTCAAAATACAAAAAAGGGGTTAAAGGATTGAAGTGGTTGAAAAAAAAAGCTTAGATATATTAGATATATTTTTAGTTTGCAATTTTATTTGTTCGATCGCAGTCTTGGTTTGTTCTGTGTTGCTATTATTTTCTTTCCTATTATGGCTTCTCCGAAGTTGGAGCCGGCAGCTGGAGATTTCAGGAATTCGTTTGCAGGGTTCTTATTAAGCTTGTATGGCTCTTTGGTTTTGAAAAATTCACTGTGAGATGTTGTAGGTGTACTTGGAGTGCTGTTAGGTTTAGGTGATTTTATTTCCTGTTTTTCTAGTTCCAGAAGATCTAGTGAAGTATACGCTCTTCCTTCCACATGCAACTTGTTGCTTTTTATGAAGCACTCCTTGTTACCATCTTGTCTTGCCAAAATGAGGTGTTTCCTGAGGATTCTATGTTGTTCTCTCTGTGTAGATATTAGGTCATTTGATATACTTATGTTAGTACCCTTCAAATGTTTGGAGTTTTGTAGAACACTCTTCTTCACAAGATTTGAATGGAATTCCACCTTGAGAGGACTTTTCTTACTATTTCCCAGAAAAAAAGTCGTTTATATCCTTCTGGTCCAGGTCAGTTTTTAAGAGGTTGTTGAGTTTTTCACACAATGAGCTACAGTTAGGAATATCACTTTTTTCGCAAAGCCCAAAAATTATTATATTTTTTTTTCTCTTTAGATATACGTCATCATTTTGTAAGAGAGGCTATATCAAATAAAATGTTAATTTGGCTTATGTACCAACTGATGAAATGGTTGCAGACATTATGACAAAAAGTTTAAATATTTGTAAACATGATAAATTTGTTAATGACATAGGTTTATGTGAAAGTTCCAAAATTTGATGTAGTGGGGGTGTTGGTTTCTGACATCAAACTTGTATGAGTCTTTTTCTATTTATTGGTAACACTGAATTGTTGTGTTGGCAACAATGTACATGTACACGTTAGTGAATAAAGTTAGTCGAGATAGAACAGCAAGAGTGGTTGTTTCATTCCCGTTTCCCTCTCTGCTCAACACTCATATCTTTCACTGGTCTCAGAGGCATAAACGAGAAAATTGTCACCTGAAATCTGTCACCATCTCCCAGTCTATGACTAACCTAGCTTTAGAAGTTGCTAGTAATTTGACCACGACGTATTGGTTCTCCAATATATGTCTCTTCGAAATAATCTGTTGCTGGTATGGCTGCTGGTGGTAATTATTCACATAAATCTTCAAAAACTTTCATAACATCGCTTGTGGAAATAGGCCAATCAATAGAGCATTTTTTCTATCAAAAAAACTAGTATAAAATCGATTGTGCAATCACATGAAAGACAGTCCGTAGTTACATTCTGTTATGTTTTCGACTCGCAGCTGTCATTCATTAATAATTAGTTATAAACATTCAAATAACAGAAAACGTGTTTTTTTATCGTTTTTCTCATAAAATGAAAACTAATAGAGCAATCATGTTTAACGACCCGATCGAATTATTGGGATCGGAGGAAAACCGAAAAAAACGAAAAATTATACGATCTTCTTAACCTTCCAGGGGGTCTATTGTCGAGTTCATGCGAAATTATTTTCAAACGTTTGAAGTAAGAGAGCAATACAAACACCGCGCGTTGGAAACATTGAATTCGTATACGTCGAAACTCGAGAATAGACCCCCAGTGGTGACGTACGGTTTCTCACACCGATGCGTCACATCCCCTTCCATAACTTTTGAGTGGGAATTATAATTTACAATTCCTTCCATGTATCTTTCAGTTACGTTCCGTTAGATACTCAGATGAAGTGGCGTGTTATCAAGATAATTTATGAAGAGGTTATGGTGTCGTAAACCGAAGTCACTGTTGCAGTTAGGGAATTGTTATTGAAGAGAAATATATTGATTCGCAAACTTCTGTAAGTATTATAAAAGATTATGATGTTATAGTTCATAACTCAATATATTTTAGTTATTTGAAGAAAATGGGTGATATGAGCGTGAACAAGAACAGCTGATGGCCCTTATAGAATTAACTTTTGAGGATACTGTTGAAGAACAGTACGATGACGAGGAAGAAGGTATGGAAGATTGTTTGGATGAAGAGAAGAACAACAGCGACACAGAACAAGAGCTAGAGAGTGAAGAAGAACAGCCTCCTCAATAAAAAAAGTTAGTCCAAGAACCGAAGTTTACTGGGAAAGATAAAGTTACTAAATGGAACAAGCACACGCCGAACCAAAATGAAAAACTCCCTCTAAGAATATAATAACAATGAAACTCCCGTGTGTGAGGGGCCCTCTGAAACAGGTAAAAGGGCCCATTAGATATTTGGAGAATTTTTTTTGACAATGATATGATAAACATCATAGTTACTAATACCAATTCTTATTTAGAGAGCGCATCACATAAATATAACCGAGCAACATATACAAGACCTACCACCAGAGAAGAGAAAGAGGCACTTTTAGGACTGCTCTTATTCAGTGGAGTGAAGAAGAATAATAATTTAAACGCTGAAGATTTATTCAAAACTGATAGTACGTCTTCTGAAATATATCGATTGGCAATGTCACTTCAACGATTTCGTATTCTTCTGCGCTATATCAGATTTGATGATTTAGAGACAAGGGCAGAGAGACAGGCTCTTGACAAACTAGCCCCAATAAGGAGTTTTTTCAACAAGTTCATTGATAACTGAAAACGAAATTATAATCTGTCACAAGAAGTTACAATTGAAGAAAAACTTGAGGCTTTCCGTGGACGCTGTCCATTTCGGCAGTACATGCCAAATAAACCCAATAAATATGGGATTAAAATTTTTGCACTTTTCGATTCAAAAACATTTTACACTTCTAATTTAGAAGTATATGTTTGTACTTAACCAGATGGTCCATTTCGTCCCCCTTATCACGTAGGGGCGTATCTGATTTCTGAATATTTCACAGGAGAGAGGAAAAACGAAAATTGATGACAATTTAATCACCCTATAGATACGCTATGAACATAAGTTCTATTTGTGACGGCATTATTAGAGATACAGTTACGCCACTTAGTGAGATAAAAAGTACATTGCAAGAAAGCCTAAATACGGCGTAACTCAATTTTGCACTTTTTTGTCACTTACGCCCCTACGTGATAAGGGGGACGATTTGTTCAAGATACATCGGCACTTTCTTTAGTCGATAGTTTGTGTGAACCAATTCATGGTTCTGGTAGAAATGTAACAACCGATAATTGGTTCACAATTATTCCTCTAGCTGAAAAACTAATACAACGGAACCTAACTACAATTGGAACTATACGAAAAAACAAAAGGGAGATATCGCCTGCATTTGTTCAAGGGACAAATCGTCCAATTGTTTACAGTATGTTCGGTTTTAGGAAAGACTGTACACTCGTTTCCTATATACCAAAAAAGAAGAAAAATGTTCCTTTGATCTCCACTTGCCACAGTGACGATAAAATCTATGAAGATAGTTTACAACCACATATAATTATTGACTATAATTGTACTGAACGGGGAGTTGACGTAGTGGACAAATTATGTGCATCTTATAACACTACAAGAGCTACTCGAAGATGGCAAATTTTACAGTTTAATAAATTTATCTGGAATCAATTCGCAAGTTATCTTCTGCGCGAATAAACCCTAGAGCAAAGTAGTTAGACGCCATAATTTCTCGAAAATCTTGCGTTATGTCTGATTGAACCACATTTAAAAATCCGTGCAATGTCTCAAAATTTACCAAGACCTCTTAGAGTTCGAATACGTCAGATTTGTAAATTAGAAGAAGAAAAGGCGAATCGCAACGCGGAAAATATTTTCGAAAGATGTTTTTACTGTAGTTCAAAAAAGAACAGAAGGACCAAATACCGCTGTCAAAACTGTAATGAATTTTTATGTTTGGAGCACGTGACTATCTTCTGCATGGAATGTTCCAGTCAAGAAGAAGCCAAAGATTGAGTTCAACCTTTGAATCGGTGCATCGCAATTATAATACGTAGGCTTAAGAATGTTCCTTTTTGTTATTCATAGTTGTTCATCATGTTCTTTTAATACTTACCTAAAGAAAAATTGAATTATTTCTATTCTGAAAGTTATAACTTCATTTAAATCCTATAATTTATACAGTTTATGACATAACATAGACGATGAAATTTGATCGGTGTGGTAGACCACTCGTGGCCTACGGCAACACGTCACCACCGAAAGGTTTTAAAAATTCATAACACCGCCATTTTTCTAGCAATAGGGTTGGCCCTCCTCATGAAAGTATTGAATCATTTGTACTTTATGTGTATGTCGACGACTTGAAATTTGGTTTCCTTCAACTTCTTGACCAAATTCCCGCCAACTCAACAATTTTAATCCTAAATATTAGAATTTATTCACTCCAGCAAAGATTTGTATCCACAAAAGATTATCCAGTGTATTGGCAAAAGAGCCAGAGTGAGTACCAGGACTTCGCAAAGTTCAGGTGGGGTATTATTTCATTATTTCTACTTAGGCGTTATTTTGTTTTCAAGACTTTATAGTTTGATTTATTTAGGTAGTCGATTTGTTATGTTACTGGTTCCCTTTTCAATAGTGTCTAGTTTAGTTTGATTTTTTTTACACAACAGCATATTATTATAAAAAGAATACACACAGACTTTTGTGTGTGTGTCTGGGAAACAAAAATGCTTGCAAAGCTGAAAGCATTTTACTTGGATTGCATTCTACCCGAACTTTTGGATGGGCATCCTCCAAAAGGAATGAGAGGATATTCCTAATACTATTGACAAGTCAAAACAAATAATTATTTATGACATTTGTCAAATAGGTATCGACGCGCATGCGCGTTGTGCATGTCGTCCTAATCACAAGCAGAAAATTGAAAATTTGAATTTGAATTTGAGGGTCAAATTCTTATGATTAAGATTGTGACTAAAACTGAAGTAATTGCATAAATGCTCGTACTGAAATGTAGAGCTTTAATTTGATTTATGATTGAGACAGTAACTGTGATAAGGATTATGATAATGACAATGATGCATGAATTGGCCATAACACAACAAACTCTATTATTCATAATCTACAATAGTAAAGTGGTAACAGATGAAAAACTATAATACTTTCCGTAAATTCCAGTGCTCCGCTCTCTCTGCTGATTTGCCCTCAGCGTCATCTATCTAGTAATTGCAATTTATCTTCTCTCAAAAAGTAGTATAGGTAATAACAAATATCATTAATTTTTTTTAGTTCCATTATACCACATCAAACTGTTAAAATTTTTTAAATAAGGTTCAGGTCCCCAATAATTATAATTGAAATTTCGAGTGAAAGAATTCTCTTCTCAACGATGTTTCACTTGGCCACACATGCCATTTGGGAGGAATAAAACAATCCGCAATTTATATCCGGATGTTATTCAGGAGGAAACTTAGGAGTACGCCTTTCGGTGGTGTGTTGGCTTGCCTCTTGATTTCGTACCACGGAAATCTATTATTTAAATTCCGTATGTGTCCCTGACATCTATAATCACGTTTTCGTGGTCGACTTGCATGTTTATGTTCATTGGCCAGCGTATATACATCCATATACGTGTGAAACTCTGTGCCTTCTTTTATAAAATTTCATTCATCTTTCTCAGTCTTTGCATAAGTATTTGTTTGTCTCCCGGTATATCGGACTCCAAAGAAGACTTCCAGCCCCATTCTAATTCGGATTGGCTCATGTGTCTCCATGTCAAAATGTAAAATTATTTGCATACTGATAGTAAGTGGTTTGAATATTTTGGCGGGAGCACCGGTTTTGACTGAAGTAATGCCCTGTTTTCCTCTCGGTGTACTACGAGTTTTGGTGCATTTTTATCAGAAAGTTTGCTCAGTATGTATTTAGTTGATATAGCTCCTTTAGTAGTTATTTGTGTGGCCCCAGAAGTATTTTTAGGGATGCAAATCTCTTCTCTAGGAAGTGCCGGAAAGTCTTGCTTGCATTTACTTATTATATAGGTGAGTGGTTCATTTATGAAGGTAACAATTTCTCTGAGTGTACCCATTTATGTTCACTATTTTTCTATCTAAGATTTTGAAGGTTTCTACGAAGGCGTAGAGCGGAAGAGCGGACATGTGATTTTTTTTTAAATTTCAAGTTGCAACTGGAAATTAGTGTTCTACGCCGTCGTAGGTTTCTGTTAGGATTATACAATGAATTTTTTTAAGTGTTTATCAATAAAGTGCTGAAACTCGTCCAAGTATTTTGTTGTGCTTCTAATATTATTATGTATCATGTTGAACGTTTCTATGCCATCGGATTCCAGGATGTTTCAGTTAATTTTTCTTTATTATTTTGTCGCAGAGTGATTGGATTGAAGTTTCTCAAATAATGATCCATTTGTTATTGCCTGTTATGGTTCTCATTAGTGAGCAGAGTTTATTTTTTCTCAAAGTTATACATTCGATATATCTCTCCTAGTTGTGGGATTCCAGAAGTGAGTGGTTGTTAATATTTGTTTTTTTTCTTGGCCCACTTTACTTTTCAAAATCATTATGACTGAATATCCATTTAAACTTTGAATGCTTCTGATTGCAGATTGAGTAAATCTGTAAAAGCGCACTCAAGCAGTATAGGTGAAGAAAATGAAATATTGGATTGGAAGATGACTCAAGATCTTTGATCTAATTAACTTCTTCAAATATTATAGTGTTACCAAAAACGCAGTTAGAGGTTTTCTAGCCTCGCTAATTACATCATTTTCATTTTACGTTTGTTTGATCACATTTCCGTTTTAAATACTTTTTGTCGTAGTCATTTGTTTTTGAGTAGGTATAACTGTTGCAATTCATTTTAATTATCAATTAGTGCATACGCATATTGCAATGTTGAACTACACAGCCCTGTTGGGCACTGAGAATTAAACAAGCCTTTTGAAAAAGAACCATTTTATTGAAATAAATAAATATGACTTCTTACACCAAACATTTTACACTACCACGTAAGATGCCGTGTATGGTGAGAAGGCGGTGTAGGCAGCGGAATATACAGAGGGAGCCACATAACTAGCGTAGGCCACAGGGGCAGAATATGCAGAGGTATAGGCAACAGGTGAAGCAATCACTGGAGCGGTATAAGCAGCGGCTAATAAACTGGGATCAGCAGCTGGTTTCGGGTCAGCTTTGGCTTCAGGTGCTGGAGCAGCTGCAGCAATGGCGAAGATGGCAGCAAAAATACACTGAAATCACAAAAGTTACTTTAATGATTTTGAACAATCCGGTGGAATCTGGTGGAATCAGAATTCAATATATATATCGTTTTTGAAAAATTGTGGAAATATCGCTCTTGTAATCTCTCAACATTATACTCTTCAACAAATATATTGATACCTATGCTTATTCAAACGGAGCAAATTTAATATTTGTTTTTTCGAAGAAAAAAAGGTTAGGCATTGCCAAAAAAATGTAGCAATTCCTTTAGCTAAAATTCAACTAAAGAATAAGTTATTTCTCTGCAGTATTAAATGTTTGTAATTGCATTCATAATAAAGGCCTTCTATCAACCTGAAAATAATTTTTTCACTTGGAGAAGAGAATAACAATGATTTTAATGAATATTGATAACTGAAGTACTTCATTATTCTTCAAGATAAATCACGAATGCCTACTGGAAATAGAATAATACAGGAGATTAAAAAACCAGTTAGTTGGTGATATATTTCTGAACGCTATTCGAATATCGTTAAGTAGTAGACTTGTTTTCCATGTGGAAGGAAATATTCCAAGTGTCAGTGAAAAGTTGAAGATGTGGTATGAGGGTCGCGCTAATATGAAACTACATCTTTCCAAAACTAGACCCTCCTCGACATCAAGTTAGAGAGTTTGGTGTAGATATCGGATATTTAGATATAACAGGAGGAGGTGTCAACCCTAATGAATTGGAAGGACAATTTGAAATATCACAATTTTTAATACTATATAAACTGATGAAAATATATCAGCATACAGGTCTTCTTATTTTGATTGTATGACAAACATAAACGCATGAATATTTGTATTGATATTCATGAATTGAGAATTTAATTCTTACAATTTCATTCGTACCTGTGTTATATAAACAAAAACACACACACATTTTATGATTTGGATAACAGAAAATCATATTTGAAAATTGAAACCATAACAATAATTCAATTGATGTTCAAACATCAATATTTCCAATAGTGTTTCCCTATTGATTATAATAATAATAATAATAATAAAATATATTTATTCAGACAATTTTTTATAATAATAAAATGGTACACAATTATGAATAAATATACCTAATCGATAAGTGCAGAGCACTTGCTTCGTATAGGCGTATAGAAAAAATATATCGTCCACATAAAAATACCCTAAATCTAATAATAATATGTAAAAAAAAGAATGTTAAAACTATCGGGGGGGGGGATAAAATAACATGTAAATGAAATCCTAATTTTGTTTATCTAAGATGAGTGTTTTTTTTCTGGATCCATATCTAAAATATTATTTTAATTGTATGAATAAAATGAAGGACAACTTGAAGTTACAAAGCACTTAGTTACTGTGAAGGTTCATATAAATAAATAAAACGTAATTGTAGTATATCCCAAATGTGTCTACGGTTGCACAACAATTTGAGGGCTATACCCAATAACTATTCTATTTATATTTCTATAGATATAAACAATTTTCATATATTGCCCTTCGCTAAATCCATCCTGACTTATATATATATATATATATATATATATATATATATATACATACATATACATATATACACATATATACACACATACAGTGACCGCCAAAAAGTATGTACCATATGGGAAAAAAGTTTATTATTAGAGTATTGGAAAAAAGATTCTGGGGAAAAGTTTGTGCATGTCCGATAACCTAAAAATCGATTTTGACACATGTCACGTGATCGCTGGTATGGCAGCAAATTGAAAAAAAAATACTTTGAAAGGGCAAAAAGTGTGGTAAAATGGCAAGATATCAAAAAAAAGTTATTTGAAAAAGTTGCTTAAAATTGAATTTTATACATATGTACGAAGTTTGAAAAGATACTGAAAGAAAATTGAAAATAGTAATTTTTTTAAAATATTTTCCTAGCTGTCTAAAAATTTCAAGTTATTATCTTATGAATAGCTTGACCATACTGAAACATTTGTATTTCAATTATAATCACCCAACTTTCTCATTTTTTCCAAATCAGTGAGCACTAAATTAAAAAAATTGGATTTTGTCAGAACCCTGGCTGTTACATTGGTTCGTATCTAACAGTATCTACAGAATTCCACGGTTATTGCGATGGTAGGGAAATCCAAAAATATCCTGATTTTCCGTTTATAATCAATTTTTGATGATAATCATCCATGAACGTTTCACTTCTCACATATTATTAAAAATAGTGGGTCAAATTAAAGAGGCTTAGAGTTTTCAACTTTCCCTGTGAAGTGAAACGCTCTGGTACGATTATCATCGAAACTTGATTGTAATCTGAAAAACACCATGTTTCCGGAGTGTTCTTACATCACAATGGTCGTGAAATTCTGATATATCTGTTAGATACGAACCAATGTAACAGCCAGTGTTTTGACAAAATCCAATTTTTTTAATTTAGTGCTCACTGATGTGGAAAAAATGAGAAAGTTGGGTGATTATAATTGGAATACAAATGTTTCAGTATGGTCAAGCTATTCATAAGATAATAACTTGAAATTTTTAGACAGCTAGGAAAATATTTTTAAAAAATTGCTATTTTCAATTTTCTCTCAGTATCTTTTCAAACTTTGCGCATATGTATAAAATTCAATTTTAAGCAACTTTTTCAAATAACTTTTTTCGATATCTTGCCATTTTACCCCACTTTTTGCCTTTTCATAGTATTTTTTTTCAATTTGCTGCCATACCAGCGATCACGTGACATGTGTCAAAATCGATTTTTAGGTTATCGGACATGCACAAACTTTTCCCCAGAATCTTTTTTCCAATACTCTAACAATAAACTTTTTTTCCATATGGTACATACTTTTTGGCGGTCACTGTATATACGCACACACATTCATAAAATGGAGGATGAAGTTAAAATTATAAAATATCTGATACAAGTAAAATTTACACAAAAAATATTAGTAAAAATAGTACATGGAAATTCATTTTTGAATTTACTTCGAATTAAAGAAATACACAAACAGTAGAACAGACCATTATATTGTGGAATTCTATAACTCATGACGTTTGACTGAGTATGAATGTTTTCAATTCTCTTTTGAATGGTATCAAGTTATTGATGTTCTTTATACTCACAGGAACAGTATTATACAACTTGGGGGCGTTATAAAGGAATGAACGTTGTCCTACGGATTTTTGCATTTGTGGTACAATAAAGTGATGCCTTTGGCGAGTTTGGTACAAATGGCTAGGTAGAGAATATTGGTGTCGTTTACAGTGATATTTGGTTATCGTATTAAAACGAAACAGTTGGCGTATATCGAAAATATTTGCTTCGTGAAATAACATGCGGGATGGGTATTTTGGATCTTTTCCTAAGATTAATTTCAGAAATCTTTTCTGTAAAACCTCGAGGGGGTGAATATGGGTGTTCAATGCCCCGCCCCAGCACACTATAGCATATCGTAGATGGCTCTCGACCAGAGCATGATACATGATTTTTCTTTGGTTCAAATCTAGTATGTTTTGCAGGTGTTTGAATTTGAACAGTATGGAGCGGAGCTTTCTGCAGATGAATTTTACATGTTCATCCCATTTTAGGTTGGAATCTATCATAACACCTAAGTATTTTATCTTATTCTCAGGCAGAATAGTTTGCTGTTGTCCTTTAGTGACAACATATAAACGATCGAAGGTAGGTGTGTTGGATTTATTGCAGCTGGAGGGAACGTAATGAGTTTTGTCTATGTTTACAGTTAGTAATTTGTGCTCTAGCCAATTCTTTATTTGTGGTCATCTTCTACAATTGTCTTCAGTTCTTGCCAACTAATCGCCCTGTAGAAGATTACAGTATCGTCGGCAAACCCCAAAATATCTCCCTTGCTCCGCAATGAAAACATACCGTTTGTATAAAGGTTAAAGAGAGTTGGTCCCAAGACGGTTCCTTGTGGAATTCCATAATCTATTTTCCTCTGGTCACTCAGTATATCATCTACTCTTACAGACTGTAATCTATTTGACAAGTAACTTTGAAACAGTTTCAGGCAATTTCCTCGAATTCCAATGTCTTCCTCTGTTTGCAAGAGAAGACTGTGACTTACAGTATCGAATGCCTTTGATAGGTCGATGAAGACACACAGGCTCGGCTTTTTTTCGTCCAGAGCAGATGATATCATATTGGTTAGTGCCAGCAAAGCATCTTCAGTACATAATTTATCTCTAAATCCGAATTGTTTTTCTGATATAATACCATATTTTGATATGTACGCCGATAATCTCTTTTTAAGAAGTTTCTCGAATATTTTGGTGAGGTGTGTTATGAGAAATATTGGTCTATAATTTGTAACTAACTTGTCATTACCTTTTTTATATATTGGTAATATTACAGCTGCTTTGAATGCTTTGGGCCAAGTGCCCGACTCCATACACAAATTTATAATATACGTCAGTGGTTCCACAATGACGTTTGATATTATTTTTATTGTACTTGCTTGAATTTCGTCTATGCCTGCTGATTTTTTAGATTTCAATTCACGTATGAGACTACCGATTTCCTCCGTATCTGTCGGTAATAGGACGAAGGAGTTCAGAGATATCGATCTAAGTGGAATGAAGTTGTGATCTTTTTTTATTTCATCGGCCATTTTTTTCCCTATCTGTGTGTAAAATACATTGAATTCGTTTGCTACTTGCCTTTTATCGGATATGATTTGTCCACTATCGTTTATTATTTCTGTAATGTCGCGTCTTTTTTTTTGGTGTTGTTTATTTCTTGTATTACTTTCCACAATTCTTTTGTATTTGATGCATTTGTGATAATTTGATTCTGATAATATTCTTGTTTAGCTTTTTTTAATTAGGTTTGTTACTTTATTTTTATAATTATTGTAGTATGCCTTCAGTTCAAGGTTACCAGGATCCTTATGAACATTTTTAAAGAGTATGTTTTTAGTGTCGATGGATTTTACCAGTCCGTTTGTGATCCATGGTGCAGTTTTCGAGTTTTTTCTCTTTGATCGGGTGGTAACGGTGCTGTATTCGATAGCGCTGGTGAGTATTTTGATGAATTTATTTGTTGCTGAGCCGGGCACCTTTCAGATATAACGTAATACCATGATGTGTTTCGCAAAGTATTAATCAGTTTTTTATGATCCAGATACTTTTTCCAGCAAACCTGGCATTTTTTTCTTTGGTAGCTTCGAGTATCAGTTGCAACGCTACAGTATAGTGGTCCGTAATGCATGATTTAATAATTAATGGCATTATGCGATCTGTAATATCCATTTTTGATTTAATGAAAATGTGATTGAATCACAATTTATTCTGGAAATATTCTTGCATTGAAATTGGGTGTAATAAATGAACGTCTGTACTACTCGAGCAATTTGTATATAGGACATGATTTACCGTATTTTTGTAATTTGTATGCAGCCAACATTCCCAGATATTCTTGAGACAGACATTATATTACAGAAAAGAAAACTGTAGGTCACAATGAGCTTATGACAAGAGGCATAAGATGTCCGGAGGACTGCTCACTGCTAAAATCCTATACAATAGGAAAGTTGGGTCGAAAATCCATCAGAAAACAACTACTTTCCTGGCTAATGCCACGACGAACATTGAATTACATCTGATGAAATTTCCGTGCAGAGTTCCTACAAGGTTCTCTCTGCAATTGCTTGGAAATTTCATCAGATGTAATTCAATGTTCGTCGTGGCATTAGCCAGGAAAGTAGTTGTTTTCTGATGGATTTTCGACCCAACTTTCCTATTGTATAGGATTTTAGCAGTGAGCAGTCCTCCGGACATCTTATGCCTCTTGTCATAAGCTCATCTTGACCTACAGTTTTCTTTTCTGTTTATATACGGTCTTGACGATCGTGGTCATGGGTATTGCTTTGGTTGGGCTTCCGGCACTGAGATGGCGCTCGCAGTTTGGAATTAATCCACTGTGCGGGCGCGATCTCAGTTTCGGTCTGTAAATGGGTTTGGTCGTCGATTCATTCGTTGCAGTCATTAGTTATTGACTGCTAGACCTACCCTATACTGATGAGGAGCAACACTCCGAAATCGATATATAGGTGGTCCGAATGTTTCGATGAACATTCCCATGCAACCAAGCAATTGCAGAGAGAACCTTGTAGGAACTCTGCACGGAAATTTCATCAGATGTAATTCAATGTTCGTCGTGGCATTAGCCAGGAAAGTAGTTGTTTTCTGATGGATTTTCGACCCAACTTTCCTATTGTATAGGATTTTAGCAGTGAGCAGTCCTCCGGACATCTTATGCCTCTTGTCATAAGCTCATTGTGACCTACAGTTTTCTTTTCTGTTTATATACGGTCTTGACGATCGTGGTCATGGGTATTGCTTTGGTTGGGCTTCCGGCACTGAGATGGCGCTCGCAGTTTGGAATTAATCCACTGTGCGGGCGCGATCTCAGTTTCGGTCTGTAAATGGGTTTGGTCGTCGATTCATTCGTTGCAGTCATTAGTTATTGACTGCTAGACCTACCCTATACTGATGAGGAGCAACACTCCGAAATCGATATATAGGTGGTCCGAATGTTTCGATGAACATTCCCATGCAACCAAGCAATTGCAGAGAGAACCTTGTAGGAACTCTGCACGGAAATTTCATCAGATGTAATTCAATGTTCGTCGTGGCATTAGCCAGGAAAGTAGTTGTTTTCTGATGGATTTTCGACCCAACTTTCCTATTGTATAGGATTTTAGCAGTGAGCAGTCCTCCGGACATCTTATGCCTCTCATTATATTACGTCATAGTCACAGTGAAAGTATTTTCAGGTAATGTGCATTCAAGAGCTGACAAGCTAGCAGACTAGCAATCATTTTCTGTTATTTTTAATCACATACCCAATCAATTATGTCGACAGACAAGCATACTAGCTATAATTTTATGTTATTTTTAATCACATACAATCAATTATTAGGATACTTCTTTGATAGTTTTCATTAGTATTCATTGAGTTTTACTAAAAAAAGTATATCGGTAAAAGATAACAGAACTAGATGGATGCAGCTATATTTAAATTAAATTTTTACTAAGCGTCATTTAATTGAAAAATGTTTCTTTGAGAGCTGTGGTATGCTGAGTGTTTCCAAATACGTACGAAAGTTTCAAGGTCGTGATTCCTTGTCAAAAATTGAATTGTGTCTTTCTTACAGCCAAAGATCTGAGGCCCGTTCTTGAAAAGTTCCTCGCTTCCAGAATTGAGAAAATATTATATTGAAGTATAATTGGATAAAGAGGTCTTTCAACCACGTGCCATTTTACGAGCACGACGACGTAGCCGGAGTGCTCGAATACTTTACGCTATTTTTTATATTGGTGCAATTCGAAATCATAAATACTATTATTATTACTATTATTACTACAAAAGATGTTTATAGGTACTAATAATGTAAAATGGTTGAATTCGTGATGTGACATCAGTATACTTTTCGTTTTCATGGAAATGAGAAAAACAGATATAAACATGGAGTTTTTCATCAAAGATCAATAATAGTTGTCACTGTTGTGACTAAAAATGAATTCTAATATCGATTCTTCGAATGGTAAAGCAGAATCGTGGTTAATATGGCAAAAATCTAATGATGCGCATAAAAAAGAGAATCGAAAGTTCATCAAATTAATGGAAAAGCAAAAGGTAACAGATATAAATGAAGTAGTTCATTTGACGTTACAGGTTACTGCTGTCAGATCAGTAATCAGAAGTTGTCATTTAGACTTCAAGTTTCTCGAGTTGTTGATGTCACCACGGTAACTTTAAAAAATGCGCGTTTTTGAAAGTGTGCGTGTGCGTGTTTTAACAATAAAAAGGAACCTGTGAATATTTTTTAAATTTTGTTGTGATATTTTGAAGGGGTGAAACATGCAACCCCTATATAATTTTACAACAGAACTTTTCAACGAAACTAAATTTCTTGATTTAAAAATTTGTGTAGAAAAGAAAGATTTATTCTAATTTTTTTACAATTGTGTTGTTTCGGTATAAACAATGGTTTGTTGTTGAAAAAATAGAACACAATATTATCGAGTATGTACGGATCTTCTGCAAATGGAATCGAAAAAATCTAGTAGGTGGCTGTCAAGTCGCTTCGATCTTTATGTGGTAGTTGACAGTTCAATTCGCTTTGATTCTCATGTGGTAGTTGAAAGTTCAATTGTGCCGTTCAAATCATGAATATGAGTAATTATATCAACGCTGAAATGGCAGATGTGCATTTTATGTATGGTCGTGCCAATGGAAATTCTTTGGAAGATAAGACGGCACCATGCAGATATGTAGCGCGTGATACCTCACACATAATTTTTGCACGTCTACACTGATGTCTCTGTTCTAGAGAGACTTCTCAAGAGCAAAAAACTGATTGTGGTTGTTCACGAGAAAAAAGATCGGTGGCACTGGAAGAAGAGGTTTTCGATATGATTGAAGATCGTCCGGAATTGAGTACAAGGCAAAATGCCAACACTCTGAATATTTGCAAAAAACCAATCTGCAAAATTTTGAAGGATAACCAATTGTATCTCCACCATATTCAACAAGTCCAGACACTTATGCAGCGAGATTTTTCTTATCGAGTACACTTTTGTCAATTGAGTCTTCAAAGAATGCTCAATTTTTAGAAAACGTATTATTCACCGACGAATAAAACTTTACCAATAGGAATTTTCACCAAATTATTGGCGAAAATGTTATTGGATCGTATTTTCTACCGTTGAGGCAATTTTTTTTCCAGGAGCAGCTTTACGTTTTACTTGAAAATGTTCCACTGCCATTTGATAATGAACGTGGTTTATGCATGATGGTGCGCCAGCCAATTTTAGCATAACTGCTCTCAGTACGACGCTTATCCAAATCGTTGGATTGGCTAAGCCAGGACCTCAACCTTGGTCTCCTAGTCCTCCAGACTTGAACATCTTGAATTTTTGCATCTGGGGTCACCTTGAGTCCATGGTTTATGCGACCCTCATTGAATGTGTGAATGATTCAAAGAATCCCATCATTGCGGGTCAAGACAATCCAAAACCCGGAAAATTTCAACGTTTGCGCCAATCTATGAATCGAAGACTTAATTCCAGTCTAATGGTTGACGGTAGTCATTTCAGCTGTTATAACTCTGTTCTGTTTGATCTTTTTTTGTTGTAATGCGCTTAATTTTGTTTTGTTTCTATTTTTTTATTTGATATTCTATCAGAACAAAACATAGTACTGGTAAATGTCCACATTGAAAGGTAAAATAAGCGGAATAATTTTAAGTACAAGGATTGAAGTCATAATTTGTGCAAACAGAACGTGACAGCCACCTTCTAGATTTTTTCGATTTCATGCACGATTTTGTATTTTATTTTTGTATCAAGAAACTATTTCTTTTACGGAAACAAAGAAGTGTTTAAAAAGTTTCTTTCTTCGTGTAGCAAATATTTTTAAATTGAGGAACTTCATGTTGGTAAAAAGTTCTGGTAAAAATTGAATAGGGGTTGCATGTTTCACCCCTTTGAAAAATAACGAGAAAATTAAAAATTAATCCATAGCTAGCCTTCTCATTGATAGAACACGCTCACAATATGCCATTTTATCAACATTTCAACAATTTCAAATAAACTTTTTTTCCATTTTTGGAAGCGAGTAACATTCCACGGACAGGCCAAGACGCTTTGTTTACATTGTAGACCCCCTTTTATTTTCGTCAAGGAATCATCTTCTAAAAACTTTTGCACCTATTTGGAGACACCCTGTATTACTTGTGAACATTTCTATTTATCACCAAAATTTTAAATTTTGGGAGGTTTTTAAGACTTTTATACGATTCGTGGAATTCTATAAATTCTATAAAGTAGAATTGAATTTCGGAAAATTATTACTAAAAAGTAAGTACTCACCAATTTGAACATGTTGATTGTTGTTTGGAGAACAATATATTCGATTGATACCTTTCAATAAAGTCAATCAGTATTTATATAAAAATAAGGTTACATTTACATGCATGATTTCACTGCAGTGGGGTTGAATAAATCAAATGAATGTCAGTACTATTGAACAACATCAATTCGGGATATGATTTACGGAATAATTGTAATTTATATGCAGCGAACACTCTCAGGTTTGTTTGGGACAGGGACATCATTAGGTCAAAGCCGAAAACTGTTATTGAGAAATGTGCACGCAATAGCAGGCAATTATCATGTAGTTGAAATCATTTTTGTTTTTCTTATTGTTGGTCTAACTATAAAATTTTTTTTCTTAGTCTTGTTGTTTGCCTATTCTTCTACTCTGAACAGTGTGATGAGTCCAAAATCGGGAACCATTCTTGCAGTTTTTTATCAGAACACGAACTTTATTTGGAACATTTCTCATTTGCACTCGAGTCTTTTTTTCTAGAAGCATTGATAAATTCGAAATCAGCTCGAACATCTACCCCTTGGTATACATATTGTTCGAATAGTGTTGTCAAACCAGTTAGGATAGCGTTGGTGTGGCAACAATTTGATTTTATGTTCTGTGGTATTAACATTCTGTCAACACTGTCAACAGTGGTCCAACAACTGTATAACAACATGGTAATAATAATAATAACTTTATTCATAAAAAAACATGAAACCTAACTATTAAGAAAAATGTAATAAGAATAAAGTAAGTGAACGAAAAGTGCTATTGCACTTGTTACGTTTAAAATCAATGAAATGCAGTGGGTGTAAGTGATTGGGATAAATATATATAGAATGTTGTACAGCTAAAATATGAAATTGGTAAAAAACAATTAGTATTGATAAAAGTAATATCAAATAAATACAAAAATAAAATGAGATATAAATACAATAAAATTTCTGGCTAAGATATCAATTAGTTAAAATACAGTAGGTATAGATGATAAATATATGAATTAAATACAAGAAAGTTTGTATACATAGATATACAATACAAATTATTACTGAAATATAAAAGGGGTAAAATACAGTGGGTAAGAATAGCTAAAGGTATATTAATTTGAATACAAAAATAAAAAGACAATACAATTTGAGGAGGGTCATATAGTGCACACAGTTGAATTATTAGATGTGTATAAACAAAAAACGTCAAAATTTCGAAATAATTCGAGATCATGCCTCTTGGATTGCAAAAAATGAATTCTTTAAATTTTTTCTTGAATAATTCAACATTTTTTATATTTTTTATATTTTCTGGTATGATATTGTATAGTTTTGGTGCGGAAAAGGTGTATGAGAAAAAGTATAGTTGTCTCAAGTCAAGTATTCGTGATTCTTTATAAAGATCATCTGATGGGTACCTTGACTTCTTGGTATATATTATCTTTAAAAATCTCCTTTGTGTGACTTCTAAAGAGTGAAGGTGCGATTTCAAACTTGCACCCCAGACAACGATCGCATATCTGAGATGACTTTCAACTAAAGAGAAATATACGGTCCTCAGGTACTCTAGGGGTAATATGTTTTTCAATTGTCTAAATTTAAATAAAATACTTCTCAATTTTTTTGTCACACAGGTTATGTGAAGGATCCATTTCATATGATGGTGGTTGTATATTTCATACAAAGGACCACGCACACTTCTTATGCAAAAAGTATTTCGGTCAAATTGTCCAAAATTTCAAAATGTTGTTGTGCTCGACATAGTGAACAAAAGTTATCATGGGTACACAAAAATGGTATGTGTAGTTTACGAAATACAGAGTGATGAAGTTGTAAAATGTCACTTTTATACCGTTATTGACTGAACTTTAAATCGGGTAATATCAGTGAATAATTAGTGAGTTTTCGATCTACACCATAGTATCAAACTTGGCAAATGCAACAGGATGTTTTTTGAGAATTTTTGAAAACCTTATACGGTGTACATTATGCCTTCTTCTGAGTTACACAAAATCAAAATTATTTCAGAAATTAACATCAACGTTACAAGGCGGATCGTACCGAAATTGAAATTTCTGTGTTGGAACCAAAAAAATTTGCATTCCTTTCGAATATAAAGAGGGGAACGTAAGTATAATAATAATAAAAAAAAATTCATAGGCGTTTTGTGAGGAATTCATTCGAAATATGCGTCAATAACAATTTGGATTTTCAGTAACTCCATCCATTAAACTGAATTCCGTATTCTTCACACAAGTTCATATGAAATATCTTCCGTAAAATAAGTATCAATCATAAAAATTTACCAGTCAGATTTTTATTTGCACAGCATTTTCATTATTTCGAGTAATTTATTGGTATTGTATATTCTTGAGTAATGCCCAAAAATTACTTTCCTATACAAGTGGCCTCATGGCACATACAGGGTGTTATGTAATAAGTGTCCGATATTTAACAGGACGATTCCTCAGTTATTTATAAGGTAAAAAGTTCATATAAACATGGGTCCGCAAGGCCTTCAGTTTTGAGATAGAGGGTGTTGAAAATTTACTTTTATTTTGGTTTTTCATGAATAAATTTTGAAATGTCTATATTTGAACAAAAATTGGTGATTGGGGACTTTTCAATATGAGAAATTCAAATTTGGTCTCTGTTTGGCACTTTATTGTAGGAGGCGCCACCTACAGGTCTTTGTCTCTTTTGGGGAGTCACAACTTTTTCGTCCATGTATGTATCATATTTTCTAAATAAAAAACATATTCCACTATCATTTTTACGTGAAAAAGGAATACCTGTCAAAAGTCGCTACAAGCAGCCGTTTTCGAGATATTTTAATTTAAATTAATCGTTGTATGCGTTTGTCCAAAAATGAAAAAAAAAAAATTTTGTTTTTTTCTTTAACCTAGAAACATTTCAAAAGCTAATTCCTAATAAACCATGAATAACGGAACACTAAATATTAATCTATATCAAAATTACAATAAATGTTCGAAATATCCACCTCCTGCCTGTATGAACGCATCCAATCTTCTTCTCATTGATTCTCGCACTCTTTGGAAAATTCCTGGAGTATCTTGAATCGATCTACTTGCGTTAATTATTCGATTTCTTAATTTTTCTCTATTTTGGATAGGTGTCTGGTGAATTAAGGATTTTAGATGTCCCCACAGGAAAAAATCTAAACTATTAAGGTCTGGTGACCCAGGGGGCCATAGTTGAGGCCCTCCTCGACCTATCCAACGGTTGCCGAAAGTTTGGTCTAAGAATTCTTGCGCTTGTATGCTAAAATGTGCCGTGGCACCGTCATGCATAAACCACATTTCATGTCGTAGTCTAAGCGGCACATATTCCAGTAAAATAGGCAAATCTGCTTCAAGAAAATGACGATATCTCTCTCCGTCTATATGAAATAAATCGACATTGGGAATATGTCGTGTTTCTGTGAAAATCAAAACTGAAAAATAATTAATAGTTTCTAATAAATACGCCTTGAGAGTGTCTAAAATTTTTGATATGCTCCTTATGTTCTGATGTAAAATTCTGAAATTATGTCTGTTATGTGAAATATGTTTATTGTAATTTTCTATAGTTTCAAACCTAAATGTATTTTGGTATTTGTACTCGTAGTCCCTTATATACTGATTCATTATTTAAATTTGTGACAGTTTGACAAAACAACAACAAATTTGCAATTACAATAAATATGAAATTAATTTTATAAATGCGAGTGTTTTTTGGATGTTGAGCGAAGTCGTATTCTTCCTGAGGATGTTTGGCCTGAGTTTATTTGGTTTGGTTTCTGTGGGTTTTTGAGTTCTTTTCTTGTTTGCTGAGTGTCTGCTTTTTGTTTCTGTATTTCAATTTGTGTTTCCACCTCGATTTCACTGTCAGATTCTATATTCCGGGCCCTGATGTTTGGTGTTGTAGGAGCACTATGTTTTTGATTTTCGACTGTTATTTCTTCTTCTCTCAATGTTTCTGCAGTATATGCGATTCTATCAATGAATAATTTGTTTCCTCTTATGTAACTTTGGATCTGAGTATTTTCTCTGGCGTTCTTCAAGTGATACCTCAATAGCTTATTATCTTCTCTTGTTCGTAAGTCAGATCGTGTGCGATAGTTATCTGGGTACCTTTCAGCTTCTTGCAGTTTCTAAGAATTTCTTGTTTCTTCAGGTTGGATACCAAGTCGAGTTTGATAGGATTGTTTGAAGAATGAAGAATGAAGAATGGGCCTATCAGATAATCACCAAGGCTTCCTGCCCACACGTTGAGAGAGAACTTTTCATGAAAATGTGATTCCTGTATCGCATGGGGGTTTTCCTCTGACCACAAATGATTATTGTGAAAATTGCGTATAGCGTTGAGTGAGAAATTTGCAGGATTTGATTTTCAAATAAGGGATTTTGAATAAGGCGTTGGAGAAACCAACGACAGAAGTTGATACGTAACGGAAAGTCACGAGGGAGGAGTGCCTGAACTCTTTGAATATGATAGGGATATAACAAATTATCAATTAAAATTTTCCATCCCAGAATATGAGAAATGTTCAACGTCAGCCCTATTTTCCTGGAGCTTGTTTCCGGGTGTTCTCCTACCAGATTAAGAACTGCTTCCTCGGTTGCTGGGGTTCTTACCGTCCGATGTGCACCCGACAGATGACTAACTTTCTCAAAACTTCCTGTTTCCCTTAACCGAGTGTGAATTCTTGAAAAGGTTTTTGAAGTAGGAGTTGTGCGGTTCGGATAACGCTCCTGATATAAACGTCTAGCCTCAAATGCATTTCCGTTAGCTAGTCCGTATGTAAAATGTATGTCAGCATACTCTGTATTGGTGAAGTTTACCATTTTCAATACCGTAAAGTGGGGTTACTTTGCGCCATAAGGGGATACTTTGCGCCACTTGCAAAAAAAGTTTATAAATTTTCTCTACAGTGGTACATTGTAGTGAACCAGACAAATGCGTGGCTGTGTTCATGGTTGCATATGCCTCAATTGATTACGTGTTGAATTCGAGCGTTCAAGAATTTTCAAAGTGTTCTAGCGAGTACGTAAACATTTCTGTTCAAACCGGTGTCACATGTGCTCTTCAAAAATCTTGTTATATCTTGTGCATCTATTAACATAGAACAGGTAAATATTTTTATATTATAAATTTGATGTATTATTCGGGAAACTACCACAATATTTGCTTTTGATAATAAGCTGTTAACATAAAAAAAATTATAGTGCCAGAATATAGCAAAGATGGGGATACTTTGCTCCACGTGATTTCTGGCGCAAAGTATCCCCGCATATTTTTAAATTTACGTTGCATAGTTTTTGCATTAGTGGGTCAAAGTATTTCGTTTTAATGGAATCTTTTCTTTTAGAGATGGCCAGAAAGCACAAAAGAAAGCTTGGAGCGAGAAGATACAGCGATTACAGTAGTGAATCACTTGAAGCATGTTTGGCTGAAATCAGAACTGGAAATCTTTCACATAGACAAGCAGAGGCTAAATACAAAATTCCCAGGAGAACAATTTTTAATAAATGGAAAGGAAAACACTCAAAACCGATTGGAAAACAACCAGTGTTTAATCCCGACGAAGAAAATCAATTCGAAAAGTGCATAATATCCATGGGAGAATTTGGTTTTCCCGTAGATGTTAGAGAACTTCGACACATCATGAAAAATTATCTCGACCAAGTTGGAAGACAAGTTAAACTGTTCAAAAATAATTTACCTGGGCAAGAATGGATTAGGTCATTTCTAAAGCGACATCCAAGGCTTTCTGAGAGGTGTGCAGAAAATGTAAAAAGAACAAGAGCTGCGATAGACGAAACTGCTTTGAGGGCTTTTATTGAAAATTTACGTGAAGAACTGAGAGACGTTCTGCCAACAAATATTTGGAACTTTGATGAGACTAATCTTGTGGACGACCCCGGAAAAAAAAAGGTTTTAGTTAAAAAAGGCTGCAAATATCCAGAAACTATTAGAAATGCATCAAAAGTTTCAGTTTCGGTTATGTTTTCTGGAAATGCTGCTGGAGAGCTCCTTCCGCCCTATGTGGTTTATCGGGCTCAACATATGTGGACCACATGGTCAGAAAATGGCCCAAAAGGTTGCAGGTATAATACTAGCCCCATCGGATGGTTTGATGCTGCAATTTTCACCGACTGGCTCAAAAGTCAAATGGTGCCTCGATTAAAAAAATTGGAAGGTAAAAAGGTCTTGATTTGTGACAATCTTTCTTCCCACATAACTGTAGACGCGCTTCAACTTTGCCTTGATAACGAAATTACCCTAATATGTCTACCTCCCAATAGCACACACTTGACACAGCCACTTGATGTGGCCATGTTCAGACCGCTAAAAATTACTTGGAGGCAAGTGCTCTCTGACTGGAAAGATACTCCACAAGGCATCAGCAGCATTACCATTCAAAAGCAACAGTTTCCACCATTACTAAATAAAATGCTACAAATTCTTGCACCAAACGTTGCTGACAACTTAAAATCTGGTTTTCGTAAATGCGGCATTTATCCAGTAAATGTAGATGAACTTCTAAACCGCATTCCCAGAAATACTTGCGATCCAAATGAAGTTCATTCCGTCTTCCTGCACAATCTGGAATCTAGAAGATCTGATTCAACCAAAGTTGTTAAGACACGTAGAAGGAAACTAAACGTTCCTGCAGGAAAAAGTATCTGCAGTGAAGATACAGGTTTGCTTGCTGATCCTACGTCTTCATTAAGATCAAACAAAATGTTTTCTGATAATTCCTCAGATGATATTGACTTTGACGAGATAGTTGCAGAACATGAAACAGAACAAGAGTTTATTGATTACATTGACAGCGAAACATCAGGCAAAATAAAGCAATTCTCAGATGTTGTAAGAGAAGTTGGGCAATTTGTCGCGTTTACGTATGAAGGAGAAATATTCCCAGGTGAAATAATCAGTTTCACGGACGAACAGGTTACAATTAAGGCAATGCAAAAATCATTGAAAGCGTGGAAATGGCCCCAGAAACTGGATCAAATGGCCTACTCCTGGGACGACGTATTAGGATCCATAAAGCCACCTGTCCAGGTTTCTAAGAGAGGATTTTTCGATGTTCCGGAGTTGAAAGCATGGTGGTCTTAGATGTATTATTTGATATTGCACTCAAACTAGGAATATTACTCCCTTTTTTCAAGAATAACTGCTTTAGAAATTGAAATTTAATGTTTTTTTGGTATTTTTCAGAATAGTCCTTGTTTTTGACTAATAAACATATCGAAAATTTAAAAAAATGTGTTCTATATAATACAATGGAGCAATACAATTCCACCAATGAACTTACTTTGCTCCATAGGTTAATACAATGTTAGTTACAGTCATTTGAATTTGATGGAGCAAAGTTGCCCCTCCAATTGGTATGGTTTGCCCCACTTTCATTTAAAAAAATTAAAATACTTAGAAAGACTTTTTTTCTATTTTATTCACAAAAGCCTGTTTTATGAAGTTGTCTTTACCATCTATAACAATTTTGGAATTCTATATATTTTTTTTCATTTTTTTCCATTGCATTTTGTTCAGTTCATTCCAAAAGTGGAGCAAAATAACCCCACTTTACGGTATAATAATTACACTAGTAACAATTAAAACTATTTAACAATGCATCAAGATATAATTTTTGAAATGACAGCACAAAAAAAGCATTGGAATAAACTTACTAGCCTACTTGATTATTTAATTTTCAAAGAGTTCGCGAATGAATGAGAAGGCGATTGGATGCATCGGTTAATTTAAATTAAAATATCTCGAAAACGGCTGCTTAGCGACTTTTGACAAGTATTCCTTTTTCACGTAAAAATGATAGTGGAATACGTTTTTTTTCTAGAAAATGTGATACATACATGCACGAAAAAGTTGTGACTCCCCAAAAGAGACAAAGACCTGTAGGTGGCGCCCCCTACAATAAAGTGCCAAACAGAGATCAAATTTGAATTTCTCATTTTGAAAAGTCCTCAAATACCAATTTTCGTTCAAATATAGACATTATTTCAAAATTTATTCACGTAAAACCAAAATAAAAGTAAATTTTCAACACCGTCTATCTCAAAACTGAAGGCCTTGCAGACCCATGTTTATATGAACTTTTTACCTTATAATTAACTGTGGAATTGTCCTGTTAAATATCGGACACTTATTACATAACACCCTGTATGTGCCATGAGGCCACTTGTATAGGAAAGTAATTTTTGGGCATTACTCAAGAATATACGATACCAATAAATTACTCGAAATAATGAAAATGCTGTGCATATAAAAATCGGACTGGTAAATTTTTATGATTGATACTTATTTTACGGATGATATTTCATATGAACTTGTGTGAAGAATACGGAATTCAGTTTAATGGATGGAGTTACTGAAAACCCAAATTGTTATTAACGCATATTTCGAATGAATTCCTCACAAAACGCCTATGAATTTTTTTTATTAAGAGTAGGTATTCTCTCAGATTGAGTATATGAATAGGGTTGGTCGAAAATAAGAGAATTTGGAGTTAGTCCCTAATAAAATACCAATGAAAGTACGGATAAGTTCACAATAAATCAACACTATCACATAGAAATAAGGATTGTTGAAAAATTAGGCCACCTTCTTCAGTGAGTGTTAAGTTCAAAATGGACCCTTGAGCCAACCCTGTAACGAGGCAGGCAAAATTACTTAAATCTGTTCGACCTACGCCAACCCCACTTGAGAATCAAGGGTTCGAGGGTCAGACCATCGACCGATTAGTGGTATTTTTTAGTAATTAAGAGATTGTTAGCGAGAACGTCTCGTTGTATGTATACAGTGCGTTCATAAAGTGTGGAAACGCTCTATTATCTTACGAGTTGATTATTTTCGGAGGAAAAGCTCGGACAGGTCGATTTTGTTTTCCAGTTTTCCACCTTTTATTAAAAAAAAATAATCTCATTCAAATTTGAGAAATCTGTATGACTCAGTAACAAAAAATTTACGTTCCTTAAAAAATTTGGGTGAACAAACTGATTCTTGGGACCATCTAATTATATATCTTTTATCTACAAAATTTGATAATGTCACTAGGCGAGACTGGGAATCATACAAATATAAGAAGGATTTGCATAATATGACAGACATGCAAATGCAAATGTGATGTACTTGATAAATTAGAGATGACAAAAAATGAAAGGAACTGTTCGAATCTGAGAATTTCTAAGAAAGCCAGTTCTAGTAGTTTTGCATCGAGTGTTTCAAATAGTAATTCAAATTTAAGCTGTTACTTCTGCAAAGAAGCACACGGAATTTATCACTGCAAGAAATTTCTCGATTAAGCAGTCGAACAGAGAATTACAGAAATTAAAAATAGAAGGCTTTGTCTCAATTGTCTTAAATCAGCACATAGTTCTTGGAATTGCAGATCACAAAAATGTGCTAAATGTAATAAACCGCACAATACCATATTGCACATTAACTAAAAAAACTATATTGGAATGCTAGTGCTGATTTTATTCAGTATTCAATTCGGCAATTCCCAGAATTTCATACTGAGAGTAAACGGACAATTTTATCAACCGTTTGTCAAATATTTGATCCGTTAGGTTTATTGGGTCCTATTATAATTGTTGCAAAACTTATTATTCAGGATTTGTGGAAGTTAAAAATATCTTGGGATGATAACGTTCCCCAAGAAGTAATGAAAAAATGGAGTAGTTTCCAAAACGAATTAACGGAAATAATTCGCATACAAATACCGCGTCATTTGGTATTTCGGTATTCGGTAACAATTGAGTTTCATGGGTTCTCGGATTCTTCAGAACGTGCCTATAGAGCCAGCCTGTATATAAGATGTTCAAATTTTACAAGTGAATATTTTTCAAATTTACTTTGCGCGAAGTCTCGGGTTGCACCACTCAAGAATATCAGCTTGCCGAAAATAGAATTATGTGGGGCGTTATTGCTGGCAAATTTGTCACAAAAAGTAATTCATGCGTTGGAAATAAAATTTGACAAGAAATATTACTGGACTGATTCCAAAATTACGTTGGATTGGATCCGTGGGGAATCGTCCAGATGGAAAAAATTTGTAGCTAACAGAGTTAGTGAAATTCAGTCTCTAACAAAATTTGGGGAATGGAATTTTGTTAAAGTAGATTCCAACTCGGCCAATTTGATATCTCGTGGAGTAAGTCCTAAGACACTTCGCGAATCGAAATTATGGTGGTACGGGCCTGAATGGTTTAAAACAAATTGCTCTGAATGGAATTTGGAAAAAGAAAAATATGATGGAGAAATTCCAGAGCAACGAACAATAGTTAGTATGATTATCAACCAAGATGACAAAGTCGTACTAGATTTAATAAATAGAATTTTGTCTTTTAAACAAATTCAGAGAGTTATGGCATATGTGTTGAGATTCACCAAAAATTGCAAATTGAATGTGAATCAACGACCGAGTAATATAATTTTAACACCTAAATTCAGCACTCCTGTGAATAGTTAAGATAGTACAAATCCAATGTTTTGAAAGGGATTATGCAAATATATTAAATAAAAAGTAACTCCATGGAAAAAGCAGTATTTTGAGCTTGAACCCATTTCTTCATGAAGGAGTTATGCGAGTAGGAGGTAGAATCCAAAGGTCTCAGATAGATTATAACAAAAACCATCCTATGATTTTACCGAAAGGTCATAAATTAACAGAATTGATATTAATCAATGAACATAAAAAATTGATGCATTGCGGTGTACAAGCCTTATTGTATTCAGTCAGAGAACAATTCTGGCCAATTTCAGGTAGAAACGCTTGCAAGGGAGTTGTGAAAAAATGCATAACTTGTTTCAAGGTTAAACCTCGTGATATGGACTATTCTCGTCTCTCTTCTTCAGTCTAGTAAGGTCTAAACTAGAATATGGATCATTAATATGGAATCACATTTATAGTCAATCATCATCAACTATCAAGAAAGTCCAAAAACAGTTTTTAAAATTTCTATGCTTCAAGGTTGATGGAGTTTATCCTCCAAGAGGGTCTGATTATATGAATATACTACCCAGATTCGATTTTGTTTCTTTGGAAAAACGCAGAAATCAAGCATCCATTATATTTCTTCATAAGCTGTTGAATGGTGAAGTGGACTCCCCAGTACAATTATCACAAATTGATTTTCATGTGCCGAGATTGGAGTCTAGATCAAATACCACTTTCAAGTGCAAAAGAGCTCAAACAAATATTATGTCTAAAGCACCAATTAATGTTTTCTAATGCTAATAAATTATCAAATATATGTGATATTTTTAACTGCAGTAAGAGTGAATTAAGAAATAAATCTCGAGCTCATCTATAAGCAATTTGGGAATCAATAATGGATGAATCTCATTATTTTTATATTGTATCCATGCCATATTTTGTATGTTGTAACACTGTTACTATACTTTTAATTATATTTCATTTGCTATCCTTTAAATATTGCGTTGTAAATGGTTGCTGTTGGGCAATAAATGCTATATTATTATTATTATTATTTGATGGGCAACTTACCCGAATATAGAGTAAATACCTATTTGCCATTCACCAATGTTGGCGTTGATTATGGTGGGCCGTTCCTCGAGATAGAAAAACACGAGGAGCGAAAATAAGAAAGGGTTACTTATGTTTATTCGTATGTATGAGTACAAAAGCCGTACATCTGGAATTTGTCTCAGAGCTGACTACCAGCGCCTTCATTGCAGCTTTAAACAGATTAATTAGTAGAAGAGGTAAACCCTCTAATATATTTTCCGACAATGGATCTAATTTTATAGGAGCTTCAAATGAACTGTCAAAAATATTCGAGTTTTTGAAATCCGAATCAAATAAAATAGCCAATGTTTTGGTAAATGAAAATATTAAATGGAATTTTATTCCTGCGGGATCACCAACTTTTGGTGGTATTTGGGAGGCGGGTATCAAAAGCACACAATTTCATTTGAAGCGGGTAATCGGGAACAGTGTTCTAACCTTTGAGGAATTTGCTACTTTGCTTGCACAAATTGAAGGAATCCTCAATTCTCGTCCCCTTTGTTCCCTTTCTGATGATCCCCACGACGCTACGCCACTAACTCCGCCACATTTTCTGGCTCCTCCACTGCAATGGCACCTAGGAAGAGTAGCAGCACTTCATCCTGGTAGTGATGGTATCACACGAGTGGTTGACGTCACCACTAAGGGCGGTGTTATCAGCAGGGCAATAACCAAAGTGTGTGTTTTACCAACTGAGACTGAAAAAGCATAATATTATGACTATAGACTTTTAATCTTTATTTATTTAGTTATATTTCACATTTATAATTTTTATTTTTTGTTTTGTTGAAAGTGATTATTTCAAGGCGTGCGGAATGTTAAGTTCAAAATAGACCCTTGAGCCAACCCTGTAAAGAGGCAGGCAAAATGACTTAAATCTGTTCGACCTACGCCAACCCCACTTGAGAATCAGGGGTTCGAGAGTCAGACCATCGACCGATTGGTAGTATTTTTTAGTAATTAAGAGATTGTTAGCGAGGACGTCTCGTTGTATTTATATATTGAATATTATTAGTGAAGTATTAAATTCTAGTCAAATCAATTAAATATACAGTCCATTATTATTATTATTAAATCACCTCATTAGTGAACAGTGAGGTTTCAAATCAGCTGTGGGTTATAGAAATACCTGAAGAAATGATGATAATTTTCAGTGATAGAGGTAACGTATGAAAACTTATTTATTACATAATTTACTTTTGGACTCCAAATGGTATTTTTCCTTGATTTGTGTTTAGAAACTCTCAGTATTTTTGTTATTTATTTCTGCTGCTGACGTTCATGGTGCGCACTTCATCAATATCGCTATTTCATCCAGTACTGAATAACTTCGTATTTTGAAGCAATTCCCACTTTTGTGAAACTCTGTTTATCTATCATCGGTTAGTTTTCTCAGCAAGGAAAAATCGTGTGAGTCATTTTGTGAGTAATGAATTTGAAGGATAATTCAAAATTATAATCATTCGTATTTTCAGCATATTCATCCATTAAATAAAATATAGAAATAGAAAAATTATATATTTTTCACACAAATCCATATGATAAATGCTCTGGAATAAAAAGAGCTCGAAAAAATTAACTGGTTAGTTTTTTATATACAGGGTATTTTAATCGTTTTTGGAAATATTGGTCTCGTATATTTCTTGAATCACACTGTATAATACTCATAATTTCTGTTTCTGGAAGTGACCACATGGCATATATAATCGGTTTATACTTTCAATCTATCCTGTTTGTATGAAAAATATACATTTATTTTGAGTTCTGCCAATCTTATTAAGTATATCCAACACAGAAACTTCATTTTCGATACGGTCTGACTTATGACGTTGATAATTCGTACTGACATTATTTTCATTTTGTGTAACTCATAAAAAGTCTTGATCTACCCTGTATATTGTTTTCAAAAATACTTAGAAAACATAGTGTTGTACTGGCCATGTTTGATACCGTTGTATGAGGATTACCTAGTAGGGTAACGCCTGTGTATCATCTATTGGAACCGATTTTTAGCGCCATCTGCCAGGAACATGAGGAAACTTCGAATATTTCAATCCGTGCAGTAGTGACCTCTAGACGGTCCTAATTCTGAATCTAATCGGATCATAATTACAAATGTCATCCGCAATCCTGGAGCTGCAATTTTGTTATGTTTTTTTTTTTCAACAAATATTCCATAATGCATTGTCATCGCAATTATGAACACCTACCAAAGTTCAAGTTGATCGGACAATTAGAAGTGGTCCAAAAGTCAGCTGCTAGATTTGTCCCACACATACATACATACCAAGTAACGAAGCAAGTTGAATAGAAGCTTTTGAAAAGTAAAAAAAATTGGACATTGAATAAACTTAAGAATTGAAAAACCTTGCATAAATTCAAATCCAATCATTTCAAACTGCATTAATTATTCACAGTAGATGCTCAAAGTGTTCGCCATGAACTGCCATACTCGAATATAAGTTAGTTTCGAAAAGCTATCTGACTTTTTTGAGCAATTCATTCAAAATTTTTCAATTTGTAAGATCATACAATATTAATTTTTCGAATTTTTGTTATGTTTTCGTGAATTGGTCACATCAGCTCTTAAATTAAATATCATAAGTTGGAAAACTACCCAGTTGTTTTTTCCGCAAAAATAAAATGCGAACACTCAATGCTGTGTCACACTTAGTACTTTACCTATTCAAATTGTATGACTGACCAAGGGGTGGAGAGAGTGGTATGACAGTTTAGGTTATGATAGGAAGATTTCCCCCTTGGATTTAAAAAGACGTGTATTTGCAACTTTTTCAAAACATAGGTGTTTTGAAGAATCCGTTTTTGGTGCCGGGTCGAATCGATCTATAATTATAAATTTCACCCGCCATCTTGATTTTTGCATCGACAAAAAAAATCATAATTTCCGATCCTGAAAATCCCCACTTACTAATTTTGATTCGAATCGGATCATAATTACAAATTTCGTCTGCCATCTTGAAGCCACCATCTTGTTTTTTGCATTGACAAACAAATCATAATTTCCGACCCAGAAAACCAACACGTATCAATTTTGAATCGAATCGGACCATAAGTGCAAATCTTGTATGCCATTTTGGATCCGCCATTTTGTTTTTTCTCTTAGAAAAATTCCATAATGCATTGTCACCGAATTTATGTCAAATTAGCTTGCAAATGAAGTTTCATAATTTGAAATACGGAACAGTTGTTTTTCCCGCAAGAGGGCGCCAAAATAAAAAGTTAGGTAGCAAAAATGGACATGGCTGAATTCCTTATGAAATTACCTTTCTAATGATGTGTCACACTTACTACTTTCCCTATTCAAATTGTTTGGGTGATAGTGACCAAGGGGTGGGAGTAGAGGTATGACAGTTGAGGAAATGGTAGGAAAATGTCCTAATTGAATTACACATGTGTTTTGAAGATATTCGATCTGTTTCGTTTTCGGTGCCTCACCCTGTATTTTATTCAACGGGTAATCTCAATTACATTTTGTTACAATAGAAATAAATGTATAACATCTCAAAACTAAAAATAGATAAATACACAATAAAATACATATTACAATAATAATAAAATACAATACAATATTAGCTTACTTAGCCCCTTTTTGATAGCATTTTTAGAGCTGCTAAAGATATCAACTTGTTGAAACATATTTCCATTTTTAAGCATTCGAGTGACGACGACAAGAGAAAAAAATCCTCGCTGCGAATGCTGCCTTATAAAATTTTGTTCAATAAACATCTATATAGTAATTCATCTTCTACGCCACCAGACGCTTAGCGTCCCAATAATTCAGCAAAGATTTGCAATCAGTTTAAAAATTACACAACCGTCACTATTGAAATGTATAAAACGAATATATCAAACACAAACACCTAACCACACCTAAGTCACCGTGACTAATGCGAATTCGTCCAACAAAAGTGAATAAATACGAGTTATACTGAAACATAAAAATAAATTGATGGATGTAGCCGTTACTACGTGGTAGGTAATCATCACGAAAAATGAGAAATAAAACTTTCTGTTTTTATACCACTTCTATTTGCAACCAACGTTACTGCAGTTTCGTCCTATATGGACATTATCAAACAATACAATAATCTGAAATAATAAATAACACTCCTTAAATACCCTTAATTCTACCCGAGGCCTGTCTTAATGACTAACGGTCATTAATGACTTTTACCTGGACCTTGTTTATTTGGGACAATGTGACTGAGCTGCCTTAAAAACCGGTGAATAGACCAAATCCAGTTGATCATTCAGTAGGTTACATCCACAATATTTGTGTTTATGAATTTCTAGGGATTCCAAATAATTCAGTTTTCAACCCTTGCTTGCATAGTGCAAAATTTCCGTATCGTTCAGACTCGGAAACTTGTGGTTGCATTCCAAGGAATGGTTTGAAAACGTCGAATAATTTTTTCCTAGTCTGAAGAAGCTTTCATGTTCAGCGTATCTTTTTGAAAAATTACGTCCACATTGTCCCACATAAACACCGTTACACTCTGGACACTTAAGCTTATAAACTCCAGATTTTTTCATTTTTGCTATTCTATCTTTGGCTTTGAAAAGAAAATTAGACAACCTGGCATGCGGCCTGTTTGCCACTTCTATATTATTCTTTCTAAAGAATCCCGCAATAGCATCTGTTCCTCTCCCGAAGTACGTTAAGGTTACAAATTTCTTAGTTTTTGTAAAACATAGAAAGTTTTATTTCTCATTTTTCGAAACATAAAAATCTGTGGCTGCGGACCTGCAAAACAATAATTTTACCCTAGCTCGGTGAGTCGAGGCAAGCGAATCTCGACTTAAATGACCGTTCGAACTGACCAATGAAACTCCATAGTCTCCCTCGACTATGCTGCCATTTACACGCAGTCTCCTTTTGGCTCCAATGAAACGTCCATAAGGTGATATTACTAGGTAATCATCATACAACGTTGATACTATGGTGTAGATCAAAAACCCACTTATAATTCAGAGATATAACCCGCAATGAAGATAATGGTATGAAAGTGACATTTTACAACTTCAACACTGTGTATTTCGCAAACTACACATAGAAATTTTGTGTGCTCATGGTAACTTTTGTTCAGTGTGTCGAGATCAACAATATATTGAAATTTTGGAAAATTTGATAGAAAGACTTTTTTCATAAGAAGTGTGCATGGTCCTTTATTAAATAAAGTTTTTCTTACTATACTAGTTAGAAGTTCATATACTATGTTATTGTTCACTAATATCAACCCCCATTCTAACACCTATCATTTCAATTCCGAATCAAGACTTACCAAAAAAATTTAACAATTTACGAAAGAAATATGCAAATAATATCGATCTTCAAAATGAATATGAACATTAAAAAAATCTTACAACCAACACGCAGAGAACGCGAAACAATAAAAATTAAGCAATTTGGGATAAAGTGGGTTCACGTCTGAACAAGGAAAAATCACCGGTAAATATCGAACTCAATAATGGAGGGGAAATAAGTGATATTAATTTATTTGGATACTTTTTTGTATCGATTGTAGGTGATCAACTCGAAACCTATTTCAGCGATAATTTATCTATGAGAGGAACAATATCCCGTTTCGACGGGTGCGAAGTTATCCACAACCACAAATGTACACTGAGAAAAATGTGACTTAGTTGGTAAAATCCCTCTTTCTCGCATAAATGATGATTCATAGATTCCTCAATGGGTCCATGGAATCTAGTAGGTTGCTTACCACGAGACATGATTATTGAAGCTAATTTTTGTGCGGTGAAAAAGAGGTGAAATTTTCAAAATAAATAAATTTAGTATTTAAACGGCACTGTAGAGTATATTTGGCGACAGAATTGTTTTGAGGAGGATGAAATACATAAGTGTAGGTACATCAATTCATTTGTCGCCCCGTCGGAGAGGGTGTGGTGGGGGTGAGCTTGTCACACCTGTTAATGATAACTAAATATTAATGAGCACACAATACTACAGCAAGAAAGCTGCAACATTTTTGGTACAATTATTGATAGTAGTCTCAAATGGGGGATCAGATTTGCTTCAAATCAAATAGGCGTTGCTTTACATTAAAAAACCAACCAAGTTGTCTCGGCAAGGTGGGGACAATTTCTGAAATATACTGTGCATTGTGGTTTACTCACAGGGCGGTATTTTACCAGCTCCTCCACTATTGGAGATGGTAATAAATGAACTTATGGAATCTTCAAATAATCATAAAAACTACTCCGATGGATACTCGGACGACATGCTAGTGGTAGTAGGACTTTAAAGGAATATGGATACACTTAGAAAAAATGATTCAGCTTTCCAAGTTCCAAGTTGAGACATATGTCTTACATACTTGCATACAGATGAATCTAGTCAGTGGGTATAAAACAAATCGCATCTAAATTCTATCTGATAGCCGGAGAACAATGAAAGCTCTGAATTCGGTACAGACAGAGTCCTAAACAAATTTGGGAATGTCTTCAGAACAAAAACACAACGTGGCCACACTTGAGAAGAGAATTGAATTATGAAATTTTCACCCTCCGAGCCATCTATTGAGCAAATATGTCTTTTATTTCAAAAGGTAGTATCGATGATATCATTCAAATAGTTCTTGTCCCATTTTCAACAGTTCAACAGGGGTTGTCTATAAGAAGCTGCACTCTATATTTGTTCCTACGGATTTGCTATAAGTTAATAGTGTTTAGTGCTTGATTTTTGGATAAAAACATAGTTTTGGACACTGGGTTTCTTTTGATTATACGATTTGAAACAAGATGTAAGGAACATATTGATTTCTTTAAATTTCGAGTGGTTTTCTATTATATCCAATACAATTCAATTTATTTTTCCCAAGAAATATACAGTTTATAAGATGGAAAAATATCACATAATGCAAATAACATGAAGGTAAATACAACAGTAAGAATAAATTTATGAATAACAATCATGAAATCAGAATTAGAATAAATTCAATGGAGCAACTACTTCTTTAAATTATTTTTAAATCGCAATTTACCATACGTTTTCAAACAATTTGAAAGTTCATTGTAAAACTTCACGCCATCAAAATAAATTGATATCTTTCCAATATTTGTTTTAATTTTGTTGACATATAAATTTTGGGCTTGTCGGGTCAGGTGATTGTGTTATTATTAATTTTGAAAATTAATGTGGAATGTTTCAAATTGTTCTTAACAAGATGAATGAACGTGCAAATTTTCAATTTGTATAGGGAATTTATATCCAGTAGCTTTCTTGGTTTGTACAAGTTTACAGTTGGTTCTTGGTAATCAAGTTTAAAAATACATTTAATAATTTTATTTTGTAATGATTTCAAAGGTTTAAGCAAATAGGTCGAAGCAGTGCCCCAAACTGAAATCAAATATTGAAATTTAGAGTACCTATGCCAACGAAAAATATATGGACTTTAGATATTTGAGAGGAAGCAAATTTCGAATTTTAAAAATGATTCCTCCTTAAGTTCTCTATATGTCTTGCCCATGATAAATTCTCATCTATAAAGAGTCCTTAGAATTTTTGTATGGAATGATAATTTATGTATTCATTATTGAATTTGATCGGATCTTTCAAATTATCGTTTGACGATTTTTTGTAATGGACATGAATGAGGATTTTTCATAATTCAATGTCAATTTATGACTGATGAGCCATAATGAAATTTTTTGTAAATCACTTTGCATGTAATTTTTGATATCACGTTGACTATTTCCGCCATATATTATTGTGGTGTCATCAGCAAACATTTGAATTTTTCCAGATAAATCTAAATCAGCTAAGGAGTTTATATAAATGAGAAAAAGGATTGGTCCCAAGATGGATCCTTGTGGAACTCCACAGATGACAGTTTTCTCAGTGCTGAATTTGTCTCCTATATGAACAAACAGTTTTCTATCTGAAATATAATTTTGAAACCAATTATAAACACGACCTCGGATACCTATTTTATACATAATATTCAACAAAATTTGGTGATCTACAGTATCAAATGCTTCACGAAGATCTAGTGACAGTATACCACATTCCTTATGAGTGTCTATATCAAGTTGAAATTGAGTGATAACATCTAAGACAGCTGATTCAGTATCACTACACTTTCGAAAGCCGTATTGCCCACTATACAACAAATTTGATTTTTCTAGGTATTCCAACAATCTGCTATGCATTACTTTTTCTATAATTTTTGAAAGAACCGAAAGAATTGAGATTGGTCTATGATTCACCATAAGATATCTCTTGCCTGATTTGAAAATTGGTTTTACTTTGGCTATTTTTGATTTTGCAGGTATAAATCCTGATGAAAAAGTTAAATTTATTAATTTACTCATTATTGAAGCAAGTTCTGATTTAATCATCTTTACAGTATTTGTGTTGATATTGTCGAATCCTGAAGCTTTTCTTGTGTCTAGATCACTGATGATTTCTTCTGTTTCTTCAGACTTGGTAGGCCTGAGATACATAGATGATAATTTTGATCGCATCGGAATTTTCTTTGTAGTTCTGAATCTATTTGACAAACTAGGTCCAACATTGATGAAGTAACTATTGAATTCTTCACAAATTTTATAATTGTAATGTGATTTGGTATGATCTGATGTTACGTCAACGAATCTTTGGGTAGGAGTCGATGCTTTGACCCAGAAACCGTCAAACACGATTGATTTAAAGCTGCTTAGAATACCAAATTGATGTGTATATAACCTCCAGATAACCTCCAGATAGCAAAATGCATGCTTGCATCTTAATGGAACAATATATGCCCATTCTTTATCGTTATGACAGCACTGAAATAAACCCCACTTCATAATAAACACCTTAACGTTCTGCCAGTATAAATACTGTAGCAATCAACTGAGAGGTATCATTTGAACGAATCCTGTCTCAAAAGAAAAAAATAAAATGTTCAAGTTGGTAAGTGCATTTTTCATGATATTCATTCAGTGCCGACACATTCTATTTGTTGTTTTCTGAGTTAATTTTTTTATCGTGGAAATGTATCATAACTTAATGTTTTTTGATGTCCCCACATAACGAATGATTATAATAATGATACAATATCGTAATTCCCGAAACAAATTATTATTGATGAATTTTCCAAATAGTTGCAATTGGAAATTATGTATCGTTCAGTATCAACTTCTACTGATCACGAAAGTAAAAGAAAATGTGTATGTGTATGGTCGTTTTTTGTCAAATATGATTGAAATAAATAATGAAGGAAAGGTCTATCTAGTAGATTCACAAAATTCATTAATTATGAACATTAGAACAAGCTGAATCAATCAAGAGTTTGTTTTCTAGTGTATTTTTGTCGCCATCTTCGCCTTTGCTGTGGCAGTTCCAGCACCTGAAGCCAAAGCTGATCCAAAAGCATCTCCTGACCCTAGCCTGATAGCTGCTGCTTATACTGCTCCTGTTGTTGCTGCTCCTGTTGCCTATACATCTGCCTATTCCGCTCCGTTGACCTATGCTAGTTATGTTGCTCCATCTGTATATCCCGCTGGATATACTGCCTATTCTCCATATACAGGATCTTATGTCGTATTGTAGGATGTATCAGAATCGTGATGTTGATTTATTTCAATAAATGTGTTGTTTCGAAGTGAATTGTTTCAATAGAAAAATACTGTTTGGGAGTCTGTGCGTCTGTGATTTCAATGTTTTGATGGCTATGTCTGATCTTTCAAGAAAAAGCTATACCGGGTGTTCGAGACAGGTGGTTCCCTCCTATAATTTTTTTGTTATCAATATCATGGAATGAAATTTAGAGGATCTGTATAGAACATAAGAATGCATTTTTTGACAAATGACTCGGCTTCAGGCAAATTCCGGTTTGTCGGGAAGTAACATAAACTTTCTAGTTTTAATTTAAATGGAATATTTAAATGTTTGAGGGTCAGTTTTTTGAGTTCCAGTTAAACTCCATGTTTCTCAACTAATAGTTAGACTGTGATGCTTCAAACGTCATTTAATGAATGTCATCAACCATCTAAACTATTAGTTAGTTATCTGGAGCTTAACTGGAACTCAAAAAACTGGCACTGAGGAAATTGTGGAAAAAGTGCACATGGTCAAATGGTTTATTCTAGGACGAATAGTTCCTCAGAGTACATTTGTAAATACCCCAACAAGTGCAGTAAAGTACGGAATAGTACCTTTCTGCATGAGTTTAGGATCAATAATTTTTCTACAAGCGTAAGAAAATTATTTATTTCAACTATTTATCTATGCAAATAGGAACAAGAGTACCTACCTTATATATTTTCTATCTACTCGGTATTGGTACTGTATATTGTAAATGAACAGTTCGACGCGTTGTGGTGAAAGCCAGCATATTTGTTCAAATCAGCTGATTCTTTGAAGAAAACTGCTCAAACACTGTCATCACATTTTTTAGTTAGACGAATAAGCATAAAGGGTTATCAAATTGTATCTGACAGGTACAGATTTGAGATCTAGACGAGAGGCTGAACTAAAATGCACTTAGAAAATGACGGGGAAAATGACAATTTTCATGGTAGAGAAGGTGGTGAAATAATTGATTCATAAGATAACACCAAATTTCTTGGTAGGTACTTATATCGATGGTAACATGATCTGGGAGTGAAATAATTTGAGAAGAATTTTCAAGAGAAGTTTTCTGTGAACGTTTGGATTAGAATTGTGGGCCAATTTCTTCAGTGGATCTCATTTTCTGCCTCCTATACTCAATGGTAACCATCACCAACAATTCATAGAATTACTTCCACATGGACTTTTACAAGATATCCCATTGAGGGAAAAAATTCGAATTTGGTTTATATGTGATGGTGCTCTAGCTTGGTTGCACATCAGTATTCGGAAGAAAATTATGCCGATCCACCAAGGTCACCGAATATGAATCCACTTGATTTTTTCCTCTGGAGCACCTGAAATCATTGGTGTATCGGACTTCAGTTCGAAGCGAAAAAGACCTAAGAACTTGCATGTAGGAATCATGCACAATCATTAGAAATACTCCTGGAATTTTTAAGCGTGTTTGCCAGTTTATGATGAGGCGCACAAATGCATGCATTGAAGTTGAAGCTGGCCATTTCCAGCAATTGCTTTGACTCAGTTTCAAGACATTGTCTAAACTTTTCTTTACTCTTAGAAAATTGCAGTTATTGTGTAAATATAATAAATTTATTCCATTTTTTGAGAAAAATTAATTTTGTGCACTACTTTCTGGAAAAATGTTTGCATTAATTTCTTGATAAAGCTTCTGAACTGTACAAGTGAATGAAAAAATTCAGGAAAACAAAAAGATGGAAAATGAAACAATACTGAATAGCCCTTATTCAGAATATGTCAGAGTTGGCGAAAAAATCTAAATGGTTAAACGAGGCATTATTCTAAAAACGGAGGACCCTGTGGATCATTTGAAAAATCAATCATTTTGTTTCGTACGCATTATTGAATGGATTATACCTGCCTAATCTTAACTGATTATTGTCGAAAATGTCGAAGTAAATTCCAAAGAATCTTGAAAAATGCATCACTCTGTATTTCGAAAATCAAGCTGATTAGGACACATTTTTGAATGAACTATTTTCCTGAAATCTCTCGATGAATCATTCCTCAGAGTTTGTTCACGTACTTGATTAACACCCTGTAAAATTTCACAATATCTTAGTGTTGGACTCCCACTTCAATATTTTGAACTAATACATTCATCATTCCTCTCTATTCAATTTATTATTTCATAGTTTTTCATTGAATATTTTCTTTCACATACAATCTTTGTGGTGGATAATCAATTTGTTTACGTTAATGATTCCAATTCACTTATTTATAAAAAAAAAAACGAAAACATCCAAAATGGTGGAATGGAGATGCTGTTTGAGGATTGAAAACAGTTTTTTGCGATTTATGTGAAATGTGACCCCTTAGAGGAAAATGTTCAATAGAAAAATTGTAAATAATGGAAATATAAAAAACTTGTATGCAAAATACTTTTTGACATCCCAAATGACATCAGAATGGCAAAAACCGGATTTTTCAGTATTACATTTTTTTCCACGTTGGTATAAATGATTTAATATAGAAAAAAATTTGTAGAAATATGTTTTACGATGTCGAATAAGTTTTTTGCAATTCGGAAATCGACAAGTTTTCGAATTGGGTATATTTTTCGAAAAAAAAACTTTTATCTTCCACGAACAATTGTCTGAATTATTTTTTTTTTATTTCCAAAAGGTGTATAAGTGATTATTTCAATTGTTGAAATGTCTACTTTGAAATGGTCCCTATAACATGGTGGTTTGTTGATCGTTGAACCGCTTAAAATTGAGAAAATCCAACAACAAGTTTCTCTGAATCATGATTTTCTCAATATTTTTAATTATTTTCAATAACTGTAAAAAAGAATAAAAATTACATTAAGAAATTAATTTTATAGTAAAATTATGTATTCAAATATTTTTCTATAAATAATTTGAAATGAAATACTTTTTGTTATAAAAATAATGAAGAAATGCAAAAATCATTGAAAATATTGAGAAAATCATGATTCAGTTACCTTTTTTCTCAATTTCGAACGATTCCACGATCAATAAATCACCAATTTACATGGACCATTTGAAAGTAGACATTTGAAAAAAAAAATTTTAATAAATCTTCAAAATACAAAAAAGTATAAAGACAATTGTTCGTGGAAAATAATGATATTTTTTTTTCGAAAAATTTACATCTCGAAAACAAGTCGTCTTCTGAATTGCGAAAAAATTATGCTTATTTGACACCAAAAAATACGTATTTCTACAAATTTTCATTAAAATTAAATAATGTATACGCGAGAAAAAAATAAATAGAGAAACATCAGTTTTTCGCCATTTAGACGGATGAATTGGGATTCTGTCGAAAAGTGGGACACAAAAGATTTCGATTTTCCTATTATCTACAACTATTCTGTCAAATATTTTTTACTGGGAGTTCACGTTTCGCCGCAAATCGCAAAAAACCGTTTTCAACCCCAAACCTGCTTCCTCATTTTGAGTGTTTTCGTGTATATTTTTTTCTCACAGTTGGATTCTCTACATCATCCACTTGGTTCTTACCTCTTAATTTTTTCTATTTTTAAGATTGAAAATTCGTTTTGGCACCAGCTTATCAATATCTACGGTCAACTTGACGATACTGTACACTTCAATGTTTTCATTAATTATATCAAATGTCAACTAATACTGTCAAATTTCACAATTGCACGGCTCATTATGCATAAAATAGCTCTTTATGATACAAGTTCGTAAAGTAGGACTTTTTTGTGTGCGCGCGAAGTTAGTTGAATGAGGCGTAGCCGAGTTCAACAAACACGCGAGAACAAAAATCCCTTTGCGAAAGTTTTTCATACAAAGTTTTTTCTTCGACTGTTAATATATTACCAAATTGTAGCAATTATATCATTAATTTGAATCTTGAATGATATGAATTGTCGTCGTATTATCAAATAGAAACTTCCGAGTTATATTTGTTGCAAAATACTGCATTTTTAAAAAATGCAAAAATGTATGAACAGTGTGTTAAAAATTACTTTACGCACAGTTGATGATTTTACGCACAGGTGATTTTTTTACGCACTTGTGCGAAAAAGTATTACTTTACGCACTGTCAGCAGTGCGTAAAAGCTCAGTTTACGAACTATAGTAGAAAACCACAGTTCTTGAACAATGAACAAATTCATAGAATACAAAAGGAGTGTTGAACTTTCATTCTAATGTCGTGTGAGTAGAAATATTTCCAACTTTTCCGATAATCGTAAGATTTTAACCTCAATTTTCTTAAGTTCTGAGTTTCAGTCTGAATCAAAATAAGTACCTACGAAATGAATCGATTTAAATTCGAAAAACTAATATTTCTTGAATTTTGTCATGATTTTTTTTTTGGAAAATTAGAAATAAACAAAAAATCAAAGGAACATTTCGGAAGCAAAAAAATGCTCATGAAAATTGGAAAATATTTCGTATGAAATTTAACGTAATTTCGGATATCGGATTATTGGTTTTCGTATATATGAAAATCTGCCATAAGCCTTTTTGGAATATTTCAAAGTGAGTCTAATGGATGGATCAGGTTTGCAACATTATGAAATATTAAATTCATATTTATGTATATGTGAGTTCATATATGATAATAATAATAATAATAATAATAATAATAATAAACTTTATTCATGAAGTAAGAATAATTGTTGAGAATACATTTAAAATAAGTATAAATAAAGTTGGTAATCGATAAGTGCAATGCACTTGTTTCGATTATAAGTAAGTGGATAATGCAAATGTAGTATATACATGAAATGCAATAAAATACTATAAAATACAACAAAATATAATGAAGACGATATAAAAAATACAATACAATAAACAAAGAGAAAACGCAATGAAAATGCAGTAAAATACAATAATAATATTCAATGCCACCAATGCCATAAAAAGCCATAAAATTCTATAAAATACAATAAAATACAAATAAATATAATAAAATACAATGAAATACAATGAAACACAATAAAATACAATACAGACAATATGAAAATGGATTAAGATGCAAAAAACTCAATGAAAAAGCGGTAAAATAAACTTTTTAATTATGGTTGAGATTAGTAATTTCAGTCAGATCAGTCAATTTGACATCAAGGTAGTAAAATACAATCTAGGAGTATGGAGTAAAAAAGTTTTCAGTTGTGTTTTGAACGTTTTTTTGTTGCTAAGAGATTTTATGTTTCCGGGAATAGAGTTGTATATTTTAGTGCCGATATAGGAGTAACTTCTCTGTGATAGCGATTTCTTTACCAATGGTTGCATACGTAGTTGGCGCTCTCTGGTTTCATACTAATGGCAAGGGTGAGGTGCTCTATCTGCACTGAAATGATATGTTATACACGCATTGAAGTAAAATAGCTGGCGAATGTCCATAATCTGTGAGGTACTGTATAGGTTATCAGAAGAATATCTACGCGGTTTTGACATAATTATTTTCAGGAACCTTTTCTGTAAGATTTCCAGTGGATTTATATATATTCGTGCAGCTGCGCCCCATGCCTGTATTCCATATCTGAGATAGCTTTCTGCGAGTGCAAAGTACAATGTTTTTAATTGTTCTGGTGGTAAGTATTCTTTCATATGTTTAAAGGAGTATATTATTTTTTGCAGTTTTTTTATCACGTAGTTTACATGTCCATCCCACCTCAGATGTCGATCGAGGTATACGCCCAGGTATTTGATTTCTTCAACAGACTGAATACCATATTCCTTGCCATTTATGCTCATGTTGATTTGTCCCATATCTGTCATACCAGCAGCATTACAGCTGAAGGGTAGAATTTTAGTTTTTTTTTACCAGTCCTTTATCATGTTGAGATCTTTTTCGACTTTCTTCTTTAAATTTGGCAAAGTATCTGCTTCATAAAAAACCGCAGTGTCGTCTGCAAAATCTATGATATCACCAGTTACTTTCAAGCTGAATGAGTCGTTAATATAAAGATTGAATAGTGTTGGACCCAGGACCGTTCCTTGTGGTACTCCATACTCAATATCTAATTTCTGACTCGTTGTATCTCCCACTCTAACCACTTGCTTTCTTGTGCTTAGGTAACTTTTGAATATACTCAACACCATTCCTCTGATACCAGAGTCTTCTAATGCTCGAATTAATAACGTGTGGCTTACAGTGTCGAATGCCTTACTTAGGTCTATGAACAGGCGTAAACTGGGTCTTTCATTCTCTAGAGTCGTATGTACTTTTTTGGTTAAGTTGATTATGGCATCCACAGTTGAAACTTTTTCTCTAAATCCAAATTGTTTCTCAGACAACAAGTAAAATTCATTTATGAATGAACTCATTCTGTTTTTTTAAGAGTTTTTCGAATATCTTTGCCAAGTGACTAATGAGGGAAATTGGTCTATAATTACAGACGGATGTTTTATCACCATCCTTAAATATCGGCACTACAACAGAACTCTTGAAGGCATCAGGCCAAATTCCTTTTTCAATGCACTTATTTATTATGAATGTTAGTGGGGCCGAAATATGACCTGAAATCATTTTCAAAAGTTCTGCTCTTATGTCGTCAAGTCCTGGAGATTTATTGTTTTTTAGTTCACTTATCAGATTGCATATTTCTTTGGAATCCGTAGGCCGTAGTTGCATAGAGTTAGGCAAGATCTTTGAAGTGTGTTTAAAGTGAGGGTCTCTTTCAATTTTTTCGGCAAGAATTCTTCAAAAACTTACAAATTTACTATTAAATTCGTCTGCTTTTTCTTCATCGTTTGTCAGTGGATCCCCATTTTCATTCGCGATTGTGTCGATATTAATTTTTTTTTGTTTCCTCCCACAGAGTTTTCGTACCATGTGCAGTACCCGCTTATCATAATGTGTCACCCGGTGACTAGTATTAGTATTATGAGTAGTCCGAATAAGATTCATTGTTTAACTGAAACTTGTAGAAGTAAGACGTGTGAGGTGCGGAATATATTGAACTATTGTTAAAGGGAGTGTTTATTGTGATATCACGACCATCCTACTACATCAGAAGTAGTGAACAGTGTGTAAAGAGTGGTGTTAAAGTGCTGCACAATGCCGAAGTCCACAAAAAAATCGAATCGCCGATATTCAACATTCAGCAGCAGTAGCTCTGCAAATACCAGTGAGGAAAGGCAAAGTCGCCATAGAAGAGATCTCGTAGACATAAAAGTAACAGAAAGGAATCTGTAAGTCATTCTAGGAGAACCAATATTATGCCTCAAGTCAGCAATGCCCAGCCAAACTCAGGTACTGTGTTGTCTAGTATAATTCCAGAATTTGATCCAACACACATGGAAGTGTATGATTGGTTAGAAATTGTTCAACATGACTATAATATATATGGTTGGACAGACAGTTTTATAATGATAATAATAATAAAGGTCTTTATTTTTATCAACCAGGTAAAAATTAAATACATTTTTGAGTAATATGAGCACAGCACTCCAGGTTGATAGAAAAATGCCGAAGATCAGTTGACAGCACAATCTGTGGTTGCAGACAGCACTGTCTCTGTTTTTCATCTTAAGAGAGGTAAAAAAAATAATAAAGAGAAATAACAATAATCAAGTAACAAACCGTTAGAAGTAAAAAAATAGAAAAAGAAGGTAAAAAAAATATCAATATGTACATGCAGATATTATTATATGATATACATATATTTATTGGAGATAGTTATCAGAGAAATTTAGATTTGGTTTTGATTAGCAAGTAATTTCAATTTTGGACCTAATTGAAGGCTTCTATTGATTTTAATTTCATTTCAATTTCATTGGAAATTTCATTATGTGTTTTTGATGACTGGTACGTGAAAGATCGTTTGAACAGTTCGGTGCGATGTTGTGGTGTTGTAATTCTATGTTTGAATCGAGTATTTACCTAATGGATATCAGTTTGGTGAACAATGTTTCCAAACAGGTATTGCGTTTGTTTGTTTTTGATGATTTTATGAAAGAGACATTTAGAGTGTAGATATCGTCTGTTCGACATATTCAGCCAGTTAAGATCTCGTAATTTGTGGGAAATTCTTTGGCGTTTCCTAATACTACAAATAAGCCGCATACAAGAGTTTTGAACGACTTGTAGCAGCCTAGAATCGTTTGCGTTGATACAGGGGCCAAGAACTACATCTCCGTTGGTGAGTTTAGATAATACCAGAGCCACGCATAGTATTTTCTTAGAACCAACTGAGAGATAATGGCGATTGTGAAAAATTGACTTTATGTTCAAATAAGCGTTCCGGATGCAAATTTTAACATGATGTTTGAATCGCAGTTGATCCTCAAAAACCAGGCCAAGGTTTTTTGCCTTGTTTACTAGTGCAATTTGCTCTCCATCAACATCCATTCGGATTACTTCGTTGATTTGCAAACGAACTTTAGTTGGGCCAAAAGCTAGAAGAAGTCTTTTTACTATTTATACTTAGACCATGTTCGGATGACCAGGTAACAATATTGTTCAGATCATAATTTATTTTGTCTACTGCGTCCTGATAATTTTTAGGTATGAAAGAATAGTATAGTGTATCAGGTAACAAATAAATTGAAAGGTACTGCAAAAACATGGTATGATAGCTTCATACAATGTGAATTAGGGTGGCCTTAGTATTCTAGAGTAAAGTGGAAGCAATTATTGAGCACCACTTTCCAAAGTTTCAGAAATGCTTATGAGATGCGAACCGTAAACAAACAGAGGGTTGCTCGCTATATGAATTCCATTTCAACCATTTGGCGAAAATCAACTAATTCAAATTGAATTTTCCTAATAGTGATAAGGTGTCCCTAGTAATGGGTGCTATAAATGATAACAATTTGGAATCGGCAGTAGAGGCCTCAAATATAAGAGACCCTAATCTATTAATCTATTAGGGGCATACCTCAAAAATAAAGTATATGCGAAAGCACTATCGCATACCTGCACCAACTCATCATAACAGCCGGTGCCAAAATTAGTTGATAATAAACATATTTTTTGTAGTTGTTGTAGTAAAGTTGGACACAATCGTGACAACTGCAGAAACAAAAGCAAAATATGAAATTTAGGTTCGAGAAAAGGGCCCTGTTTGAATAAAAACAAATTTTCATCTACATTTATATATAAAAAAAAAAATTATTTGAAAAAAATGTTGAAGGATAGTAGAGTAGAAAATGTTGAGGTGATTCGAAAAAACCAAGTAGTTTCAAGATTTTACAAAACGCTTCATACTGGCAGACATGAATGTATCGCATTTATAGATTTTGGAGAAAAAGGACGTTAAATTATACACTATTGCTGTAGGTTTACCTCGACGAAATGGACAGGTGGAAAGAACAAACCGCACAGTGCTGATGTCTTGGCTACGATTGGAGCAGAGATTCTTCCGACAGGTATAAGGTTAAAGAGAACCTGCATACAGAAGATCCAGTGGCCCAGGTGAAGGGGTTGTAGCATAGAAACACATGAAACTCTTCAAGTGTCAAAATCGTTAAGGTAATATATATGAGTCCTTTGATGGCATATGAGCCCTTTGATGGCATAATGAGCCCTTTGATGGCACAAATGAGCCCTTTGATGGCATAATGAGCCCTTTGATGGCATAATGAGCCCTTTGATGGCATAATGAGCCCTTTGATGGCACAAAAGAGCCCTTTGATGGCACAAAAGAGCCCTTTGATGGTACAAACGAGCCTTCTGATGGCACAAATGAGTCCTTAGATGGGACAAATGAGCCCTCTGAGGACACAAATGAACCCTCTGAAGGCGCAAATGAGATATGAATAGAATTAATAATTATAGTCTATTTACTTACAGATGAGCTCCATCATGGTTGCTGTTGAGGACAACAACAGGTCAGGATGGCCGTGCAGTACCCGCTTATCATAATGTGTCACCCGGTGACTAGTATTAGTATTATGAGTAGTCCGAATAAGATTCATTGTTTAACTGAAACTTGTAGAAGTAAGACGTGTGAGGTGCGGAATATATTGAACTATTGTTAAAGGGAGTGTTTATTGTGATATCCCGATCATCCTACTACACATGTCCCATAAATATTTTGCGTTTGTTTTATTTTTTTTCAGTTGTTGCTCATAATAATTCTGTTTGGTTTTCTTCAATTTGTTCGTGAGTTTATTTTTGTGCCATTTATAGTAATTTTTCAAATTTTTATTTTCAGGATGAATCTTTAGTTCTTTATGCATTTCGTTTTTCTTGTTGATCATCCTCAGTAGACTATTTGTGAGCCATGGTGCAAAAGGCGTATTTTTGCGTTTAACTAATTTTTTTTCTGTGCAATTTTTCATCGCTAATTTTACTTCCCTAATGAAGGCATTCGTTGCTGCATTCGGATCTTCTTGTAAATAGGCAAACTCCCATGAGATTTCTTGAAAAGTTTTAATCAATTTCTCATAGTTGATGTATTCCTTATACCTATTTTTTTGTTGATATTTTTATTCTTCCAATATGATTTGTAGGATGATTGTATCATGATCAGTGATTTCAGATTTTAATATCAGTGGGATAGTCATATCCACACTATGATGAAGTTTTGGTTTGAAAAAGATATGATCTAGACATGTTTTTTGTCTTGTGGGATTATTGGTCATCGAAATATATCCAAATTCATTAGGTATATTCATGTATTCGAATTTGATCACACTGTTTTCTAGAAGGTTTATGTTCATATCCCCAACAAAAATATTATACTCAAATGTTTGGAAGTACTCCTGTATACTTTGGAAAAAATCATCTATATTGGAGGCTGGTGAACGGTAACAAGCGGTTATGCATATATTTTTGTGCCCAATATCAGCCCTAAGGAAATTTATACCACGTTTAGATATTACTGTGTGTTGGAAGGAAATATTGTTTTTCAAGTATGTTACTGTGCCGTCATTTTAATTATATTGTCCATGATTATAAATTAAATTATAACCTGCTATGTCAGATAGCTCTGGATTTGCCAGGTACCAGGTTTCAGTAAGTACTAGACAATCAAAATGAAAGTTGATGTTATCCAGTAGTATTCTAAATTCATCAAAATTTTCACTCAGACTCCGTATATTGTTATGCAGAATGGTGAAACGTTGGGTTTTATTAACATCTAGAACTTGCTTACACTCTTGATATTATCCACTTCAAAGTCACGTAGATATGGATCCATATCAGATTGAGTAAAATAAATTGGGTAAACAAATGTTAATTTTCATTGGGGAAAAGGGAACAATTAACTTAATTGAATAAAAGAAAAAATAACTCTAGATTCAATTGTAGTGGAACAAGGAAAAACACCCAAAAAATTCAAAGTCAAGAATAAAGGGTGTAAAAATAAAATAATACATATATAAAAAAAAGATGATTATCGCAGGATGGATGATAGGGTGTTCACAATTACTTATTTTGGGATCGTAGTCTCTGTTTTTCCCTCTGTTCTTTCTTTTCTGTTGGACCTTTAGGGAGTGTTTTCTTAAGAACGCCCTGATTTGGTGTTATTGAGATGTGTGTCACTGCTTCTTCACTCTCCTCTAGATGGAATTCCTCTGAATATTGTCTGCTCAAGTCAGGAGTAGGTGTAAGAGGAGCCGATAATGGTTTCTTCTTGTCTGTTCTTTCTTTTGCCTATAGTTGCTGAATTGTGTAAGTAGTGTTATTGATGATGAGTCTATTTCCTCTAATATAGCAGTTATTCGATTGGTTCTCCCTTGCTTTCAAAATATGTTCTCTTAAAATCTTACTCTCCTCTCTCTGTTGTAGTGTCTGGTCCTGCTTTATAATCAAGGATGTTCCTTTCAATTTTCGACAATTCTTTAATAGCATCTGCTTCTTGAGATGTGATAAGAACTCAACTTTCAATGGACTATTTGGGGAAGATCCTAGTTTATAAAAGTCATTTATATCTGATGCGGTAATTTGAATATCAAGTAGATTTTTGAGTTCTTGGCATACAGAGTCTACCGATATACCCTCGCTTGGTGTCTGTAATCCAAACAATACAATATTGTTTTTCCGGCTTTGTCTGTCCAGATTGAAGGAAAATATATTTCTTTAAGCCGTTTCGTTAATTATTTTTGTCATCTTCGAGCTACTGTAAGATACTGAAAGAGGATATTTTTTAATTAATAAAATGGTAGAAAAAAACAAATAATAATATACATATCAATTTGCTACGAATACTTTTCCAGAAACAGATAAAACTTCAGAGTAGATCCGAGTGAATTAATAATAATTCAATCTGAAATTTTATACGTTACCAAAACATTGTTCAGTGATTGTTTCTGGAAAAGTAGTATAGTAGCAATTTGATAAGTATAGTGTTATTTGTTTTATCTATTGTTTTATTAATTGAAAAAAACATCCCCTATTTGTATCTTTCAGTGCCATGAAGATGTCAAAATGAATTGACGAAAAGTTTACTTTAAACAAATAGAGATTTCTTTAATTTAAGGCCTCTAAAAAAATAAAATGAAAAATCAGTCACTATATTTTAATTTCCTTAATAAATGTTGATCAATTTTTCAACGAGTTCCAATGCTGAACTGTTCACTGATGAGTATGAACAACTAATGTGTCACTATTTCAGGAAATTAAATCAAATATGACGAATCTCTATAACAAAAGTAACTTTTTCACGATATCCATAGGATTGAAATTTTAAAATCGTGCTTGTTGAATTCTAATTCTGAAAATATCAATAATTCAATTTTGATAGCCTCTACCTTCATGTGTATTAATGATGTACTTCATGCACTATTAGAACTGTTTAAGTTTGTAAATTGAGGTTCAACAACTGTAAATCCTCAGGAACTGTTCAAAAGCAGCTAAAGGTGCATTTAGTCAACATCATTTTAAAATTGTGCTTAAATTTATGTCAAAAGCGAAAGTTGAATCTGTTATATCAAATGGCGCTATTTATACAACAATGTTAAGTTTATGCTAAAAACCTTTGATGTTACCGTTATGTTTATGATAATGCTTATGCTAAAGTTGACTAAATCCACCCTAAATCGCCAAATGTGCTATTTAAGAATTTGTGGCAGTGTTTTGACGTCAATGCTATTTTCAGAACTGTACAGTAAGAAATTATTTTCATGCAGGTTATTCAAAAATCGTTTAGCTGGTGAAGGAAAGTTTTTGGATGCAAAAATGTTTACCATTTGATTGATATACATCAAAAACAAGTCATCTTGAAATGAGTATCTTTTCAATTTTATAAAGTCGTCATTTAATATCGTAATGTCAATCATTTAAACATTATATTGAGAACGAGTAAGCTTGATATAAGCATCTTCTAATTTTTATAATAACTTCATATAATATTGGGACGCCAGTCATTTAACCACTATATTGGAAGCAAGTAATTTCGATATGACAATATTTTCGTTTTTATACGAGTGTTATTTAACAGTTATACAACTTTTTTGAAAAAAATACCCTGATTATTCTGAAAAGGTTACTATGTTGGCGCCTATTCCATTCAGAAATCTTTTAAGGGTTATACAATTTTGTATAACAGGTAATAGATATTTCTCTTGGTGTACGAAATAAACTGGGGAATTTATTCGACTATATATTTATATTTCTTCACTTGGACCAATTTCATGAATGTGCACTTTACTCTATTAATTCATTGTAAATGGTTAATTTTTTTTTACTCACTGATTGAAGATTGGAATATAGCTGATGTGCTGACAAAAACCTTAATGAACTTCGCCTTTTCTAAACGCGAGATATTCGCATTTACTTGGGAGCACAATTTTAACACGTCCACAATGAGCATTGATAACTAATGGAATATGATCCATTGGAAATTCCAATTCAGTATAAATAGATTCCGATTTTAACTATTAATTTACTACGAATACAGATTGTATAGTTATCATTATTATTTAGTTTGTTGAACTGCGGATTAGGAAACATTGTTAATCAATCACTTATCATCTGTTGTACGAGTATATTATTTTTGAAGATTGGAGCCTGTATAATTTCACAATATCTTAGTGTTGGACTCCCACTTCAATATTTTGAACTGATACATTCATATATATTATTTTTTGAGATTGGAGCATTTATATCGAAGGCAAAATTGATCTGTACCATGAATCATACAAAATATTCAACAGTTACTATGCGCACACAGATTTGGTTACAATTCTGATATAATTACAAGAATAAAGTCAGTTATCTGGAATGGTATTCAATTTATTAATATTTTACAATATCAGGATGATAGTGTGCAGCGCTTTCCTCTTTGGATCAAATATTTTTTATGGATATGTGATTCAGACAAGATGTAAATAATAATTCCGTGTGATATTCTATAATTTCCCAAACGACAATGGTAGTATTGTGTCATAACTGATTACCTAAACACATCTTTTGGCAAGAGCCGATATATTGACCTAGTAATCGTCGAACATGAATGATTGAAGCTTTGTAGAATATCAAATTAATTTATTGCGTGCATAACCTCTAGATGGCAAACGCATGCATGAATATTAATGAAACAAAATATTTGCATTCTCTATCAGCTTGGCAGCACAGAAATGAACCCCACTTCAAAATAAACACCTTCACGTTTTGCCAGTATAAATACTAAAGCAATCAACTGAGGGGTATCATTTGAACAAATCTTGTCTCAAAAGAAAAAATAAAATGTTCAAGTTGGTAAGTGTATATTTTCATGATATTCATTGAGTGCCAACAAATTCCATTTTTTGTTGAATTGTGAGGTACCTTATACATCCAGTAAATGTGTCGTAACTTATTAATATATTTTGATTTAACTAAGTGTTACGATACAAATAATTTATGATGAACTATACAAACACTGGCAATAAAAAATTTAACATCGTTCACTAACAATATTCGTTGGACACGAAATTATCAGAAATGTGTTTCTATATGGTCGTTTCTTGTCAAATATAATCAAAATGAATACTAATGAAAGATTATATCTAGTGCATTCACATAACTCATTAATTATAAAAATTAAAACAAGTGTCTTTTATTTTCTAGTGTATTATTGCCGCCATCTTCGCCTTTGCTGTGGCAGTCCCAGCACCTTTAGCCAAAGCTGATCCAAAGGCATCTCCTGATCCTAGCCTGATTGCTGCTGCATATACAGCTCCTGTTGTCGCTGCTCCTGTTGCCTATGCATCTGCCTATTCCGCTCCGTTGACCTACGCTAGTTATGTTGCTCCATCTGTGTACTCCGCTGGATATACTGCCTATTCTCCTTACACAGGATCATACGTCGTATTGTAAGATGTATCAGATATGTGATGTTGATTTATTTCAATAAAAATGTTGTTTCCAAGTGAATTGTTTCCATAAAAAACTACTGATCTCTGTGTTTGAGAGTCTGTGCGTCTGCGATTTCGTGATCTTTCACAGAAAACCTATACCGAATGTACGTGACAGCTGGCTCGCTCGTAAACCTTATTTGATGAAGATAGAATGAAATTTGATGGAACTATTTTTTGACTAATGACTCAGCTTCATGCAAATTCCGGTTTGTTCAGAAGTGACACGAACTTTCGATGTTTAAATGGTGAACTTTCTCTTCATTTGTCACTTTTGGTACTTTTCTTTTCAGTTTTGGAATTTCTTTTTAATTAAGGGGACCACGGATACGTTCAAATATTTCATTTCAAGCTTATCATTTTGGAAAAACTACAACCCATAATATTCGGCTATGTGAAAGTCAATTTTTAAATTTGTCTTGCTATCATGCTTTTTGAATAGCTACTTGGTAGCTCCTCGGATTAGAAACAATGCCATTTAATTACGAATAATTTGATACCGCACAGTAGTAGCTATCAAACTACCGTTGACAAACTAAAATATTACGTTATATTTTTCTTAATATAAAAGATCTTTTGATATCAAAATAAGATTTAAACGCATCGAGTAACCTGTGACCATCACAACTGATAAAAAAAATCATGAATCGACTACTTACAAATCTTCTTGTATAAAACATATTTTTTAAACAATAACGTATGTACACAATATTTACCAAATTTACTTTTGTCAAATTAAATGTCGACAAGTAAATTTTTTTCAAGAAAATAATGATATTTTTTTATCAGTTGTGTTGTTACAAGGTACTCGATTCATTTAAATCTTATTTTATCCCAGAATTGACTGAAATAATTGATTATAGCCGTCTCTATCAAAAAGTCAATTTTAAAATAAAAAAGATGGTTACACAAAGTGGCAACCCAAGTAGCACACCTATATTGGTAAAATATTGGTACAATATTGTGAACATATTGGCGAAATATTGGAAATGCAATATTGGCGAGAAAAAAAATGTGAACATTTGGCGATATTGGTCCAATATTACTTGAATAATATTGGCAAAATATTCTTGAACTAATATTGGCCTCAAAATGTTCGGCGATATTGGTACAATGTCGCTGATACAATATTCTGACAATATTGGCACAATATTTAAAAGTTATATTGTCGAGAAGTAGTATGTGAACATTTTGCGATATTGGTCGAATATTGTTTGAATATTTTAGAAATAGTTTTGGTGGAATATTCTCGAAGCAATAATGGCCTCAAAATATTTATTGATATTTGTACAATATTTATCGATATTGGTACAATATCATTTGGATATATTGGTGGATGTCAATATACCTTGGTAAATTATTAAATGTCCTTTAGTTGATGAAGGTGACACCAGAGTCTGTCTTTTGATTGCCATAACCACCGAGTGAGCTGTCTTGAAAACAAGGTAAAGGAAGTATTTAATATACTTTCGTAGGTTTTAGAAAACGTTGTATATGTAGAGCCATCTAGCGGATTTTTATCTAAGTTTGATCATGATATAATTTCAATATGTTTCATTGAATATTCGACCAATATTCAAATTTCATCTAGATGTAGGAAACAATATGAAGACAATATTGTTTTAACGATATCGATAAATATTATTGAACCAATATTGACCCAATATTAATTCATAAGATTTGTTGAATATTGGCGAAATGATATTCAGCCAATGTGTAATCACACTTGGAGATACAATATAGTTTTTATTCCTAGAATCGATATCAGGGGAATATTGGGATTGCGATATTTATTGCAGATGTTAAAAACGATGTGTAGACAATATTGTTTTATCGATATTGGTAAATATCATTGAACCAATATTGACTCAATATGAGTTATTATAATTTGTCAAATGAAGTGGAAATGATGTTCAACCAATATTCTAACAAACTTGGAAATACAATATAGTTCTTTCCCCTATAATCGATATGACTGGAATATTTGGATTGCAATATTCATTCTAGATGTGGAAAACAATATATAACCAATATTGTATTATCGATATTGGTAGAAACTATTCAACCAATATTGACCCAATATTTCGTGTGATAATCTACATTCAAAACTAGTTCAACCAATATTCCACCAATGTTATTAATATAATATTGTTTTTTGAATATTCACCCATATTGGACCAATATTGAATTTTCATTTACAATATATCTATATTGGCCCAATATGGAACCAAGATTCAGCCGATATGATGTGCTACCTGGGAAGTGACACATGGTTGTACTCGGATTGTCATATATAGACAAAAGAAGTGAAAATAAGGTGTCCCCTTTAAAAAAGGGAATGTTTATGCCACTTCTGCTTAAACCGCATAAAACTGAGTTAGTCAAAACTGCTCAGAAAACAACTACTGTCCTACTATCGGTGAATTATATCAGTTTTAGATTCCTGTCAAAGCTTCTACAAGAAATACTTTGAGGTGCTCCATAAACTCCATATACGAATTATGTAAAGATTGAAAACTAGTGAACATCAACATGTCGGATTCATGGTTTCTGATACGAGTCCCGTATTTGTAGAGAAACAAGATCGTTCTGAATGTGGACAAAACCAAACTAATACAAAGAAAGTGAGCTACTCATAACTGGACTGGTGCACTGGTGGATTTGGGAGTTCAAATGTCGAATTTTCGAAAGTAAATGTGGACAGAAAAACAAAGTACACATTAGGAAACCACAGACTTATTTCCATTTTCCTCGCAAAAACCTGCTTGCGTGGTCGGTCGGAATAGTTTGTCATTTGAATTACTTGCACGTTGTTTTCTTTTATTGCCTGTCACACAAAAAAAATTGTTTATCAAATATGATACTCTTGGAAATAATCTTTATAGTGACATTTTGTGCAGCACCATGGTACATCCTGCCTGTCGTGAGAGGCGATTGAAAGTAACACAATAGGTAGTAGATGGCCTCTTCTCTACTCTACTTGAGTGGGGGCCCAATAGTTTGATATAATTCAATGCGAATAAAACTCAAGCTTTGTTTTTTTCTTTGGAAGAATAACAGTCTCCACGTATAATTGTTATCTATTTTCATTCAATATCTTTTAATTTGAGATTATTTCTTTCAAACTCGAATATAAAGCTAATTTGACAAAAATGTTCTCATCAATATACTTGGAGAATTGCGAATCAGTTTAATATTTCACTTTGGTCCGGATTTACTCCATCAGCGAGCAACTCCTCAAAATCATATCAATCCTTATCAAAGTTATTCCTGCAGTTAAATGTCTATTTTGGAAGTGCACATATGAAAAAATATAGCAAAGATGTTTAGAAACTATCTGAGCCAATGGAATGTCATCATCATCAGAATTGGCTGGATCATCCAAATTTTCTTCATTTGGAATATTAGAGCCAAGCATATGGCTTTATAATAATAATTATTTCTGGAGGATCCAAACCGAGTCCTTCATTTCGATGTTAGATATTACCAGCAGCAGTACCCTCACATGGAAATACACGGTGAGGTCTATTGCCAAAGGTGACTCTCAAAAACTTCGTTTTCCGTTACATGCCAACAGATATTTCCAGTCAACTGATTGTGATCTACACTATACTGAAATACTGTTCCCATGTGCAGCCCCTAAACACACTATTCGAAAAGAAACATTCGTCTCGTCGTTGCTACTTCACTTACAAGCTCGTTTACTCTTCTGGAACATCGCAGAGAGGTTGGCAATTTGTCTTTGTTTTACAGATATTTTTACGGCCAATGCTCCTCTGAATTACAGCCTCCAGAAACTCAAGAAGTACACCAACTCCTGCCTACTCTTCCTTGACAGGTGTGTGAAAAAAAAAGTACATTGTCTTACTTACTGGAAATCTTCGAAATGAATCGTTCTTTGAAAGGTGTCGGTACTAACTCTTTGAACGAGCAGATTAATTTTGATTGCATACAATTTTTCAATTTCTTGAATTTCTAAATTCTAATACTTTCACCAAGTTGCTCTTCAACGTGATAAACCACCGATTTGTTTTGGTCTTCTACACTTCTACCCTTATTATTGTTCTCTGATCCATGAATTGACATGACAGATGACATGCACATTATGAATTGTCACTTTAGAACTCAATTTCAAACCACTTTTCTAATCGGATAAAGCTTGAAATTTCAATTACAAATTTTCATAAAAAACATCATAAGACATGTGTCTTCGGACCATGAATTTTTAACCTAATTTAAATATTTTCTTTTTTCACTAAATATAACCATGCTTGATAAGTATTGCTACCATGACCACTATATCTCAACCTCAATTCAAGGACATTGAACATAGTGTCAATCTTTGATTTCAAGTTTTCCACAATTTTTCGCATTTATATAAAAAGGACGTTTTTTCCTCTTCCTATAAGTAACTCTTTGTCCTCAGTATATTAGTATAGAAAGTTAATATTACTTGTAGAACTTGTATGAAGCTGAAGATAGACCTTCCATTTCGAAAGGACCCCGCACACCGGGAAAATGGTTCTCCGTCAAATTTCTTGAATTTTGGATATGTTGTAGAATTGATTATTCTGATAAAATGTTTCAATGGGCGCAACACAAGATGTATAGAAACCATGGTGTTATCACTGATTCGCTTTTGTTTCAACAAAGTTGTTGAGACTGTAATTGCACTGATACCGTTGGCTTCATTCGTCGATGGATGGCGTATAAGTCGAAAATAACCGAGTTTCCAACATTCCGAAGTAATGAGTCATAATTATTTGATTAAAATTTGTATGTTTACAAATTATGGTTAATGAATATCACAACAAATAAAATTCTATGTTGAAAATTACATAACATGACACTTGTCCAAGCGTCGTCATGAATATGTAATTTTGCCGCCATCTGTGTGATAAAGAGGTGAAACGGTATCAACGCAGTAAAAATATCACGAATCAAGTAGGCCGTACCTTAACACTTTAGTATGTCGGTTTCTCAGCTATAAGAGATCACACCAGGGTTTCTATGTATCTTGGCACAACACCATCCTATGACTAGTTTTCTAGATACAGGGCGTTGAATATGAGAAATATTCTCTTTTCATCACTCCGTATCTCCCAAGTTATGATTTAGTTCGGATTTATCTTTTGTGGTATAATCATCACATCCTTGTATGTCGAATTCATGAGATATTCATTTCAGAATCGTTCCGTAGTACAGGGCGATTTCACTTGATAATAATGCATTTTGAGACTTTCATATTTCTGTTGTTTTATGAAGAGAAAATTCTAAAAAAGTTAGAATTATCACATAATATTATAAATTCGTTTCATCTTTCATCACAGTTGATACAATTTATACAAGGTGAGTTACGAATATGGAAAAATAACGAATTTTGGTTTTTGGGACACATTGTAGTAATATACCCACCTAAAATGACAAAATTCTCGTGAAGGATGTTGAATGATGTGTTTCATCGTGAACAGAGTCGAATGATGTCAATTTGAAAAATTAGTTATACTAGATCGCATGGATGAAACTATTTGTCAAAAAGTAAAATCGTATAATGCAAAAAACATTTTGAGAGTATAATCCATTTGAGTGTATGGCTCCGTCTACATTATTGCCTGATAAATTAACTCCTGTATAAAATGTGTCATTTAAAGATGACTGTATTGTCATTTTGACAGCGACAAAAAAGGTGCATCGTTTTTTATCACCGATAAAAACGCCTGTTCCTCTTTAGCGTCTACATCTAGTATGCTTACGTCACTTTAATGGCTGCCCTGTCAGTTATTTAAGTATTGTTGATAGTTGGTACTGAAACATTACGACATGAGTCGTTTTGGGAAGTTTCGACTCAACAAATAACAAAAAATATAGAAAAAGCAATCCCGCAATCTACAAAAAATACTAAAGCGTCAAGAGACAATTTATATTCGGTCGTTAATTTATCTTGCCAAAAAACACTCGAGCTTTTCTGTTAAGGATAAATTTCTTTCTAACTCAAAATTTTTCCAACAGTAACTTTGCTCGAAAAACTGACATTTTCATGTCAGTTTTTCTCGTAAAATTACTGATTGGCAAAATTATTTCGTTACACAAAGAAATTTATCCGATAAGAAAAAGCTCGTGTGTTTTTACTGTTGATAAATTAACTACTGTATAAAATGTGTCATTTAGAGATGACTGTTTTATCATTTTGACAGCGATGAAAAGGTGAATCGTTTTTTATCACCGATAAAAACGCCTGTTCCTCTTCAGCGTCTACATCTAGTATGCTTACCTCACTTTAATGTCTGCCCTGTCAGTTATTTAAGTATTGTTGATAGTTGGTACTGAAACATTACGACATGAGTCGTTTTGGGGAAGTTTCGACTCAACAAATAACAAAAAATATAGAAAATGCAATCCCGCAATCTATAAAAAATACTAAAGCGTCAATATGGAGACAATTTATATTCGGTCGTTAATTTATCTTGCCAAAAAACACTCGAGCTTTTCTTTATAACTCAAAATTTTTCCATTAGTAATTTTGCTCGAAAAACTGACATTTGACAAAATCGCTCTACCTTCGGTCTCGCGATTTTGTCATGTCAGTTTTTCTCATAAAATTACTGACTGGCGAAATTATTTCGTTACAAAAAGAAATTTATCCGATAAAAAAAAAGATCTTGTGTTTTTACTGTGGAATAACTTAGATTGAAGCTAAAAACAAAGAATTTTATCGACATTTTCTAATGTCAAAATATTTGTACAAGAATTATATCAAAAATGAAGTTTTTCTACGACAGTGCGTAAACTAATCTTTTACGCACTACTGACAGTGCGTAAAGTTATACTTTTTCGCGTAAAAAAATCACCTGTCCGTAAAATCATCAACTCTGCGTGAAGTAATTTTTTACACACTGTTCATACATTTTTGAAAAAAACCGTATTTTGCGTCAAATATAACTCGGAAGTCTTCATTTGATAATACGACGACAATTCATATCATTGAACATTCAAATTAATGATATAATTCCTACAATTCGGCAATATAATAACTGTCGAAGAAAAAACTTTTTATGAAACACTTTTGTAAAGGGATTTTTTGTACTCGCGTGTTTGTTGAACTAGGCTGCGCCCCATTTAACAAACTTCACGCTCATACAAAAAAGTCCTACTTTACGAACTTGTATCATAAATAGCTATTCAGAAATTGATGTTTTCTTATAAAATGTTGCCAAGAATTGTAAGATTCAATTACGTTTCTATAAACATGATTTATTTTAAAAATGGTGGAAATAATCGATAGAAATATAGTATAGCTGTTGGACAATAATTGAAAAAAAAACTATTTCATATTCCTGTTTTGCTTATAATTTTTCCAATCGGTGGTAATCAGTTGTGTTGTGCAGTTTCACGGCAAAATAAAAATAGGGATATTATAGTCTAATCATTGAAAAGTGAGATTTTATTTAAACTGCGACAAGCTCGCTTGCATTTCGGAAAATAGGATGACAAAACTTTATGTGGTCGAAATGTCATTCAATAAAGAAATATTATTTTTGTATCTATTGCAGTTTAAATTGAATTAGGGTGAAAGTAATCTAAAAGTTTCAGATAATTAAAAGATTCACAACTTTAATTTGAATCATTTTCTTAGGCAACCTCAAAAATATAATAAATTCCCAAAACCAATTGTTATTTTATTTTTATCGTCCACAGAAATTATTTGATTTTGATCAAAGTTGGTGAAAATTTGCATTTTTATATCTCAAAGAAGATGCAACTTTTTAGAGTGAAATGTTGATTTCTTGTGTTTTCAGCAAAGGACCCCGCAAAATCCTTATGGAAAATGGCTCTCTGCTAAATTCGCTGAAACTTTGCACAAAGATAGTATTCAGTATGCTGATCAAAAGTCTCTATGGGCAAAACCCTCCATTTTCAACCCAAGACCCACTATAGCCCCCAAAGCCCCCAATGTACACTTTCCGGTGTGTTAATGCATAAGTTTCAATTCATCTTCAAAGCGTTTCTTTTCACTGCCCACCCCTTTCTCCAACTGAATCCTACATTCTTTCCTCACTACACCTCGCCTCCACCCCTGCTCCCCTACCCAACCCTTCATACACAAAAGTTCAAACTTTAGAGTATAGACGAGGAAAGTGATGACGTTACAAATGTCATTCTTGTCAAAAACTGATTCCAAACAAATCTCCGTCGAATTTAAATCAGCTTGTCCGATACTATTTTGGGAAGATTTTCAACTTCTTTTGCCTGAGAAAACAAAATCCAAACAACCAAACACAAACTAATAAGCAAAGCAGCCAAATCATCAACAAGAATGACATTTGTGACGACACACTTTCCTCGTCTATTGCGGCAGTCTTACTCTCTTCACAAACATCGCCATCTTCTTAAACCGACCCTGGTAGTGGCCCCAGATGGTTATATTCTAGCGATTTTGGGTCCATATTTTTCAGACTCTCACAACAATGATGCTGCAATTCTCCGAGAAGATTTTGAAAGAGATTCTGGTATTTTAGCAAACTGGTTCCAGGACGGTGACATTGTTTTGGTGGATAAAGGTTATCGTGATGCAATTCCTTTACTGCAACATCTTGGCATTGATCATAGAATGCCTGCACTTCTTCCAGTTGGACAAAGACAACTCTTAACAGAAGATACCAATGAAAGCTAACTAAAAGTCGATGAATAGTCGAGGCACGAAATGGGCATCTAAGATCTATTTTCAAGTTTCTATCTCAAACGATAATATTACAGTAAGAGAAAAAATTAAATTTTTACTATCTCATAGCTGGAGCTATCATAAACAAATATCATCCCACTGTTACCATGCAAGATTGAACTTGCTAGAAGAATGATCGAAAGGTCAAATATGCCCAATATTGTACAAACAAGAGTTGAGGTAGATAACTGAACGAGAAGAAACTGTCAGTGGGAACGACTAGACCATCAAGACCTCTGAACTAGACTTGCACTACTTGAGAGACCTGGCAGTAGGAACATATCAAATACATCTTTCTTCTTCGTATATTCAAGACAAACTAGTAAGAGATAACGACGAGTGACTCGAACTTGACAATCATAAAAATGAGCCGGGATTCTTAAGAGTATACGTGTATATTCAAGATTTCGCAATGCCACTAAGCATCAACTTCTTGTAGCTTACAGAGTAGATGATAAAAATATCCAGAATCATGGCGATAATGACGACAACGTAATTCTGGGCTACTATTGTACCTGTCAAAGTGGAGTTCGCACACTAGGGACATGTGCGCATGTTGCTAGTGTCCTATGGTATCTAGGATATGCACGACATCAACAAAATATTAGATACCCTGATGATTCTCTACTTAATACAACACTAGCTGCTGCAAATCGTGTTGTACCAAATCTTGGTATCGAAATAATAGATAAATGATTAAAATAAGATTGTAAAAAGAAGTACAGAATTATAACTCAAGTCTTTGGTATTACTCCACTATTTTATATTTTCTTTAATAATAGATGAATAAGTAAGATGTATGTACCTTGCTTTGATCGGCTGGGTAACTTGCCTTAAGTGGCTGGGTTCACACACCTTGCCTTTAGTGGCTGGGTTCACACTCCATGGGGGCGTGAGGAAGGGTGAGGGAGGGTGAGGAAGAGTGAGAGAGGGTGAGAGAGGGTGAGGGAGGGTGAGGGAGGGTGAGGAAGGGTGAGGAAGGGTGAGGGAGGGATGTACTGTAATGTGAGCTTCAAAAGATTGAGATAAAACAATTAAAGAATCTTCAACCATGAAAGTGAGTAATGGGCGTTAATGAAGGGTGGGGTAGGGGAGCAGGGTGTGGGGGCGAGGCGTGGTGAGGGTAGAATGTAGGATTCGGTTGGAGAAAGGGGTGGGCAGTGAAAATAAACACTTTGAAGATGAATTGAAACTTATGCATTAACACACCGGAAAGTGTACATTGGGGGCTTTGGGGAGCTATAGGGGATCTGAGGTTGAACATGGAGGGTTGTGCCCATTGAGACTTTTGATCAGCATACCGAATACTATCTTTGTGCAAAGTTTCAGTGAATTTAGCCGAGAGCCATTTTCCATAAGGATTTTGCAGGGTCCTTTAATTTGAAAAAAATGTCTAATTATCAGAAAAAACTTAATTACCAAAAATTTCAATCTTGAAAATTTCAGGAGGGTTCTTTTTTCTATGGAACCTCTACTTCCAAATGGTGTAAAACATCATGCAGTTATTGTGTAGAAACATTGTCAAAAATAGAAAAAATAAAAAAACACTTTTTCAAGATTGATTTTTCCATTAATTTCACTAATTCTTCATTGTTCATTGAAACGCAGTGGTGGTGATGCAAAATGATGATTTTAATGTAATATCCAATGAGGGTACTTCAATTAACCGTCAAAGGATCAGAATTTTGTGTGGTCGTCTGTTATGACTGAAAAAATATTTGGATGATGGTCGTGACCTTTGAACAAATTAGTTTGCACGCTCTATAGAATACCAAGTAGATTAATTTTGTGTTTAACCTCTAAATGGCAAACGCATGCTTGAAACTTAATGATATTAAATATGTGTACATCGACCTATTACTCAATAGTATGGGACAAGTGAAATCAATCCCACTTTGACATAAAAACTGTAACTTTTGGCAATATAAATACTGAACAAATCAATTGAGGGTATCATTCGAACAAATCATTAGTCGAACGAAAAAACAAAATGTTCAAATTGGTAAGTATTTATTTACATTTCGTCGAATGAATTGAAGGGTAAATGTTCTTTGTGAATGAATGGAGTAACGTGTTGGTTTCCCGGCCAGTTATAACTTCATCGCTAAGTTGAACGGTTTTAAAATAATAATTGTACCATAGATATACATACACGTGATATTAGCACTCGTTGCAGGCTACATTATGGCAATGCTAATTCATATTTTGTACTAGCTGCTGTGGAATGGGCCTACAACTGGCTGCATACATTAATGGGAAAGATCGAAACCTAATTATATATTCTGATATAACTAATTGATGAATTATTTCTATTGATGATCGTAACTCATGAAACAAAATCGCATTTTGAAAAGAGTGAGATATGACATTCAATAGTCTCCTGACATAAAAGTATGAACAACAGGTAAAGCAGCAAGCTCAAAATGAATGTAATTTGAGCTATTTTTCTGTTTTTGATACAGTTTTTCACCATTATTATTGTTTCATCACACATTAAATAATTTGGTATAATGAATGACGTATCTTTATTTTTTCTAGTGTATTTTTGTTGCCATCTTCGCCTTTGCTGTGGCAGTCCCAGCGCCCGAAGCCAAAGCTGATCCAAAAGCATCTCCTGATCCTAGCCTGTTTGCTGCTGCTTATACTGCTCCTGTCGTCGCTGCCCCTATTGCCTATACGTCTGCCTATTCTGCCCCACTGACCTATGCTAGTTATGTGGCTCCTTCTGTATATTCCGCTGGATATACTGCTTATTCTCCTTATGCAGGATCTTACGTAGTAGTATGAGTTGTATTAGATTCCTGATGTTGATATGATTCAATAAATGTATTGTTTCGAAATGATATCTTTTAATCAAAAAATTTTTATTGCTACGGTGGGCACCGATATGTATTGATAGAGTACCCTGTATAGGTTAGGGTAACGACAATTATATTTCTCAATTTCTTTTAACGGGTATATTGCTTCGTCTAGACTGCTTCATCGTAGGAGTTTCTTAGAATCAACTCATTTAGACTGAAAAATATTTAATCTTTTTATAATAATGAATGGTTGCTATGTCTGGAGACCCGATCAGCAAAACTATATTTAGTGATAAAATATTCGCTGATGGTGGCTTTTCGTGGAATTATCTGGATGAAGTCATGAGAATGGATTTTATGCACCATTATAAAAAATAATTTTGACTCACTCAGTATATATGTTTTGATTGACAGCAATTAACACTGACAATAGCTATGTTTTGATTTTATAAAAATCGCAATGTACTTAAATAATAGTGCTAAAGGCCATAGTAACTAAATCAACACTACATACTTTTGAGTAGGCGCGATTATTGTGTCATCACACGTTAAAAGGTAAGGGCTGCGTCTTCCCTAGCTCGCATAAGTCTATCGAATACTCCTTAGGGTTGCACATAGGAGTGCAACAGGTTGACAAAAATAACAACAAAGAACATGTTTTCAGAATAGTGTTTGCTAAAAATTTTCTTCCATAGTACGAGTATATTGTTGACTCCTCTGTGAAAGCAAAACTTAATCATCTACCATCGAAATTGGTTGCATTTCTTAGGCTGAATTTGAACAGAGATGAAGTATATGGATTCTTAAGAAAAACTTTGGATAGCAAGTTGTCATGATTGAAAGTTGCTGTAATTTTTCGGGTGTACGCATGTAGTTGTGAAGAACTTAAATAAAGATTGAAGACATCCAAGTTTAAGGGGAATAATTATTAGTCAGTATAAAAAAATCAAAAATGAATGCAGACAGAATGTTTATGGTTGTGGATAGGAAGAAACAGATGCCAAGGTTTCTTTGACTGACATAGACTGAAGACAGAAGATTTATTTATTTTTTCAATGAAGTAGAACTCAAGTGGTTGCAAACATGTTTGGTCAAATGCTTCGAAATACTGCAATATTTTTGGGGATACCCAATGCTAGTAAATACACAGGATATTGTTTCTGGCGTGATTCCGCCACTCTTTTAGCTGAAGCAATTATTGAAAACCTGAACAACATCGAGTTACAAGTTGGCTGGAAATTGGGCAGTTTATCGGAAAGTAACATTGAAAAAACGAAACTTGCAAGGAAAAATATCGCTAACAAGATTGTGTGGAGAGACTGTGATACACCCTCAACCTCAAACGTAAACGATTAGGAACAACCTAGTACAATTATTAGAGAAAATTAAAATCATCTCGATAATTCAACAACACATCAGCATGATTTGAATATTACTAATTATAATGCATGCATTTTTATTATATATTTTAATAAATAAACGTTCCTAGAACTATTTTCTTGTTTTGTAGCATGCAAATTTTCGCTACTATATTTTGTTAATTTTTGGAAAGTTTTAGGGCAATGTAGACTTCACGCTGTGGATACCTACTTTCAATGTACCTTAACGCAACATACATACATATTCGATTATAGTTGATCGTTTAATGCCATTCATAGAAACCTGATCAACATTCTCATGCTAATTTCGATTTAAAATCCAAAATAAATGATCCTTTCTCATTTTACAAAGAGAATAATTAAGTTCTGGATGCACCATCAGATGTCCCGAACTGTGTAGACGTGTAGAAATTGCTCTGCCTAAAGTGCCAGTCAAACAGCCCATAAATTAATAACTAAAGAGTGAAATTAACAAGTTAAGTTTGGAATTATTACATAGTGAAATGTCTACCAGAAATAAATCTGAAATAACGACTTTAGTCAAAAATTCCATTAATGAATTCTTCCTAGACGATGTATTCATTAGCCAGCTAACAAAGAAAATATAAGATAGTATAGAAAAAAAAATTAGGAGTCTCGAAAAGGAAGTAAAAACGCAAAGTAGTAAGATTCATGATTTGGAACAAAAAGTGATTCATCTAGAACAGGGACTTGATGATATTCAACAACGAGGTAAAATAAATAATATCTGTGTATACGGGGTACCGGAAGAAAAAGGGGAACAGCTCGACAACAAACTGTTGGAGTTACTAAAGTCGAAAACTACGGTGTCACTGGTTAATTCTGATATAAAAGATGCTTACCGAATTGGCAAAGCTGAAGTTAAGAAACCAAGCCATACGATTGTGAAACTCTGCAATACCGTATTGAACAGTCGATACATTCCGTGTTACTTATTACGTTTTTCCCGCTGCTTATTGGCATTTTTCAAAATTTGCATGGATTGAAGTTTTTTTCTCACCCTTCCTTCATGATTACTCGTTCCGCTATTTCATTTTGAGTTGCTTGTGCGTGTGACTATGTTATCGTTCGTAACTAGGTTACCGAATAAACAGACTACAAATAAAACCATAGGTGACATTCAAAGTCATAACAAATCTGAAAATGGATATATGTGAAGCTGCAGGTATTGCTTGTCAAAGTTTGTTACCCAAGAAGTCAAGGGCAAGGTATGAATTCACGTACGATGTTTTTAAAAAATGGTGTGCTAAGAAAAATGTACAATCCGTGTCTGAAAACTGCATGCTGGCGTATATGTTGGAGCGATCGGAGAGGCTAAAATCATCAGCCAGTTTATGGTGCGAGTACTCAATGTTAAAAACAACACTGAACTACAAAGATAATGTAGATATATCAAAATTTCCAAAACTGGTAGGTTTTTTGAAGCGCAAGCATCAGGGTTATCAGCCAAAAAAGTCTCAAGTATTAACAAGAGAAGAAATTCAAGAATTCATAGAAAACGCTTCAGATCAAACTCATCTCCTAATCAAGGTAAGGCATTTTATTGTTATTAAGAGTAAATTCTATCTTTTTATAATGTTTTAGACTGTTATGATAGTAGGCATCGCAGGAGCATGCAGAATAAACGAATTCTGTAAAATGGAAATGGCTGATGTTGTTGACCATGGAAAATACATAACTATAACGATTCCGCAATCCAAAAATGATGTTGTTCGGAAGTTCACAATTGTTGAAAATCTTGAAAGCAAGATAGATTATTTGAAAATTTTCAAAAATTATTACGAAATTCGAAAACAGGTAGCTAATAATTCTCGTTTCTTCTTGCGATATCAGTTTGGAAGGTGCTTCAATCAACCTGTGGGAAAGCACACTTTTGCTAAGATGCCATCGGTTATAGCACGGTTTTTGAATTTACCAGAAGCTAATTCATACACTGGACACTGCTTCAGACGTTCTTCCGCCACTTTACTGGTTGAATCTGGAGAAGACATTTTGGGGCTAAAGAGACATGGCGGATGGAAATCGTCCACAGTGGCTGAAAATTATGTGGCAGGGTCTATTAAGAAAAAACTAGATGTTGCTAATAAAACATTGTACAATGAAAATCATATGCCTTCATCAAGTGTTCGAAAGCTGATACCGTCAACTTCACAAATTGTAGCCTACTCTCCGAAAGTTGAAATGCCTTTTTCTTCTGCAATATCTCCTCCAACGCAGTCGAGCACAATGCAAACCACTGCAGCGTCATTTGAGAACGAAAAGATTGAAGTATAAGAACATGCAGGCTTTGTTATTCAAAATTCAACATTTTCACAGTGTAGTTTAGTTTTCAATTTCGACAAAAAAATGTAATCAATATTGAGCTGTTTGTTCCAGTTATACGTTAATAAAATGTCAAATTTCCGATTTACTGTCATTATTTTCTTACAATTAATATTCAAAGAGTCTCATAACCTGAAAATCGATAAAAATTAAGCTAAAGTTATGACTTGTCAAAGTCAAAGTCATTATTACCCTAGGCATGTAAATGACACTATTAAGTTCCGTTGTCAAGATGAATTAGTAAACGAATGATATAGGCCATTTACCTGTTTTGTTACTAAGCATGTATGGACTATTTACAGTGTCGGCAGCGGGAAAATAATATTATTCCATCGAACTGTCATTGGTATTCAATTCTATATGGTAATGTATGACATTACTTGATAAAAATCGCATATTTAAACAGATTTATTAATTAATAGTTTTGGATAAATCATTATTTTCGAGCTTGTCAGATTATGGTGGGTTATGCATGGAACATATTGGAAATATTGAAATATCTGAATGTTGATACCCTAACTTTCGAAAAGAAAGAAAACAATGTGGCTCGTTTCCGAAGGAGTTTGATGGTATAGAATTTGTGGAAGCTACAGGGGTCTAGTCTGACTGGGTTCCTGGTTCTGCTCGGCTAACGAAACCTGAAAAGTGATCTTTTGCGGATATTCCATTTTGCCCATCTCACCATCAACTCCAAAGTCCTGGCTTTTGATAGATGTATATCTTGGACAGTTACGACAATTGGGCGTCCGAAAACTTTCTACCACGCCAATATGTTTTTTCTACAAGATAAAACCCTTCACGGAAGGTGACTTTTCCAACTTTTCATCGTTTTCAAGCTAGCGACTGTATAGAACAGGTATTTACTAAAAAAAAATATTTGTATCCGGAGCATTTCCACCCAGGGAATTGTCACGGTTCCTGTTCTGGTAGGGTATCTTCCAAGCTGATCAAACCCCACGACTTACTGTTGTGAATATTTCTGGTAATATGGCTCCAGTATAGCCCGGAGTGTGGACTACCTGGTTCAGCCTGATGAATTGCTGTTTGTCGTCAGATAAGATGGAGCTTTCTTCATTGAAAGTCTCCGTAGAATCCCTTTCCTCATTACTTCATTCCATGGTTGGCCTAGGATACTAATCCTAAATCTTCACGCTGGTGTTACCAGAGGAACAGGTTTCACTTACATTTTTTATATAGGATGAAATCCTACCCTTTCAATTTTTAATTATTGATTCTCATTCAATATTGATACTCTGAGGTTGAAGTTTACACCTTTTAACGACTACTTGTAAACCAACATAGTACTATGCGCTGGAAAAATTAATTTACCAGTAAAATCTCACACGTATTGATTTCAACCTCATATGCAACAGATATCTTATATTGAATATCATTAGAATCACAATATTATTTCCGAAAACTGTTACTCTGACCAGCGAAGATTCATTCATATCAAATGTTTGTGTTAACTTTCCAAGTTAAAAGTTGCCATTTTTGTGACCATTCTGTTACAATAATTTAATTCTGTTATAAACGAACCTATATAGTGCCTACCGACGAAGAGCTGCCATCTGCATTGCTCCTTTTCATTTAGCTTTTTAGAAAAACAGGGTTGCAGTTTAATGAAATATTTCGATGTGTTTGTTTTTGGGTTTACCATTTAAAATACTAGAAAACCGAGTAATAAATTGCATTTAACCGCTCGCTTGATGTGCATAATATACAGGGTGGGTCACGGTCGATGGTATCAATATTTCAGTGGTTATAAATAATTCAGGTGAAACCATTGTTAGTTATTTCTTATGAATTGTTGGATGATTTTCATTTCTCGGTATGAAATTTTCTTACCGAATCCCCCTCATGCTTGAATTAATTGCCGTTAATTTATCTCGTACATGAAATTTTGAAAATTCATGTACTCGAAAAATTTCCGGCAATAATTCATGCACTTGGGAGATTACAAGTGAAAATTGCTATTATCTCGGAATTCTGGCTATTTAGGTATAGGAACATGATATATCAATTCGAAGGGAATTTAGTCATCTTTCAGGATATTTTATAATATACAGGATGTTCCATTTAAAAAAAAAACCACTTTCAACCCTTTTCGTGACTAGCAGTAAGATCATGAATTTTGAACGACCCTGTATAACGCAGAACAAACTTCTCTATACAGAATCAATGTACATGATATTGATGAACTAAACACAAAATTGCAACTTCCTAAGGATCCAAATACCGCAGAAATAAACATTAAATTCGAGCTATGTTTTGGATGAAAAATATGGAAAATAACCAATATCTCAAAAACCGTTAGAGATAGCTATAGGGGAGTATGTGGCAGAAATAATCAGAAAGGAAGTTCAAAAATACGGTAATATACAGTGTGACCCATTTGAAATAACAAAGATGCTGCTACTTTCTGGTATAAGCGGCAACGCTGCATTGCTGAAAATATTTTAGATCGATAGACCAAGAGCAACTACTTGAGAAACCAAATTTTCAGAATGATACTATTTCCCGTTCTTCGTAAACGTCTAAGGTACCATCGACCGTGACCCACCCTGTATATTATCGACGGCATAGTTTTTTCTGTCGTTATTGAGAGTCTGAGTAAAATATGGAATATTAAAATCAATGAATAAAACTATACATTTCGACTGCCAGCAATTAAATTGTTTCAGTGATGCACAGATTGACTTATAAGATTCGATATTGACAGTATCTTCCATATAAAACTTGATTTCAAAACAAATTAGAATTAAAAAAAAAACATTGCAAGTAAGAATTGTTTGTCTGCTTTGATGAACATTTGTATAGACTTTTTCCCTAATAACTATGTTTATTCACCTATAGTTCAATCAGATTGAGCTACAATTAAAGATTAAATCATCCAGTACTTGCATTGGATTTTCGAAGGCTTTCCATAAGGTTCGTAAAAATTATTAGACGTTGTTAAGCGTAGAGATTTTTAAGATTCCATTAAAAAAAATCCTAGTCCAACGATAAATAAAAAGCTCGGCAGCATACTAATTGAAGATTTTGCATATTTGCATCTCAATATCAAACGTATTTTCGGATTTATCCCCACTGGTACATCGTAATAAAACATCTCATTTGAACGTATAAATACCAAACTATTTATCCAAGAGATATCACTTAAAGATTGTTTTCCAAGAATACAAAATGTTCAAGTTGGTAAGTGAATATAAAAATTGATAAATAAATTAGATTTCCAATGACTTTGAGGTCGGATATTTGTTTTTTGGTAATAGGTGATTTTCATCACATGATTCTAGAGAAAATAAACAAAGTTTTGCTAAACGACATTAGAAAATTCATGCTTTAACCAATATCAATGAAAGTCGGTCTATAATCGCGATTGCAACAAAAAATGCTTATTGTGTCCCCTAGTATCCATTCACCCACTCCTGTAAACCGTACTAGTTATGGAATTATTTGTAATAGGTGTGTAGACCTAACAATCCTTTCTGGTAGTGGTTGGTTTGTGCTTCGATATAATTGGACTGTAGATGATCCTGCGTGATTCAAATCGAGTACCAGAAATTTGAGAAATTGACAGCCAAGTCGCACATCATAGCTTTTAATTAACAATCAATCTGGTTACAGCAAAAAGGAACACCTGTCCACAAGACAGGAAGGAAATCAACAAGCAGTGTCGATGACACAAAATGGTGATACGTATTTGTATAAATACCTTACAAGAAAACTCAGCTCTTGCAGGACAATGTACATTTAACTTGTCAAGTTTGACAACGGAAGATACCAAATTCAGCTTTACCGCTTTTGGAGATATATTTGCGTGGATCTTGAAACATTCATTCCATAAACTCCATTTATGGATTCAGGAACATATATTATGCTTTTCTGTTGCAATTTATGAACGTTTTCTCATCAAATACAGTGCAGTGTTTAAACGTAAAAAGGAAGCGTAATAATATTTGCATTCTATCAACAAGACTAAGATGTCTAAAAACCATGGTGTGTCGACTCATACCTGCAAAACTGTGGGATAAAACGGGAGACAATTCGCCAGCTTGATTGAGAGAAAACAAATGAAATCGTGACCTGTTTCCCAAATATTCCGCATTTGCGTGTACCGCCACGGTCGGTTTTACTGTTAGGGTAAATTTACAAGCACAGAAGTTTTCAATTATTGTCGACGGATGAACTGAATAAGGAAACCTAATTATTGAAATTTACTGAATCACTATCACCAATCAGTTTCATTTGTTACATTTTCGACTTATTTTTTTAATTTTTTACTGAAATGCTATTGACTACAATAATAACCACGCATTTCATTTGGAAGTATTGAAATTAAGCTTCATGAAAATTCACCATTAGAACCTGTCAAACTTGTGCTAATATAATCAGGAATAGCGGGATTCCGTGAGATATATTCGTGCCATTATTTTCATTAAAATGTTTTCTAATAATACAAGATACTATGTGATAATCTTCATAATATGGTGGTACTCACTTTCGGTACTGGAATTAGATGAATTATTTTGTTCGTCTCTCTGGATTGCCCACAAATGATACAAAAACGGAACATGATAAAATTATTATTGTACAGGCTACACAGAAAACGATTAGATATTCACAACTTTTATTCAATGTTTCGCCAACACAGCAGCTTCCTGATTGAATAAAGTTTGTGGAGATAGAATCGTTTTCTGTGTATATACAATTACTATGGATCTTCATCAAGTAACGGCCGAAGTCAATCAGACAAATTGAATTATCATTGAATGAATGATGAATTTATAAGAAAATATGCAGCACAATGGACAAACACATTAATAATAGTCATCAATACAGGGAAATTGCACTATGAAATTTGAATTCCGTCACAACTATTAATTTTTTAACAGTATTTGAAGTTTGTTGAAATTCCATAAAATTGACAACAGTCGTCAATCACCATATCTCTGGAATATTGACATGACTAAAATTCTATAAAGGCGCCATCTCTGGGACCAACTGAAGAAGCAGACCACTATTTCATTTGTTTATTTGTCTTCTGAAAAATCAAAACAAAATCGAATCACTCGACACACCAGGGTTTTTATACATCTTAAACAAGACATAATATTGACACACGCACACTCGATTCCGCTATACAAAACCCAGGCATGCAATTGAGCAGGATTGGCTCTAAACAATTTTATAGGACCTTTTCCAACAAGTTATTAGAGATAAATAATTTCGCCGGTATGGTTTGTAGTACTTGACGATCGTTCTTCAATTTTCCGAGTATGTAATGTCTCATATTAACTTACATACGATACCAATATATTTGAAATTAAAACGTATTCATATTGTGAATAAACTCATTTTGCAACTATAAAAAATAACAATTGTTTCCTTCTAGTGTATTTTCGTCGCCATTTTTGCCTTCGCTGCAGCTGCTCCTGCTCCCAAAGCTAAAGCTGAACCGAAAGCATCTCCCGACCCTAGCCTGTTTGCCGCAGGGTATTCTGCTCCTGTAGTTGCTGCTCCTGTCGTTTCTGCTCCTGTCGTTGCTGCTCCTGTCGCTGCTACTCCAGTTGCTTACAGGTCTGCCTATTCAGCTCCTTTGGCCTATGCCAATCATGTTGCTCCTTCTGTATATTCTGCTGGATACACTGCCTTCTCACCCTACGCGGGATCTTATGTTGTACTGTAAAATTTTTCTTGATGTGAAATTTTTCTTGATGTGAATTTTCTTCAATAAAGGCAAACATTTTTGAGTTCTATGGATGAGTTTCAGTTTTATCCAAATACCTAGTTTTTCCAACGAAGACTGTCCATCACAGTGGAGGTGAGATACTTGCCACTTGGTATGTGAGAAAAGACGGATTCCACCAAAAAGTATCTTTATGTTAAATGTGAATATAGTTAGAAGACTTACATCAGCACAAAGTAGATATAGTCGGAAGACTTACACCAAAGAAATAATCCTTCATGTTCAGCGAGAAGGGTGGCTAACAAGCAGATCATTATGTAGAGGCAAAGTACATTGAACAATGCTGTGGAGTTCTTATAATGGTTTTTTGCTGGTGCCCCATTTCGACTTTCAACTTTCAAAAACGTGCGATTTTTAAAGTAACCATGGCAACATCAACAAACGTGAAAACGTCTAAATGACAATTTTCTGATTGATGATCTGACAGAAGTACCTTGTCAAGTCAAATAAAATATTACTAACAAATGCAAGAGAGCACAACTCGTTCATTTATATCTGGTTACCACCTTTTCAATCCATTTGATATAAATTTGTCATATTCTTTTTCATACGCATCATTAGAATTGTGCGAGTATTTATTATTCCAAAGTGTACCAATAAAAAAAAACTATTCGTGGATAACTGGTTTTCCAAACACTTGCTCTATTTCGAATACTCCGGCTGTGTCGTCGTGCTCGAAAAATCGCGTATGTTTGATTTACCTTTTTGCACTTCAGGGACTAAAGTGTCAAGTTTGGTCCCGTATAACAGGAACTGAAATGAATATTTCAGTCCCTATGGGGATAAAGTTGCATTTCGAATCCAGAGGGACACAAAGTAAAAATCAAACTTCACCGCAGCTACACTATTAATAACTAGGACAAAAATTAGGAAATATTCCATAATAAATCTTTATTGATTGAATTAACATTGTGATACTAACATTTTAACAATTGATGAAACTAAATGGGTTATTATTTGTCAACATTAATTGAAATGTCACTAAATTGAAAATTTTTGTTGACACTGTTGCTATAACGTTACCTACTAAGTAATCCAAGTACCGTGTTTATATAACTTATCAAAATTAATAATTTTATCAATATTGAAAGTTGGAATACTGGGAAGTGCAAAAAATAGCGTATTTGCCTCAGGACTCAAGAAATATTTTATCCCTTACGTGATTATTGACTATCGGGCTCTACGAGCCCTCAGGCAATCAACATGCGGGAATAAAACATTAACTTTAGTCCCTTGTTATATACTATTTTATCCACTTATACTTTAATATACCATTTTTATGCAACAGCTGAAAACTACGTTATTTTAAAGGCAAAAGAAAGATTCAGAATTAGAGTATCCAATGTTATATGCGACAATATTACCAAAGACCTCCAAAAAAAGAATTGAATATTACTCATGAAGAACTAACATCAGCATTTAAATATTTTTCCATCATAGACAAAGATGTAATCAAGATATCATTCAACGTTTTATGTGAGAAATACGTATAGGAACGATAATGACGAAACCAAATAATATTTAAAAAACGAAATTATTCAAGAATGGTGCAAAAATTTGGACGAAAGACGATTTAGTGAAAATTTGAGGTTGTCAAAAGGGCAAAAGCAACTTTTCCGAATATTCTCCATCAATTGCAAATTCTTTCAACGGCACCCACTTAGAATGCGACGGGAGAAAGAAAGAAAGAAGAATAAAAAGATACTTGAGATCTAACTTGAGTCATGAAACCCTTGATATATTGTTACTAAAAATGCGGCTTTCTGTAGTCCCCGCTTAGTTAGCTTCTGAACGGTTTGACGTACAGATATGGAACAAAATCCATTTTGAATGTTGCCACCGTTAAAAGGTATTTTTTTTAATGAAAGACATGATGATTGCTCGCACAGGAGCTCATCATCTCAAAGGTGAGATTTTAAATAGCAAGTGCTTTTTTCGCTTTAGCACCGGCAGTTTTCTTCTCAGCAGCAGACGGTTTTGTTGAACCGGATGTAGCAGAAGCTAATTTGAAAGAACCTGAAGCACCTTTTCCTTTCGTTTGTACCAACGATCCAGAGGCCACAGAAGATTTCAGATATTTCTTGATGAACGGTGCCACTTTCTCCGCATCAACTTTATAGTTCGCAGCATTTTTTGATAGCTTGTAATGAAGATCCTCCCCTTTCTTTCAATCCTTTAATGGCGTTATTAACCATTTCCGAAGTCGGTGGATGAGATGGTTTGGTCCGATCCTTTTGTGACACCGATTATATAATTGACATATACTCCTTACTCAGTAATATGTCCCCAACTGGTTCGTTTACAAAGGTTTGTCTCGGGGATCGACGCTCAAAAATCCCTGCATGCTCGCGGCTACGCTCGAAGTGGAGATGGTCGTGGGTAAAACTACAGGTGAGCGTTTAGGTGACTAATAGAAAAACAAATTCACCCTACCTATAAAATAATAATTGTGGGCACCACCTAGTTCCCTTCTACAGCAGGTTCGAAACTGGCTTCCTCCTAAAGAACTAGGAAATCCGAAAAAGGAAAGACCAATTCCCAAAACTATAACCCTGTATATTTAAAATTTTGGAACAAAACACACCCTGTACATTTATGGAAAGTTATATGGTTCAAATGTTGTTGTGCCAATGGTAATATATATGATAAATTAAATTGACAATGTTTTTGTTTGGCAATTACGATAAATTCATGTATTATTATTATCTTCGGTATCCAAGGTATAACTATGAAACGGAATGCTTAAAATAGTTTCATAAACACAAAAATAGATTCCTAGTGAGTGAGTAAATATTTATACCGTACGGAAAGTGTACCCTCTGAAGATTACCAAATTATAAAGGGACATCGGCAGAGGTTTATTATGTGCAAATCGTGCGCTTATATATGATGTTATGGGCTTTCCGCAGATATTTTACAACAAAAAGTACCTATGAATACCAGTATGTTATTTACCTTTTTAAAATATAACTTTACGAAAGTTCTAAGGGTTTCAACCCTTCAAAATAATATTTGACTAGTAAATAAAATAAAAAAAGATATTTCACACAGTTTTTATGTTGGTATATGGACGTTATTCATCCGACAGGACTCTGGAACAGGAATTCTCTGGACTTGCAGACTCTAGCAGCTACTTACAGCTTCCAGATGAGTCTGATAGGACTCCAAAATAGTTTCTCAACGTACTACCGGTTCAACAAGAATATGAGCCTCTATCTCGACATGTAGGCATCCCATAAGAAAACTTGGCCTCGAACAGAAACGTAGAACTCCAGCAGCAACGTAGGACTCCAACAAAAAACTTGGGCCTCCAACAGGAACGTAGGTCTCGGACAAAAACTTGGTCTCGGACAAGAACTCGGCCTCGGACAAGAATTGGCCTCGGACAAGAACTTGGCCTCGGACTAAAACCCTAGGGAACAGGAATACCAGCATTACTCTAACGAATAGCTTTGTAGATATAAATGTTTCCGATTACCCCCAGTCCTCTACGTGATTTTATGAGTTCACGATGAAAATTGTATGTTGAACAAATAAGCAATCGAACGGCGATAAAGTATGCTAATAATCGTTCAAAACTCCCCATATAAATTCGACAATTGACTCGAAATAGTGAATAATTATTATTTCAAAAATAAAAGGAATAAAATGGCTGTGTGTCGAACAGCGCCCTTATTGAAATTACATTTAACACATAAAAAAATGAAATAAAACATGTAAAGAATTATTTACCTTGTTAACAAGGGTTCCACACAAAATACAACAGTTGTAGGAAGACGAGATGAGTTATGTGATGGTGATCCCCTCAAGGGGTTTGAGAAGGTTATCTTCAAAAAAAACCAGCAAGGTTCCAGAACAGCGCTCCAAATCCAACGACGCTTCCAAAAACCACAACGCTTCCCAAAACTACCATACAGCAACAAGATCAAGGATCCCCGACATGGGATGACACAAAGGTCACTAGATATCCTCAGATATTTTACTTGAATGCAAGAACCTACGGCTCTTCACAATAACTTTTTCATCCAGTTCCTACTAACACAACAGCTTCAGATAGACGATAGACTGCTCTAACACGGAAGTCCCACTACCAATTCCATTGGTGACTTCAAAATACAGTGTAGCCAACGTACCGACTCTTTCGAATTTCTCTAGTTTTATCATTAAACCTTGGTAAAGAACGGTTTGATGTAGAACAATGAGTCAGGGATGGATGGGATGGATGGTTTTACTGATACTACTACTTCTTGAAAGAAGATACATCGTAATTACTCTACAGATGGGCACATTAACTTGAAAATTGTGAAAAAACGTATTAAGGAAATTTGATAAAATTTAGATGGTTGAACCTGGCACCATCTATCGAGCACTGGACAAACAGTTCGTGTCCCATGTTTGTACGCCAAACCGTTCAAAAGTTAACAGGGGTGGTTCTATAAAAAGCTGCGCTTTATATAGAGAATGGCGTACTGATGTAGAAAATCAATTGTTATACCATCAAGCAGTTTGCCAATATCAAGTCACGAAAAATAATGTTATGATTTTGTAGATATTTTTTTAAATGTTATTTTTTCAAAAATTGTCTTTGTTTGTTTTATTTTCCAATTTCATAAATAAACAATAAACATAATGTTAGTCTAAAGATCGCCAATTTCCAATGAAAGGGGAATGGGCCAACCTCGTCACTGACTAACCTGGATATGTGTCAATTTTCAATCCCAAAGCTCTAGTGGAGATGGGGTGGGTAAAATAATGGTGGTTGTACTGAGTATGATGTAATATTTTTATTGATTTATCAACGTTGGCCAGAATTATGTGTGGCACGAATACGGCAACAAATGATTGTGAATGAATTAAATTAAAATTACTATCTTAACCTCAATAAAATAATAAAATCGCTAAACAGATGCACCATGCACCCAAGCACCAAGGTGAATACTTCTAAAATAGTAAGCGATAAACAGTTGTTGAAGAATACCCTCCACCATACGTATGCTGAAAGTTTACAGCGAAAATATATAAGTAAGTATTTCACCCTAAATATAATATCAATTAGTACGAATCTCGTACCCTCATTCAGGTTTTAATGTTTTGTTTAAGAGGAACAACTTCGTCGTTTCACCCCTGTTCTTACTCATACCATATTATTTACAAGCATGTATCAATACTCATGCAAAGCTTTTCAGGACATGCGTGTAAGTCGAAAGCGATAGGATGTAATGGTATATGAAATAATCAAAATCTACTAATAAATATAAAGCTTATCTGATGGATCCTTGATGGTAGTGTGCCAGTGTTGGGCCAGGGCCACTGAGAGCAGGGCTTCGTGGAGTCGCTCGTGGTATGAACTGGTCAGCCTCGCCTTTCAACGGTAGATGGTACGGTCCCACAGTAGGGGTTGGCTAGTGAGGAAGGATTCCACCAAAGGGGATTCCTCAAAGTGTTTCGCACAGTGTCTTGAAATGGATGGTGGCACTGGGCGGTTTACGAACAAGATAAATCTGATAAGAGAAGGCCTGTGGAGAAGTATCGATTTCAGACATGTGAAGTAGGTATGAAATGTTAGTATTAGACTGCTAATGAACTTTCTGAATGTTTTTCAGATTTTTGAAACATACCTGGGATGATGTGTGGCCTTCGAGTGATTTTGCTGCGGTTAGCCGAAGAGGTTGAAATTCAGAAAATCAAAGAAAACTGAATCCACTATATGTGAATAGCTGTAACACTTACAGACTTTAGCTTTTATATAAGTATCCTTGAGAATTTCAACAGAAGAATCCGCTGATGCGTACGTTCCAGTTCCAAGCACATGGAAAAAGAAAAAAAGTTTTTTCTGAATCTAACCGCGTCAGTTCTTGGGTTTTTTATGTTAGTTGGTTTTCAGTTATTTATTGCCTGGATGACTTAAGTTGGCAAGACTAAACCACGGATCATCGAGTGCCAGGAAATGAGTACTGGTGGGAAGTTGGAATATTCTCCACTAAAGAAGAAGAAGACATGGCGTTTCTCATGGAATAGGAGAGGCCACAAATTGAAATTGACCAGAAGAAGAGGTCTGTTCTGAAAATCATGGAATTGGAAGAAGAAAACATGAGTCGTGACATATCAAGAGGTTAGAGATAATTGTTGATATAAACAAATATGATAAAAACAAACTATGTGGGTTATGAAATGACATCTTTTCATAGGTGAGCAGAACCTGTTCATCCACGAGTGATCCAGGGGTCCTCGTAGCTGGCTGAAAGGTAGGTTAAGAAAGTTGCTTGTTATAGCATAATAGTAACATATTATTATTATTTTAGGACACCGCTGATAGTACCAGAGGGGCACTACGTCGTTGAGATAGCTCGGGTATCATGTACAAGACCATTCAATAAATATTGTTTTTCTCTAGTTGATGATCTGATTTACAATCTAAAAATGCTGAAACGTAAAGTGGAAATAAACCCGTAACAATAACATCTGTGATTTATTAGTTGAAATAATTGCCAAAGAACATCCACCTAGCGGCATAGGCGGATTCAGAGCCTCTCACTTGGATCCGCCAGTGTCAAGCGGGCCCGAAAATCTTCTGCGCCCGTGGCCCGAAATTATCCTTTACCGGAAGTGCATAATTAGACTCTGCAAGCCGAATGTGGTTCGGCCAGGATCTCGGAATAAGCTCAATGTTTAAGGAAGGAAGGGACAAACAAAAATTGCACATCATTCAAAAGGAAAAAGAAAATACCAAAAATACACTAGCCAACGCATCCGTTGAGACCTATTATGAGGATCATTGGTTATCCATGACAAAAGCTTGCTAGATATCTTTTTCAGATTTTGAGAATAGTATGTTTTTTTAATCCACTTCTTCGAAAAACTACTGAAGTACAAATTCAAGATAGAAATATTCTGGTGAGTTTTGATGTTGGAAGCTCGTTCAGAAACGTACTAGTAGAAACAACAATGGAAATTGTTCAAACTTTATTGGAAAGAGACATAATATTGAATACTAGAACAAAAATGAATGTCATATACTATCATAAAACGCCTAAAATGATAAAAGGTTTTCGATGATATTTCTTAATGAGAATATTGTTCTTAATGAGAATATAGTTGAAGACGTTCCTGATCTCAGCAGCTCGTGGAATGTATTATTCATGGCTTTCCACCAGTCTAAGAGGAGAGTCGCCAAATATTAAGAGAATTATAGCGTTATGATGACTCACATCTGTCGAAACGCCGAGTGCTATCTAGAACAGCTAGCGACCAAATTCGAAGTTCCAGAACGATCCTGGAAAGAATCTACATGGAAATGAATAGAGAGTCGTGACCAAAGAGAGCAGATATACAGTTACTGTTCAACATAGACAGTCTGATTTTGAGTAAAGAGGATGTTAGGGGCGAAATTTAGGAAAGAAGAGCACTGAATGTGCAATGATGTGTCACGCCTCTAACATACCCAGCAGCTCAGTAGGCGTGGATTCGACAATAAAAATTGATTTCGATAAGATTGAAATATGGGGTTAATTTTCCGGAGCGCCACGGATTTATCGCTAGTGAAAAATCCGAAACCACCCTGATGGAATGGGACAACCCACTGCACTAATATTACTAAAATATTAAAAAAATAGATACCTGTAAATGGTATAATAAGAATATATAACTATGTAGAGGTTTTGTCTTCCCTTACGCTTAGATAACTTGGACCAGAATAAAAGAAATAGTCATGTCCCTTACTAATAAAATATATTGATCGTTACACACCCTGTATGTGCACAGTTCAGCTCAAAATACAAAAGAAAATGAAATTAATGTAAAATCAAACACCAAGATGAATTATTCAAGTGAATGCTGTGATTGAGAGTATGGTATTGTTTGAATATATGAATATGAAACCTCCAGTGAGGGCTATGCCTGTGACGTCACGATGATAGCTTACAATAATCGATACTTACGCCTTAGGGGCAGTCTTATTCCAAACTTATCTGATACTATGTAGATATTCTCAAGCATGCCAGTTCACCAATTATTGTGGTTGCAGTTCATCAGTGCCTTGGTATATACAGGTGCACAGTGGGTACGACACAATCAATCAACGTACATGTACAGCTGGGACGAATAGCGAAGGAATGTTGTACAACAGATATACAGCGGGACAACCACAGTTGAGCAGGAACAATCACAGTAGTGGAACAGTGGAAAGACAATCGTATAGCAAAGAAACAGTGGAACAATCTCATTAGTGGGACTCCAATAATCGGTAGCAGAGTAGTAGCAATAGACCGTAGTGGAGCACTACCAGCGGCGAAGAGGTAACAGTAGCCAAGTAGTAGTCGCAGAGGAGCAGTAGCAGAGTGGTAACCGCAGAGGAGCAAAGTAGTAGTAGAGTGGTAGCCGCAGCAGAGAAGTAGCAGAGTGGTAACCGCAGAGGAGCACCCTAGAATATACAATACCAGTCTGACTTCCGATTACACTTTTATGGGGCCATAAGTAGAGCCCAAATGCAAATACTAACCTCTATTAAGTGGGAGGGTTCTGATAACAGCTTTGATGGTCTGTTTGCTGTCTGATAGCGAGTTTCTCGTTCCAGTTGTTTCACACAATGATGAAGTGACTTCTAACCTCAAAAATCCGCAAAGCGAACGGAGATTTCTCAAAAAATATATAGCGTCAAAAATCGCAAACAATATGAGAAACTCTCCTGATATGAATTTTCCAAAGATCCATCAACGATGATCAAACTTTAATTGGAAATCTTCAAAGTAGGTCAGTCACTCATCAAGATCAAATAAGGAAGAAGAGAATATCTCTCAGACGTCAAAGTCAAAACTGTCAATATCTGACAAGGCGCTTTCTTGTTCGTTAGTGTTCGGTGGGAACAGTCCAGGAACTAACTCGAGCTACTAGGAGCTATGAAAAGAACACCTTAAGATTCAGTGTTGCCAACTGAAACAACACGAAAACGCCAGCCTCTCAATCTCAGAACCAAACAAACAAAAGGTCAAGTATTCGAATGTGAAATAGGTACCTCAATGACACAAGATAGAGATAGAGTAGGAATGTTACGGTTTTGTGTTATAATTACGAAACAATAGACTAACCAAAAGTATGTTTACAAAATAACGCTGTCATACCGCAAAATAGAACAACTGATAACTGTCATTAGCTTAAGGCCGGTATATGTCCGCTCGAACTAGTACAGCAAAGGTAAGTACTAACATTCGGAACAAGCTATACATGACAACGATCAAGTTGTCATTTTGAGAAATCTGAAGAAGAAGAAGAATACAGTGGCGTACAGAGTGGAAAGTGTATATCAATGACAGATAATTTCTGATGTTATTGTATTAAAACAGAAAGGGTTTTCTAGTGCAAAATAAACCCGTAACAAGGATTGCCTAAAAGAATAAGTTAATAACCGCGAAGAATTGTTTTATCACAATATTTCTAGATGTCGATAACGATGTTATCTCGCATAACATTTCGAAGTGAAATGCAAGTATGTGGTCAAGAGAAAACAGTAAATGTTCTGGAAGATAATATATTTCTCGAAATGCGCATGTAGGAGTGATATGCAAGTGTGTATTAAAGGAGAAACACAACCTCTGTTCACAAATTTCAAAATTTGATGAAGGTAAAGCGAAAATTTTAATTTGCTCAATATTCAAAGGACTATTGTTGATTATCATTTCCATTTGTTTAGGCCAATAGTTGTTTCGAATTAAAAAAATTTCTTAAACCATTCAATTTTCATAAAAGTGATATCATATTTTATTTCCTTAAAAAAAATATAGGTATAATGCCAACTTCAGATGGGAAAACAAATATTACTGCATCTCTTAGAAAAGTTTGTGCATGAAAATATATACAGTTGTTTATACATCGAATAGGTAAAATCACGTTTAATTTTTTCAATTGTACATTTTCAAAAATAAAAACAATTTGATGACATTTTTGCAGTGACCATATCGTAAACAAACAAGGGTCTTCTAATGGTTAGTTTCAATGGTAAATTTAAGCAATTAAAGGTTAAATTTAATATAATTAAACAGACATTTTACATTCGCATTCTCCAGATCTCTCGTAATGGAATGTTCAATATCTGTGTTTTTGGAATTTTCTGTAAAATATTGAACGAGTATTTGTTATTTTATGTAATATGTTGATAGCGCTTGAACAAATCTTCGGGTGACGGCCTTGACTTTGACCTAGATATATCATTTAAGGCAGTTGATTGAGAGCTCCATTGAATATCAAATAGAATAATTTCGTGTGTAACCTCTAGATGGCAAATGCATACAGGAATATCAATTAGATGATATATGCGTAATCTTCATTAGTATGGGAGCACTGAACTTAAACCCCCCTTCAATATAAACACCTTTACATTTTGGCAATATAAATACTCAACCTATCAAATGTTAGTATCATTCGAACAAATCATTTCTCAAATCGAAAATCAAAATGTTCAAACTGGTAAGTATTTTTCATATTTCTCATTCAGTGTCGACTCATTTCATTTTATGAAATAATAATCACTATGAATGGTATCGAAAACCTGACAAAACATTATGGGAAATTGGCTGAAATTTTATTATCTTTCAGAAGGGTGGGTTATAGAAAAGTGTGAGTTTAAATTATTCTGTGAGTGTCATTTCTGAGATGTAGGCTACAATGTTCGTAAAACATCGTAGTTTGGTAGTACTGATAAATAACAAACTGTTGTGTTAATCGAAATAAGTACAATTCTTGATGAAAAAGTTATTATCAGAACTCTTTAACAAGTTCAAATATATTCTTATCGATGGGTGTATACGGGGCATAGTCACAACAATCGTTTTTTCGGATTTTTTTCTAGCAAAGTTATATACTGGTGAGACATCCTGTTTTAGACTATTCTAGGCGAAGAAATCGTGTTTTGTTTTTCTGATTGAAATATAAACTTTTCAAATTTTGGATTAAGTATAGGTACCCTCAATAAATGATTTATATTAATTATAACAATATCGTTATTTTCAAAACAAACTATAATTGATAAATTTTCCAATCAGTGGCAAAAAGAAATTATACTAAATACCGTTCAGTATCAACATTTTACTGGACTCGAAAGTATAGAAAATGTGTAAACGACCACCCGTTTTTTGTCAAATATAATTGAAATAAATAATGAAATAGTCTAGAAGATTCACACAATTCATAAATTATAAACATTTAAACAATCCTTTTTTTATAGTGTATTTTTGCCGCCATCTTCGCCTGTGCTGTGGCAGTCCCAGCGCCTGAAGCCAAAGCTGATCCAAAGGCTTCTCCTGATCCTAGCCTTATTGCTGCTGCTTATACTGCTCCTGTCGTCGCTGCTCCTGTTGCCTATACGTCTGCCTATTCTGCCCCATTGGCCTATGCTAGTTATGTTGCTCCTTCTGTTTATTCCGCTGGATATACTGCTTATTCTCCATATACAGGATCATACGTCGTCTTGTGAGATATATCAGATCCGTGATGTTGATTTACTTCAATAAAAATGTTGTTTCGAAGTGATTTGTTTTGATCGAAATGTTTGAAATGGTATTTTGTGGAATATGACCTCCTGAACAAAAGTATCTATGGGCCCAACTCAATCCTATAACTAATTTTCGAGAGACAGGGAAAGTTGAAAAATGGCCATTTCTTTAACCCTTTAACGCGCAGAACTATTTTTTTCTGTAATTTTGATTTTTCATTGCAGATTATTGTTGGATATGTATTCAATAATAGTAGAAAAATATTTTAAAAAAATTGTGAGCTGTCATATTGACAGTAACTGGTGGTAGCTTGACATACCACTCACCATCTGCATCAACTATCATGATCTAGTGAGCACTGGTAGTTATAGCTACCAAATGATAAATATATAAAAACAAATACTAAATGTCAAAATATTAGTTTTATCACAAAATCGAATGCTAGGTACAAAAACAAATATTCACATCTACATTATGTTGTATGGTATGGTGTGAAACAATCCTTACATAAGGCAATATCGCAAACTTGGCAATTTATATTACTACGCGTTTGCTTTTTTTTTAGACCTGCAGAGCACACAACGACGGTAGGTTCCCTTGACTGGAATATGAGATCCAACATCTGATACTGAATTCGTTGATGGTGGTCCAGGTTTTTTACATTGTGTGTATTTTCCAATCAATTCATCTGCTAGTTCACTTCGGAATTGCAAAGCCGTCAAAGGTTTAGCGCCAGAGTTGTTCATTTTCAGTCTCTTTATAAATTATATAGCTATTCACAATTGCTGCATCTACCAGATAATAAAAAAAATGTATCCACCAACGTCTGGACTTCCAGGAGATGGAATAATTTGCATGATACTGATCGAACAGGTCTACACCACCCATTTAGCGATTATAATCAGCTATTGCTTCTGGACCAGGTACCTTATCGCGCTGTCCTGTTTTGTTCGTTCTGAGTACTTCGGTCCTCTTTGAAAAATCGTGTCTATTACTTGTGAGGGTAACACATTTCACTCCACGATCGTTCCATTTATATACCGATATATCGCCTGATGCAACAGAATCAGACTGATTCGATGATAGATCCTTATCAGCGCACAAAAACTTCTTAGGAAAATGTTTGCGATTTTGCCAGATTGTACCACATCCAAAAAGGCCTTTGCCAAGAAGTTTTTTCATGAGAGGAATTGTAGTGAAGAAATTATCAAAATATAAACAGTACCCTTTATTTTGATATTTTTCTGATAATTCCAATACAACACGTTCACCAAACATATCTGTTGATTCAGCCTTGCCCTGATAAATCTGGAAATTCAGCAAGTAGTCAGTCTTCGAAGACGCCAAAGCCCATATTTTGAAGCCTCTTTTTATCGGTTTCATGGGCATGTACTGCTTCAGTGATGTACGTCCTTGAATGCACACATGCTTTCGTCAATTGCTAGATGCCTATGAGGAGTGAGAGCAGCTTGAAATTTCTGCGCGAGATGTGTTGCTAATGGCCTTATTTTATACAGCCTATCAAAATTTGGAGTTTTTGGATAGGGAATTTTCTCATTATCATTCAAATGCAGGTACCTTAGAATTTTCAGAAACCATTTCAGGGAAAAAACCTTCGTCACCCTTTCGACGTTGAAATTCTCATTTTTGGACCAATAGGATCTCAATGTCGGAAGCCTATGAAAACCCATCACTATTAGAATTCCCAAAAATGCATCCAGTTCTTCGTAACCTAATTCTAACTGAATATTTTTCTGTCTAGCACAAGAGATTCGATTCCTTGATTATAGTGTCGCGTATGTGTATTAAAGGAGAAACACAACCTCTGTTCTCATCGTGTGTCATCACAGGTATCCAAAAACCCACTTTTGTGTTCAGAAGAAATTATTTTGGAAAAGTGTTCTGACTGACGAATATCGTCAGAATATGAATCAAAGATTTGCTTAGACAGTGTCACAATGTATTTTGACTTTTTTAATTCAAACTTGATTTGTACACACTCACACCGGCAATTATTTTCTGGTCTTGTACCCCAGGGCATGCAAGTTGTTCACTAAAGTGTTCCATGTGGCTTTTGCACACTCTTTGCCCAACTTTATTATGAAATTGTGAAAAATCCTGTACCCATTTTTCTGTCTTTGGAGATACTTGGGAGATATTTCTTAAAAATTCATCCGGAGCCTGTGATCGAGTCGAAAGGAGCTGAATGTCACAAATTTCAAAATTTGATGAATGTAAAGCGAAAATTTTAATTTGCTCAATATTCAAAGGACTATTGTTGATTATCATTTCCATTTTTTTAGGCAAATAGTTGTTTCGAATTAAAGAATTTTCTTAAACCATCCAATTTTCATAAAAGTGATTTTTTTTTAAATTTTATTGGTAATATTGGTAAAATTCCAACTTCAAGGGGTAAACAAATATTACTGCATCTCTCAAAGTAGTCATTGCATGAAAATATATACAGTTGTTTACACATCGAATAGGTTGAATCACGTTTAATTTTTTCAATGGTCCATCTTCAAGCAAGGGTCTTCTATTGGTAAGTTTCAATGGTAAATTTAAGCAATTGAAGGTTATATTTCATAAAGACATTTACATTCGCACTCTTTAGATCTCACGCAATAAAATTTTCAATATCTGTAATTATGTAATACCACAAGAGAGTGAGAATAGAGTGAAAATAATTCGACAGGTTTTTCGAAAACTTGTTGCCAGGCAATGGACACGAGAGCCCGAAGGGCTCGAGTTGCTATTTCCAAATGGCAACAAGTTTGAGAAAAAATGTGGAGAATTATTTTCTACTTTATCGAACTCTCGTGTGGTATTCGATAGATAATTTTTTGATGCCCCAATCATAGAGACATTCTGTATATAACATTTTTATTCATTACGGTTATATAAATTCATTTTTCGATTTGCATGCAAACTGATGACAGACGTTAAATCAAAAGTATCAGTTGTTGTCACACAATAAAAACAAAATACCACGAATATTCTCGAGGCAATAATCTAAGTAGAAAATTCCCACTATAATAATGTTGTGATTGGTTTGAAAATACATCATAGCTTTAAATTGATGGTTTTTATTGGTTGCAAGATATGTCGAAAAATAATCTGTTTAATATTGAACGAATAATTGTTATTTTGTATAATCTATTGATAGCTATTGAACAACTCTTTGGGTGACGGCCTTGACTTTGGCCTAGATATATCCTTTAAGGCAGTTGACTGGAAGCTCCATTGAATATCAAATAGAATAATTTCGTGTGTAACCTCTAGATGGTATATGCATACTTGAATATCAATGAGATGATATATGCGTAATCTACATCAGTATGAGAGCACTGAACTTAAACCCCCATTTAATATAAACACCTTCACATTTTCGCAATATAAATACTCAACCTATCAAATATAAGTATCATTCCAACAAATCATTCCTCAAATCAAAAATCAAAATGTTCAAACTGGTAATTATTTATTTTCATATTTCTCATTCAGAGTCAACTCACTTCATCCTATGATATGGATGTTATCGAATACCTGACAAAAACATTATGGGAAATGAGCTCTCCGTCCAATTGGATGAAATTTTATTATTTTGAAGTAGGATGGGTTATAGAAAAAATGTGTGAGTTTAAATGATTCTGTGAGTGTCATATCTGAGATGTAGGCGACAATGTTCGTAAAACATCGTAGTTGGGTAGTACTGACAAATAAAAAACTGTTGTGTTAGTCGAAATAAGTCCAATTTAGGATGAAAATTTATTTATCATAACTCGTTAACAAGTAAAAAGTAAAATATTTGGGTGACTATGCCCCGTATACACATAGTCACAAAAATCGTTTTTGGGATTTTTTTTCCAGCACTATTGTTGCAAAGTTATATTCTGGTGAGACATCCTGTTTCAGACTATTCTAGGCGATGAAATCGTGTTTTGTTTTTCTGATTGAATTATAAACTTTTCAAATTTAATTTAATGTAAGAAATTATACAATATCGTTCAGTATCAACATTTTACTGGACTCGAAAGTATTGAAAATGACACATCCGTTTTGTTGAAAATGTCATCTAGTAGATTCACACAATTCATAAATTATAAACATTTGAACAATTCTTTTTTATAGTGTATTTTTGCTGCCATCTTCGCCTGTGCTGTGGCAGTCCCAGCGCCTGAAGCCAAAGCTGATCCAAAGGCATCTCCTGATCCTAGCCTTATTGCTGCTGCATATACTGCTCCCCTCGTTGCTGCTCCTGTTGCCTATACATCTGCATATTCCGCTCCGCTGACCTACGCTAGTTATGTCGCTCCATCTGTCTATCCCGCTGGATATTCTGCCTATTCTCCATATACAGGATCATACGTCGTCTTGTAAGATGTATCAGATCCGTGATGTTGATTTACTTCAATAAAAATTATGTTTGGAAGTGATTTGTTTTGATCGAAAAGTTTGAAATACAACTGAATTCAACTTCACCTAAGGTCGGGTGACAAAATTATTGATCGAAGGAAAAATTGCCATCAGTAAATTTCTCTGAATTTTTGGTATTTTGTGGAATATGACCTCCTGAACAAAAGTATCTATGGGCCCAACTCAATACTATGACTAGTTTTCGAGAGACAGGGGAAAATAGCCGTTTCTTTAAAGTCACATTGCTCGGAAACAACTCGAATGAAAGAGTTCTGCGCAACAAGTATTGCTTACCCATTAGGCAATAATCTTAGACTGTAGATATAAAATGTAGATGTGATCAAACCAAGTAACACCAAATGTTCATCATTTGAATATGTCAAAATCGACAAAATTCAAATTTTGTACTGGGTAAGTCATAAAGCCACAGTTTTTTGGAGACATTTGGTTTATTTTTATTTTATAGTTTGAGCACTAGGGATACTTGACTAGAAACTAATCAGCATACTGCTTGTCCGAAATTGATATACAGTGTGACACAATCGCTAGGTATTGACAAAATGTCGTTGTGTACATAATTCACTCAGTAATTAAAAATTTCATACTTGAAAGAAATTCCATGATTTGTTAGTATATTGTAGTTGACAACTTCCTAAACAATAGTGTCCATGAGCCCAACTCAATCCTATGACTAGTTTCAGAGATACAGGGTGTTAAAGTTGGAAAATAGCCATTTTTTAAAAGCATTAATTTCTTATTTTCTTCAACGTATCAAGAACTTTTTTCTGTGATAGTGTTCTAATGCCACTAAATATCAGTCTCTCATGGGAGAAAGTTTCATTTGCTACATACAGGGCTACTCAAAAATTGAAAAAACGGAACGTTGACTTCAAATATAATTTAACTTTCAGGAATTTCAATATCTGGCTGAATTTGCTTCTGATTAGTTTATAATAATGGGATTTGCAAAACTTTTTCACAGCGCAAGTTAGAAAGTTGATCGCCCCTGTATCCTATAATTCATATATGATATACAGGGCTATTCAAAAGATATGTATGGAAGAAAATCTGAGAATCGATTTTTTTTTTGAAATCTCCCTGTAATTGAATATTTCCTAGCTGAATTTCTGTGATACTTTCATATTACCGTCACTTTGAGTTTGGTGGTCGGATATAGAAGTTTCATCAACTTGCTATGATTAGTTTCTCCATCCCGACAATATGCTGACAAGCCTATCATTATTTTCTTCATATACAGGGTGTCCGGTGAACCTTGTACAATATTGAAACTGGTGATAGATCAGGTCGTGACTGTTCAGAATATCGAAATTTCTTCTCATTAAAAATATCACCGTTTTCGAGATAATGGGCATTTTAAGAATTTCTGGAAAATGACTACCAAACCTTGGATTTTTGAGTGCCATGCATACAAATTGAGACGAATTCAAATATCTTTGCTGCTGAAGATTACTGATGAGTGATAATTTTAGACGTATAAAACAGTTTTTCAGGAAGTGAAATTTTTTTTCAAGAAATGGAGGTAAAATGAAAGATTTGAGTTTCATCAATTTTTTTTTTACAGTTTGACATCATTGTCTGAAAGAAACATGACCAACTGGAAGAGGACATTCATTTCAAAAGAATTCTCATTTTGTCCAGACTCTACCACGGTATAAAACAAACTATTTTTGGAAGAAGTGATTTCCATTGATTTAGGCGTGGTTTTATTCTAGGCTTCCATCACCTTTCATACTTACGCCCAAATATAATTTTATATTGATTTTATCAAGATAAAATGTGGACATGATTATTTATAATAAAAAATAGACTGCTTGGTAGTATTAAATAGTAGGTTTAGGTTTTTACCTGAGTGGGCCTGTATCAGGCCCTCCACTGCGGCCAATGGCCTTAAATAGTATGTCAATAGAATTAACTTTTCATGTATTTAAGCCTTATATAATTATCGAAATGAAATGTCGATTATCCGGTTAATACCGATTAATACGAATTCTTGTGATAAATGTCGCAATTGTCCAACATCCAGATTCCAACGAAGTTTCATAGACCGACAGATATACAGGGTGTAACCAAATGAGTGCAAAATTTTTTAGAAGGTGAATCCTTGTCGAAAATTAAAAACTTTTTCAACTCCTGTGTTGTGTCCATGGAAGCAATAGTTTCCTAATGAAAAAATAAAATACAGCATTGTGCATGAACGGATCTTCTGTAAATAGAATTGAAAAAATTTAGTAAGTGGCAGTCACATTGTGTTTGAACAACTTGTGACTTCTGTCGTAGTTTTTTGAAATTATTCTGCTTGTTTCATTCAGTGGTATTTATTTCTTTGTCATTCCGTACACACGTTATACTCCCCGAGAATATGCGCATATGCACTACATTCATGGTGAATAACGATATCCGATTGCACAATGCCGCTCAGAAAATTGCTGATTTGGGGGCTATAACCTATCATTTGAAAAGGTTCTTCTTGAAAAGATGTCTCTGCGTACGAGTGGATGGAAAATAACATTTTTTGTAATATTATTCAGTACGATATTGAATAATCGTTATTGAGGTTTATAGTGTAGGTATGTAAAAATAAAAAACATTACTGACAAAGTCTAATGAAGTTGATTTTACCTCAGAATAACATCACACTCTAATATAATCAAAATTCTACTAATATAATCAAGCTTCACTCATCAGTAATCTTCAGCAGCAAAGATATTTGAATTGATCTCAGTTTGTAGACATGGCACTCAAAGATCCAAGGTGAGGTAGTGAATTTCCAAAAATTAAAAAAAAAACTCATTATCTCGAAAACGGTGAGATTTTTACTGAGGTGAAATTCCGATATTCTGAACAGTCATGACCTGGTCTAACACCTGTTTCAATATTGTAAAAGGTTTACCGGACACCATGTATGTATATCAGTATTTTCGATGTTGTTTATGTTACATCATGATCGACATATACATAAAAACAAATAAAATACATACAAGCTATCTTGATATCGGAAAAAACAATAAACATAAAGATGTCGAAACGAACTGAAGTTACTGAAGGAATTGAAAGGTCTACAGTATCTGGACTATGATCTATGTTTTCTGGTAACAATCCTTTCAGCTGAATCAGTTACTACAATTAGGAGATGAGTAGATCGATATTTCGAGGATATTTCACATTCTGTTCGTGTCTGGCATAATCCAAAAACCATAAAATACTGGCAACATGAGCACATACCAAAAGTTCTAGCTCCCGACTTACAAGTATGATAATAGTGAAGTTCCAAAGGTTAATTTTCGATATCATCTTCAACAGTGAAAGCTTCACAACATATATTCACATGAATTACGAAACCTGGAGTAAACTGGCATTCGTAAAATATTCTGCTCCTCCACCATTTCATCGAATTGAAGAATATTTGTTTCTTCTCTTTGAAGTTTGTAGTGAATATAGCTTTTTGCCAAGTTAACATGATAAATTCTTGTCAGCTCATTCAAATAATGTAAGTCCATTCGAGAAAATTCAGGTGCATGCAAGTAGTTTAATAAAGTCCAATAACCATTCCTTAAATGTAGGCTTTCAGCTTGAACTCTTGTTTACATAAAATTAACTTCTTCTAATTGATCTAATATTTCCTGCGCTGTTTGTAATGTACCAGGCATGGTTATCGGAAGATGGAATTTATTTTTTATAGCTCCAGCTCTAATAATATTCGTTTATTTTAGCATCATCTTGTATCGAAATTGTATTTTTCAAGAATTTGAGTATTGACTTCCAATGCCCATTATCTTTTTTTCACGATAACAAATCTATTGTGTTATACAATTTTGAAATCACCGTAAAAAAGCAATTTATTGATGAAGTGTGCAGCAGTAGCCAAGTAAATTTTGTTTTCACTACGATGGCCTAAACTTCATGAAAAAAATCTACTCTCAAAACTTCTAATAAAAACATTTCCCAAATGTTCTGAGTTTTTTCGTAACGTAGAAGGTAGAATTATTATTTGAAAATATTTTAGAAAAGTGCAAAATTGTACCAACAGCACAAAAAATTACTAAGAGGTGCAAAAATTCATATTTTTTATAAAAATCAAATGTCTCGAAAACAGTGAAACTTTTGTACTGGGAATTTTTTCATAGCAAATAGGGCACCCTTTGTTCTACATTCTCCTTCAGTTTGACGTGGTCTTTATGGGACACCCGTATTTGGAGGAAATAATGATAGGATATTGTCGGGATGAAAAAACCGATCATAGCAAGTTGACAAAACTTCTACATCCGACCAACAAACTCAAATATCACCAAGGAAATATTCAATTACAGGGAGATTTCCAAAAAAAAATCGATTCTCGGATTTTCTTCCATACATATCTTCTGAATAGCACAGTATATAATATATGAATTAAATATATTTCAAAATGACTTGATGTCATCTACTAACATGCAGTAAAGAGTATATAAAATTTTACTATATATATAGGATACAGGGGCGATCAACTTTCTGACTCACCCTGTGAAAAATGCTTGAATACCTCATTATTATAAACCAACCAGAAGCAAATCCAGACAAATATTTAAATTCCTTAAAGATGAATTATATTTGAAGTCAAAGTTCTGTTTTTTTTTTTAATTTTTGAGTATTCCTGTAGCAAATTAAACTTTTTCTCATGAGGGACTGATGTATTGGAACACTATAACAGGAAAAAATTCTTGATACATTGAAGAAAATAAAAAATTCATGCTTTTAAATAATGGCTACTTTCCAACTTCAACACCCTGTATCTCTGAAACTAGTAATAGGATTGAGTTGGGCCTATCGACTTCATTGTTCAGAAAGTCGTCAACTACAATACTAACAATTTATGAAATTTCGCCGAAACCCATTTCTCCATAAGCCGGCTGCATGGTCCTTTTCTAATTTTTTGTCATTACTCTTAGTTTGAGTACGCTATTATAATGTCGAACAGCATTGGCTTTGCTATGACCAGTTTTTGAGATACACAGGGTAATTAATATACGAGGATGTATTGATATCTAGTTAGCCCAGACCAGTTCCCTGCATAAACAAAATATTATTGTGTTACCATAGCAACGAATATTAAACTTATTTGAATTGTCAGTGTAAAGTTTGACGTCAAAAAAAAAACAGAGTTACGCAATAAATTAAAAGAAAAAATATGTCCACCGAAATTGTGATAATCGAAAAATTGTATCGAGCCATCATTAGTAACTATATTTAAAAGGGTTAAGAGGTAGGCAGATTTACAAAGCTAAGCTTAATACCCTTCGAGATCTATGTCCTTCGTACGTGACCGTGAAAAATTGGACTGCAAGCTTGAAGATGATGACCGATTCGGAAAGGCCAGTTTCTGTGTCAGTCCCCGAAGATATCGATGCAGTTCATGATTCGAATTGGGCTAAAACGGATATCTGAAGCACTGAATATTTCATACGAACGCGTTCATCATATAGTTCACGTCAATTTGGACATGAGAAAAATTGCTGCAAAATGGATACCCAAATGTTTGAATATTGACCAAAAGCGGGCAAGGGTAGTAGCATCGCGTTCGATCTGTGCTCGATTTGAAAACGATTTAGACTTCTTAAACCGAATTGCTACTATGGATGATACTTGGGTACATTTCTACGATCCAGAAACAAAGCAACAATCGATGGAATGGCGACACTCCGGTTCTCCAAGACTTAAGAAGTTTCGTGTCCAAAAATCTGCTGGAAACATTCTTACTAGTTGACATTACTGACCACTCTACGGGAAAAAAATAAAGAGAAAAGACGCGGAAATCTATCCAAATGTGTTTTGTTTTTGCAGGACAACGCCTCTGCACACAAATCTCATGTTGCCATGCAAAAAATTCGTGATTTAGAGTTAGAATTACTAGAACACCCCCCTTATTCACGAGATTTGGCTCCGTCCGACTATCATCTCTTTCCTCAACTGAAAAAAAGTTTAAAAGGTGGTAAATTTTCTGCCAACGAGGAGGTAATGAAAGCTGTGGAGGTCTGGTTTGCAGAGTAAGAAGAAAATGTTTTTTTTGAAAGGTCTAGAGACGTTGCAGGTTCGCTGTAATAAATGTATCCAATTAAGAAGAGAATATGTTGAGTAATAATATATTTTAACATTGAAATTTTGTTTGGTTCTATAGTAGGCTAAGAGTTTTTCAGGAGGCCTAGCGAAAGAGATGCAATTCACGCATCAATGAAATGAGCGATTTTCTGTGAGTGATAATTCTGAAGGACATTCTCTCTTATCTCATTTATAGATAAGAATCTTTAATGGAAACTGTACATTTAATAAATAATCAACCATCTGAATGAAAATGCAAATTTTCACTTTCAAATTTTTTCTCTCAAGTTAAATAGGGTCATTCTCAATAACTATCAGATGTAGTTCAATGTCCAGCGTGGCTTTAGCCGGAGAAGTAGTTGTTTTCTGTTAGATATTACAAAAAAGTAACTTCAATTTTATCGAAGGTTTTTTCCATTTCCAGGGGAGTCATGTATCGGTTCAATTTTCAATTGAGAATGTTTATCTTTACTACATGAATCCCTTCCAAGAGAGATTATCTTGTACGATGGAAAATAGCGACTGAATTTCAACTTTCAGTCGCAGATGACTCCACAGCTGACTTTATGAACGTCCTGTTCATATTTTCAATAAAATCAACCCTATAAATGTTTTTCATCAACAGCTATTTTCGAAAATGATGAAAAGAAAAGTTGGAAAACTAACCTTATGTGAAGGGTTTTATCTTGTAGACAAAAATGTCGGCGTGGTACAAAGTTTTCGAACGCCAAATTGTCCAAGATAGGCATCTATCAAAAGCCAGGACTTTGGAGTTGATGGTGAGATGAATAGAATGGAATATCCACAAAGGATCACTTTACAAATTCAGGATGTGTCAGCCGAACAAAACCAGGAACCTCTGTATGGCTAGACACCTGTAGCTTCCACCAATTCTACTATCTGACTCTCTCAGTCGGAAACGATATCCACCTTGAAGATTTTTCCATCCAGGAAGTTATGTTACCAACATTCAGATATTTCGATATTTGCATGTTCCATGCTCAACCGACCAATCTGACCAGCTTAAAAGTAATTATGTGTTTGGTTGTCTCTGATCAGACACATCATTGATCGTGATTAATCTTTATGATGAATGATCTCTGTACATCTAAGTTGTTGCTCATGAATTTCCCATTGAAAAAATAATATTTCATGATGGGTTTTGCATCACAGTGAATCATTGTTCATAGAAATAGATTAATATCTAATATACTGGGTTTTATGTTCACTCAGATCGATTAAACCGGTAATTATATGGAATTCGGATTCATTTTTATTTTCAGACTGTAATGTTAAAACACGCAAAAAAACATGTCACGATTTTTTCCACAAAACAAACTTTCAATCATGTTAGCCTATTTGAAACACGTATACTAGACATCAACAAGTTTTTTGGACCCCACTCCAAAAAGTACTGAACTTGCGTTGTTTCCTTTGGTAATCTGTAATTTTCATGTCTCAATTTACTCATAATTTTTTTTATTGAATATCATGCCAAAGTATACTATAAGATAAGTTGTACCAATGAACAAATACGTTATTTTCTATTATATGATTATTCTTTTCGAAAATTCAGTGTTTTTTACGAAAGCGTATAGAAGGGCCGCACAGAATTAAAAAATGTTTTTCGCCTAATTCCGATTTCGCAACTCGAAATTACTATAATTCCGACTTCACAACTCGGAATTATTATAATTCCGACTTCACAACTCGAAATTAGCCTAATTCCGTCTTCACAACTCGGAATTAGCCTAATTCTGACTTCGCAACTCGGAATTAGCCTAATTCCGACTTCACAACTCGGAATTAGTCTAATTCCGACTTCGCAACTCGGAATTAGTATAATTCTGACTTCACAACTCAGAATTAGTGTAATCATTACGATTCCACGGGTTGGCATTGGAATTATGAGAAAATGTAAACTTGACCGTCCAGCGAGAACTTCGAAGATTTAATAGAGCTGGTGGGCCCTGAGATCTTTGAAAAAATATACCAATTTTAGATATGCTATTAATGTGGTTGAGCGCTTGGTGGTAACACTAAGATTTTTGGAAACTGTAGGTTTTAATCATAGCTTGATGTACCAGTCCACCCGACTGCATATTTATTTTCTGACATCATCTACACATATACTGGATGTGTAACTGTTTCTTATTTGTTTTTCAATTATGTACACACGGCACCGACAATGTTGCCAGCAATGACAACAAAACAGACACCATTTGATGTTTAACGCCTTCCAACAGGATCGCAAAAAGTTGCTGCAACACAACACGTCTTGTTGATGAAACTTTCAGATCTGTTGTCAAATTGTTGAAAAACACTGAGCTGATGTTTTGTTTCTGTTTTGTTGGTTTCATGTGGACACGGCATAAGAGTTGAACATGTGTTTTTTCCTTTTTTTCAACGGAAACGAAAAAAGTTGCTGCAACTAGAAACACAACACGTGTTGTTGATAAAAAGTTTCAGATTTGTTGTTAAATTGTTGAAAAACATTGAGTTGATGTTTAGTTTCTGTATTTTTGGTTTGATATGGACCCGGCATAAGAGTTGAAAACGTCTTTTTTTTTTTTAATGGAAACGCATCAATTAATAGAATAGAAATCTGTCAGATTGGCAAGATGAAATAATGTATTGATCAATAATATTAAAAGTTTTGCTAAGTAAAAAAATAAATGTAATGATAAATAATAAACGTGTTGCTGAGTAGAAAAGTTGCTAACCATAAAACTCTAGTAATTTTCTTAAGATTTTTTCACAATATATTGTGCTCTTTTCCATTAAAAATACTCAACAAGTGCGGAAAGTTATACTTTCCCGCACGTTACTGCTGATGAAGCGGAGTTCGGGCAAGAAGTGGCTTGCGGAAAAAATACGTTCCAATAATATTAAGTAATATTTATACACAAATTCACATAAACTGGCGAGTTTGGACCTTATGAATCAATGTTCATACTTTAACTATGATTCCAATGGAATCGCAATGATTAATTACACTAATTCCAAGTTAAAAAGTCGGAATTATACTAATTCCGAGTTGTGAAGTCGGAATTATAATAATTCCGAGTTGTGAAGTCGGAATTATACTAATTCCGAGTTGTGAAGTCGGAATTATACTAATTCCGAGTTGTGAAGTCGGAATTAGGCTAATTCCGAGTTGTGAAGTCAGAATTACATATTTTTTATTTTATTTTATGTGGCCCTTTTACGCTTTCGTAGTTTTTTCAGGTCACAAGTAATGAAATGTTTGATATCTGTAATTTCTGATCCTGATTCTGATTTTTTTTTTTAATCCTGAACGAATGTTCGTTATTTTGTGTAGTCTATTGATATCACTTGAACAAATCTTTGGGTTACGACCTTGACATTGGCCTAGATATCGTTTAAGGCACAATGGACTGAATATATAATAAAATAATTCCGTGTGTAACCTCCAGATATGGCAAATGCATACTTGAATCATAATGAGATAATATGTGCGTAACGTTTGTTGGTATGAGAGCACTGAACTCAACCCCACTTTTGAATAAACACCTTCACATTGTGACAATATAAATACTCAACCTATCAAATGTAAGTATCATTCGAACAAAGCATTCCTCAAATCAAAAAACAGAATGTTCAAGCTGGTAAGTATTTATTTTCATTATTCTCATCCAGTGCCAACTCGTTCCATTCTATGACGTGACACAATAATAATTACTGAGGTCGGTATCGAAAGGACCCATCACGACAATATTTGGAGAATTGTTTCTTTGTCAAATTGGCAGAAATTTCATTATGTTATAGTTGGATATGATATTACTTTACTGTTTTGTTAGTCGAAATGAGACAAATTCTGAATGAAAATGTATTTATTGGAACTCGTAAACATGTTCAATTATATTCTTATCATTGAAGAACATTCCAGAAACAATGAATTATATTTTGGTGATACATCATAGTTTCTGCTTGAAATGTGAATTTTTCAAATTTTGGGTTTCTATCAATTATAACAATTCTCATTTTCGAAACCAACTACTATTGATAAATTTTTGGAACAGTGGCGATAAGAAATAATACATCATTCAGTATCAACATTCAATGGACACAAAAGTATCAAAAATGTGTATGTCCAGGTCGGTTTTTTGTCAAATATAATTCAGATAATAACGATGAAAGAGTATACCTACTAGATTAACTAAATTCATGAATTATAAACATTGAAACAATGAAGCGTTTTTTTTTCTAGTGTATTATTGCCGCCATCTTCGCTTTTGCTGTGGCAGTCCCAGCACCTGAAGCCAAAGCTGATCCAAAAGCATCTCCCGACCCTAGCCTGTTTGCTGCTGCCTATACAGCTCCAGTCGTCGCTGCTCCTGTTGCTTATACATCTGCCTATTCCGCTCCGCTGACCTACGCTAGTTATGTTGCTCCATCTGTATATTCTGCTGGATACACTGCCTATTCTCCATATACAGGATCTTACGTCGTATTGTAAGATGTATCAGATTCGTAATGTAGATTTACTTTAATAAAACTGTTGTTTTAAAGTGATTTTTTCGATTGAAAATTTTGATATGCTACTGAGTTCGTCTTCATCTAAAATCGGGTGACGAAAGTATTCATCAAATTGAATTGTTTAAATGAATGACAATAGGAAGTATGAAGGGACGATCCATTATCAACTGTTTTTTGTGTTCTGGAGAGAGTAAAGTGACATATAATGCACTAATCCTCGAATTAATCAGCTGAATAAGACAAGGACCCCACAATTTCGCAATCAGATTACTACACAGGAATATTTCGAGAAATTCTGAAATATTCAGATATAGACCTATTCTGAATAGAACCTTCACATTTTTTATGTGAAATGGCTTTCATCAAAAAATATTTCTGCAATTTCAATTCAAATTAGTCCAATTCACAGTTCATTTGTCATCAATTTGATTTTTTTTATTTCGAGATCAATCTTCATTATAAATGAACTCAACTCATCTAAGTTGTTGCTCATGAATTCCTCAATAAAAAAATAATATCTTACAAATGGTGTTGCATCATAGCGAATTAATGTTCGTCCGATAAAACTGGAAATCAATCTGCTAGAATATGCCAATTTTTCGACAAAGTACGGGTATTCCTCAACAACATGAGGAGTCATATCAGTGCGTATCCTACAGTACTTATATAATTTAGACTCACCCAGACTCAACTCTTTTCAATAGAAATCCCTACTTGTAACGTTTCGTCCTCTGATAATGATTGTATAAGGCCTGTCCTGGAATAAAAATAAAAGAATATTTCAAATATATCATCAAAAGTAATGTTCAAGGATGTACCTGGTAAGGAAGAAAGAATCAAGTCAATTTCTACCTTCAAATGTCTACTTCCCAAATGATTCTTTCCGAGAATTTCCGAGACATTTTCCTATATATGCTGCCAGACCATTGGAATTAGCTGCGTCTGAAATTAATTGAGTAAACACTAATCCTATACCACATAAGTGAAGAAAATTCAAGGCGGAGTAAGGAATTCAGGAATTCATTTTCTAAAGATTGGGAATGAAATCAAATTCTATTGAAGAATTTACTATGTGTATTCTTCATTATAGGCAGAACTTTATATGAAATATATTCTCATTACCTAGTAAAAGTTCAGCCAATTTGAGTTCAACAAAAACTCTTTTTTTTGCCCCATACCAGCTTTATTCTTATGCAAAATCATTTGTTATATTGGATGAAAGACAACGTTTTATAAAGTCATGTAATGATGAATCTCCAATTTTTGAAACTTCATCGACCTGAAAAAGATATTTTTGATAAAAAGATAGGGAAAACATTATTCACTCACAACAGCTCTGAATTTCTTCCTGTTGTCTAAATACTCCACCAATTGTTTGATTTTCTCAAGGAATCAATGTGGTGCAGTTAAATTATTCATCTTATCTGTTCGCATGTTTCATATCTGTTAGCGAGTCTATCAGTTTCATGAAAAGTATTTTCTGTAACTGAATTGAATAGGTACGAATCCATTATCCAAAGAGGAAACCTTGTCTGCAGAACTATCAAATTCTGTAACAAGAGTTGATGAATAATCAGAATTATTATTTTCAATAGACATTATTTCATTATCAGGAATGCATGATGTTGAAGTCGACCAATGACGAGATGGAACAGGCGTCATTAGATTGAAAATAGTTTACATATTATACCCTCTAAAATGCACCATTTTCGAGATACAGGGTGTTGAAATTTAAGAAAAAAAAATCGTTTTTTGCAAATCTCTCTGGAACCGTTTATCGCACAGATAACAGATTTCATAGGCATTTTTTACTCATAATAAGCTATGTTTTGTGCTGATTTTTTATTTTTTCAAATTCATAATTGGTGAAAATTTTAAAGGGGAAGTGGGTGTTTTTTATTCAACTTCTACGCCACTGGAAAAAGTACAGATTTGAGCCTTCTATATGAACCGCCAATATTTTCTTTACAAAAAAGGTATTCTTGGTCATAAGCTCTAAAGTTGACCGTTTTCAAGAAAAATCAACTTTCATGTTTTTTAAATTATGTTTTTTCCTCGAAAAATTGCTGCGTGCATTGAAGCTAACGGCGGACATTTCCAACAATTCAACTGAGTATGATTGTTATTGTTTTTTTTTTATTTTGCAATTAAGAAGTCAACGTTTGGCTTTGCTACTTGTTCTAACGATTAAATAAATTTTGTATAATTAGGAAAAAAATTATTTAAAAAAATTTACTATGTTTTTCAACATGAAAGTTGATTTTTCTTGAAAACGGTCAACTTTAGAGCTTATGACCAAGAGTACCTTTTTTGTGTAGAAAACATTGGCGGTTTAAGTAGGCGGCTCAAAATTATACTTTTTTCAGTGGCGTAGAAGTTGGAGAAAAAAACACCCACTACCCCTTCAAAATCTTCGCCAATTATGAATTTTAAAAAATAAAAAATCTGCACAAAACATAGCTTATTATGAGTAGAAAATGCATTCAAAATCTGTTTTTTGTGCGATAAACGGTTTCAGAGATATTCGCAAAAAACTATAATTTTTTTTTAAAATTTCAACACCCTGTATCTCGAAAATGTTGAATTTCAGAGGGTAAGTTAATGGAAACTTTTTTTCATATTTCTGAACGAGCTATCACATCCGGAAGTCCTGCGCATTTATTATGAAACACCCTGTATTTCTACCACTTACCATCAAAATGTATTTGAAGGAATGAAAAAAAACCAATTGCCCAAAACCAAAATCCTCAAAATCCACGTGAATTAAACCGGTAATCAGAGGCATAACTTAACTATGTAATGGAAAACCAGTAAAACCACAAAAGTAAGCAAGTAAGGTTAAGTTTCTCTTTCGCACAAATCGCACAGCCAGCAATCAAACTGACGAGAAATAAACTGCACGACAAACGCGCTCTGTGATTGATCACTGTCATGGCGGTAAGTTTAAATGACAACACAAGAAGAAGGAAAACTGAGTTAAAAATGAGTGAATCACCAGTCAACCTAACCTAACCTGACTAATCTTACGTAGATATAATGTTAGCGATCTATCGAATATTCTTCCAAAATTGTTAAACTCTTGTCTATGTAATAAAAGCAGCGTTGGTCGGAGCTCTCATATAGTGCATTTTAGTACAGAACTCAAGAATGCAAAACATACATTATTTTATATTTGCTTCGGAAATTTTATGGCCATCTGTAGAATATCTTCCAACGGTTCAGGAAAAAGATTACGTACGTTGTGTACGTTGAAGAGAGAAAAAAACATCGATATCCAAAATTCAGCTCGACATTTCCCAGATAACACATGTACATCCAATGGATATCCACTGGACATCTGTTATGGATATGCTGGATGTACTATGGACGTCACAAAATATCTAAAGGATATACTATGGACGTCCAATGGATGTTCGGGGAGTACCAACCTGTACATCCGTAAGATATTGTAATAGATTTATACTCTAATTAACTGACTAAAATAATTTATTTAACGAAATACAATGATACAATAACACAATACTCTAATTTACATAACAATTACGGAACTAGGTATTTATATTCGACTTTCACTTCACTGACTATCCGTCTGTCCGCTGCGTAGTTCTTTTTATATCCGACGTTGACTTCTCTGAATGCTCCAGAATTTTCCATCGAATCGCCCAGACTCACCGCACCGTCCAGATTCTTCTCGGTGCAAGCGCATCGACAGTCTCCCGCGGTTGGTCGCTAGCTATACGTGAGAGTTCAGGTCCGGCATCGCCCGCAGCTTCGCCACAATATCCTTCAAGGATATCCATAAGATATTCCTGAACTATATCCATAGGATATCCATATATCCATATAGGATATCTTATGGATATCCATTTCAGATCCAGTCGGAAAACGAAATATAAGAGTATTCTTGAAATGCTTCTATTCATGTACGAGCATGGAAGAAACTCAGAAATTGATAATATCAAAATCAGTCTTGCAATTCAATCACATCCATAATAACTGTGGATATTTTATGGATATCCATAGGATATTTGCTGAAGGATATCCATTTCAAATCCATCGATGGACATCCCACGAATATCCATTTCAGAACCAAGAATATCCCAACCAGAATTGGACATAAAATGGATATCCATAGGATATCGTTTGTTATCTGGGTGGTAGTATATACATTTGCCATTTGCCGGGCAGTGATTATGAACACCCCTTGTAATGCTCTTATTTTTATTGCCGTTCCAATTAGGAATGGATAGACTATAACTATATAGAGAAATTAAAACAATCTCACAGCGATTGGACAAAATCATAATTTCAACGCGGCCACAATTCAGACGTTAGAAAACAACGTTTAAAATTTTTGTACCCCCAGGTCAAATAATCAAAAAACAAGAGATTTGTAACCTCAACAGAGGCTATTGCAGAATTCTTTAGAAAAAAGCACTTAGAGTGAAAATCCAAAATATACAAATTATAGACATTGATCTCTACTTCCATATGCCATCTACAGAATTTGATTTAGATGATTTCCCTATAATTGGCGCATTTAGAAATATTTGCCCTTAAATTGTTTATAATGCGATTGTGTAAAAACTACATATCGGACAGAAACTATCTTGCGCACAGTTGAATCACATGCTATTATCTATTAGTTTCCACAATATTGTTTGTCCACCTTCAGGTTTATAAAAATTATGAATTTTTAAAAAATTATCTCTCTTTCGAGGTTTTCCCGGATTTTCTCAGTGAAAAATGCACAAATCTGGTAGTATAAAAAACCATTTCGTAGGGTTTTATAAATTTCTTCAGAAGTTCCATGGATTGCAAAACGATTCCCCGAATAATCTTTGAGATATTTCCAAAAAACCAAAAAAGTTTTAATTTTTTCCACTATTTCTTATTTGAAAAATTCCACAAAGCAAGTTTACTGGGGAGAAAACCAGGGTTTCCATTCACGAACTATCTTATTAAACGTAGTATAGGCGTATGAGTCATTTATTTTGTGTGAAATGAGCCTCTTTTTTTATCTACAGCTTGGCCTATTTTGGATAATGATTTCTGTACAAAAACTAATTTCAAGCATAAACAGTAGGCGGTCAATTATGTGTTGCAAAAAGTTCTTCTGTAAAAAAATTAACGACCTTCCTTGGGATCCTGGTGTGTATTTTTGAATAGTAATTTCTGAAAGAAGACTCCGTTCTATTATAAACAGATTTTGGCAGGCGCAAAAGGTTAATTTCGTGAAAAAATTTTCCTTTGGTATCTTGGGGTGTATTTTTCAAACCTAAAATTTCTAATAGTCAGTTCTGACAGAAGAGTTTGTTCTAGCATAAACTGATTTTGGTGGTCGGTTCTGTGATGTAAAAGTCTTCAAGTCAGAACAAAGCATTTTTTCATAAAAGAGTATTCAAAACTTTAGGGTCAAAACATACACCGCATGATCTCAAGGAAAGTCCATAATTTTTTCACAAAATGAATCTCTTGCAATACAGAATTGACTGCCAGAATCTGAAAAGAGTCTTCTTTCAGAATTGAATAATATTCAAAATTTTAGGGTTGAACAATTCAACACAGGATCCCACAAAAAGTTCATAATTTTATCAGAAAATTATCCTTTCATAACATAAAATTGACTTCCAAAATGTGCTTACGCTAGAACCAAGTCTTCTTTCAGAAATGAATATACAAAATGTTCGGGATGAAAAATCCACTCCAGGTGAAGTTGATGATTTTTTTACGAAATTAGCCCTTTGCAACACAGAAATCTTCTTTAGCAAATTATTTTAAATTGTAAGGGTTGAAAAATCCAACTCAGAATCCCAAGGGAAGTCAATATTTTTTTCACAAATGAACCTTCCGCAAAACAGAATTGATTGCCATGATGAGTTTGTGCTAGAACAAAGCCTTTTTACAGAAATCACTATTGAAATTTAAGGGTTGGAAAATTCGACCCTGAGAATGAGAAGGTCATTATTAATCAGTTTATTGAAATCTGTTCATGTTAGAACCCAGTATTCTATGAAAATTTCATATTGAAATTATTCACTCTTGGTCCCAAGGAGAATAAATGTATTGCAATACAATAATTACTCAAGGCATTCTATTCTACAACCGAATTTTTTATTGTTGAAAATGATTGGCAAAAGAATACAGCTCTGCGTAACTTCAATTTGCTAATGCCAACATCAAGAAATCCAATTCAGAAAGAATGTCCCATTTCAGATAGTTTTCTCGATTATGTAGGTTACATGTTCCCCCATTTCCAACCCATCAGTGAAGTTACTCAACGAATCAATTTATTCAGTTTTACAGATATTCATTAATAATTACACCTTTATTTTTTGAGAATTTTATCGGGTATCCTAGGTGATTTGGTTTGCTGAGTTTCACCGCTGTTTTCACACCGGTGAAGAAGTCGCTGCAGGATGGTTCATTAGGTAGAGGAATTTGGTCTATTTGGTGTTAGCTAGCTTGAACCACATTAGATCAAAATATTTCTGCTCCAAACTCTCTTCGCGTTAGCATGGATGGTTAGTCAAACCCCACCTTTGAATCTGAATCGAGAATTGAGTTCGTGTTCATGTTAAGGCCAGAATATCAGGTTTTTCTGTCTGTGGGACTCTACAAATTTTTCAAACGTGACCGGAAATCCAGGTAGAGAGGTATTTTGCTTCCTGGGTAGGCTTCGTCGTCATAAGTATCAGAATGAAACCTGAAAATAAAAAGACATACGAAAAGGGCCATCGGACGTTATCGACCAAATACCGAAACACGGAACAATCCATTTCACAGCACATATAGTCGATACTGTGGATACAATCCACCACCCGCGGTGATCCTTCTAGTTGTCTTTTAGGACAGAAAGGATTAGCCATGGGGCTATCCATAGTCTGACCTCATACTACTCGAAGGCTCCCTGATATACTTGTATTATAATATTCCAGTTAGTTTTTGACCACACGCATCAGACAAGAAAAAGAAATGTGCAACTTTTCAAATATATTCATCTTCTGAAATTTTATTATTTTGGTACAATTTTCTGTTATGACTTGAACAAGTCTAGAAAACCGTCGTGACCTAGGCCCAAAATTACTAATGGGCCAAGAGCTCTATAGAATATCAAATAGATTGATTTCGATAATAACCTCTGAATGACAAACGCAATCTTGAATCTTAATTAAATAATATATATGCGTATGCATCAAAAGTACAGTAGCACTGAAACGAACCCCTCTACTATTTGACCACCTTTACATTTTGGCAGTATAAATAACAAACTGATCAATGGATAGCTATCAGTCTAAAAAATCGTCCCTTAAACAAATAACAAAATGTTCAAGTTGGTGAGTAATTATTTTCCTGAAAATCATTTACTGAACTATGTTTTACCTGCTTTATACAGTATTCTCCAAAATCTTGGAACCATATGGGAAAATGTTTTATTGAAAGTTTCTCAGAAAATTTTATTCTCCATAAAAGTTGCTGTATTCACTCAGACTGAGTACGCGCATAGCCGTTATTATCAGTGGCGTGCTGCTAAGCGGGAACCGGTCGATACTCTAAATTCACTGTAGGGTAAAGTGACATTGCTATGCAAAATATCGCAAAATATCATTGAAAAAAGTTGTTCACCAAGTCTCAATTTAAATATTCATTCTGAGGTTATTAATTTTGCAGCAAATATTTTTTTAATGAAGATATGCTCTATTTTTTAAGGAACCTAGCTATATTCCATTATACTTCCATTACTGTTTTTTTCTGGATTCATATTCAAGATTTTGTTGAACCATTTAATTGCTTGACAAATTATTTAGGCCAATTTAGTAATTTACTACACGAAAATAATTCCTTTAAAAATTGAGGACAACTCATTAATCAGTTATTGAACTATGTAATCGATGGGATCCATTGAAATATCTTTTGATTGCAATCAACTTTTTTCTCTCTAACATTTTTCGATATTGTGCATAGAAATGTTACTTTATTCTGTAAGAATTTAGAATATTGGCCTAATCTCACTCAGTTGTACGCCACTGATAATTACGTCTATACGTATTTTCAATCTAATCAAATGCACCAACTTTCGTGGAGAATTAAATTTTCTGAGAAACTATCAATAAAAAAAAATCCGTATGGTTCCGAAACACTGTATATTTACGGAATCTATCCAGTCTTAATTCATGTGTTTTCGTAAAACGAAGTAATATATTATATCTGCCAATGATTACGATGATGATAAAACTAATTATTTTGAATTATTTACATTTTTCACACAGTGGCAATTTGAAATGACACATATTTTGAAATCCACATCCAATGATTTTGAAATTATCGATAATTTGAGGGGCTTAGAAAAAAAAATAACTCGAACCATTGAACATTTTTTTATATGATTTTTCACTTACATTATTGATATTTCTTCAGATGTGGATAATAACTGAGAGTTTATCTGTTGCAAAAATGTGCTAGATTATTGACAACGTAACAATCTGAAAAATGTATTTTTCCAGTGTATTCTTGCCGCCATCTTTGCTTTCGCTGTGGCAGTCCCAGCCCCTGAAGCCAAAGCTAAACCAGAAGCATCCGCTGACCCTAGCCTGTTTGCTGCTGCTTATACTGCTCCTGTCGTCACTGCTCCTGTTGCCTATACATCTGCCTATTCTGCCCCATTGGCTTATGCTAGTTATGTGGGCCCCTCTGTATATACCGCTGGATACACTGCCTACTCGCCATATACAGGATCTTACGTTGTATTGTAAAATGTTGCATGGTGTTGGTGACGTTGAATAAAATTCGTTAGAAGTATCATTTTGAATTCATCATTTCCAATTGAATAAGTATGTATTTAGCAATCATAGTAGCAACGCTCACTCCTTCTATAGAGACTCTTCAATTTTCATCGTTGACCGCTATATAAGAAAGAAGTACCTATGTGTAGGATCTTCGGGATAATTTTCATCGGTTACTATTTGAAGGAACATTGAACATCAAATAGTCAAGATGACACAAAAACGTGATATATGTGTTCCTCAAAACCAAATGACGAATAATACAGAACCCAGTATGAAATTGAAAGGAGAGGAACTTTAAATTCATTGGTTCGCTCTTTGTGAAAGAAGGAACTTCAGAAAAAGTCATAGATGAGGATGAGAATATTTTACCTGGAAAATGTTCGATTGCTGTCAGCAAAGCGAAAGCCTGACCGTCAGAAGGCGCCCTGGAAGCTAAGTGCGTGTGCGGACGATCAAACGGGTAATTGAAAGCTATAGGGTTGTCAGAAGCTGACAAAGTTTGAAAAAAAAATCGGAAAATTTACATATACGTAAAGATTAAAGTATGAGCAGAGTGCCTGAAGATAAAGTCCACGAAATTATGAGAAAACCAGGTGCCGAGCAAGATTGTTAATATTTTCTCACTATCTCGATAAAAGACAAAAGGTTCTCATAAGTGATACTTCCTCAAATTGGCAGGAAATAAAATCAGGTGTACCGCAAGGTAGCATTTCGGGTACTTTGTTTTATACCCTTTACACATCCATTTTCAATGGGAAATAAAGTTTTGCAATTACCATCTATAAGCAGATAACTCTCAGATATATTTCTCATTTGATCCTTTGAATATCGCATGAGCCGTAAACTGTATCAATAAAGACCTAAATGCAATTCTAGAGGTATCTTCAGATCACGTGTTGGAAATCAAGTCAATTGCTATGATATTCGGGAATGAAATAATTATGTACTGAGGAAGCAAAAAATTACTATTTGAAAATTGGAGGTTCCAAAATAGATTTAAAAAATATAGGTATTATTGAAGACTCCAAGCTGATATACCAATCAATAAAGCATAAAATTCACTTATAAAATGACGAATTTGATTACTTTAAAATTGTAGAGAATTGAAGAAGGAATAAAATGAAATGTTTCACGATCCGATTGGTATCTGAGAAAAATTGGAAAAACCGGAAATTTTTGCGATTTTTTCAAAGATTCATAAATCATGTTTGTGCACAAAACATGCGCTGACGGACCATCTGTTTTCTCACATTTGATTTTTTTTGCAGCGTGCATGGATCCTCTAGTGATAGTCTGATTTCAATTTCTCCGATTTTGAAAGTAAAAATAGTACCGCAAAGGGATACTCAGTTTGCGTAACAATTCTGTCGAGTAGTATAGGAGACCGGGAAATGAGAGAATTCTCCTTATAAACGGGCTACGTTCTACGTAGTTGTAAAAAATTTCATCTGACCGATACTATGAGATATGTCTATTTTAGTTTGGTTTGAACAGAACTTGAAGATGGTTGCCAAATATGGAATCCCTACCATAACATTGATAAACTAGAGGCATTTCAACGTAGATTCTCAAAATATGTACACTCCAGAATCCATGGTACCAATCCTGAAATACACCACGATTATAGACTTCTCTTGTATGAATACAATTTTGTGTCCTTGTTGAATTCCAGTGAACCACGACTGACTTCTCTTGTAAGAATTCAATTTTGTGTCCTTGTGGAGTTTTCAGTCTGTTGGTCGTATTACTTTAAATGAATAAAGATAATTAAAAATCCAGATCTACAATACTCAATTAAATGAAGATTTATGAGTATCTTCTGATGGACGCACGCCTATAATGACAGTACTTACCATAAGCTACAAATAATATCCTTCTTTCACATCTTCCCTAAATAAGGATCATACCTACGAATTTTCAATAGTTGCCTGGAGAAGAGATAAAAGTTCTCAATATTCTCATGTGGTATCTTTGTAGGTATCGCACGTATGTATACCCAAAAAAAAGAATTTGAGGAATTGCCTGATTCTGTAGAATACTAATCAGAATTTTTGCATAAATTTTTGCTCGATATTTGTTAAAATGCAAGGTATTACATAATAATACGATGGCATTAACTCACTGAAATCGTCTCCCACTGCTATTTGGAATTCAAATCTCTCGTTTTCATGGTATAAATATAAAATCATTGAAACAAGACATATTACTTGAAGATCGTTCCTCAAGAATAATCCAAAATGTTCAAGTCGGTAAGTAGTATTGAAATATTACTATGAGATTTTGAGTGACATAGAAATCGTTGAATATTTTTTTCTTTAACCTGTGGTAGAAGTCCATTTTTCTATATCTCGAAGTGATGTGGTATGGATATATAAATCAGTGAAACGCAAAGTCGTCTCCACAATAATTTAATGTCACCATCCGGTGCAGTGAGATGGTAAAACGGCTGTCAATCAGTTGACAGTCACATAGTAGTAAAACCTTGTTCTGCTCTTAATTTTTTTATGTAGCACAGCAATTATTTTTGACATATAATTATACAACATTTTTCCATCTCCATAATTACTAAATAGCTGATGATGGATCTATGTAGGCCCGAAACATGTACTACTATGTGACTGTCAACTGATTGACAGCCGTTTTACCATCTTACTGAACAGGATGGTGATATTAAATTGTGGAGACGACTTTGCGTTTTACTGATTTGTATTTTTTCTTTGTTTACCATATTTGAAAAGGAGTGACTCAACAGGAACTAGCGGAAATTTTGTAATGGTATATTAAACAATGAGGTCTGAAAACTACTCTTTGCACACGAGTGAGACAAATTGGTGGACTGAGCCAAGAGTTCTACAAGTCGAGCAAGTGTGGAAAATGGTTTTTACGAAACTTTTTAAACGATTGCAAATAGAAACTACACAAATCTTATTATTCTTTGTAAAACATTTTCTACAATACGCTCTGGAAACAATAATGATTTCATGTATCCAATCAACAAAACCATAAAGCCGTATGGTTGCTACGGAACTAAGCCAACTTGGAACATTGCAGAATTTCGACGTCGTTAGGAGCGCAAGGTGTTTTGTACCGCTTTCGGAGCGAGTTTTCCGTGTGCAAAACCTCATTAATAAAAATGTAATAACCTTTTAACATTCTACTGATCAGAAATCCAGACCAGCAGTGGGAATTAGATCAATTTTCTGCAACCAGAATATTTTTAGTTCGAACTTATTACGATTATGCTGTTTATGAAAGTATATAGGCCAATAAAATAATTATATTTTGAGGAATTAATTTCCAGCAAGCTGGAAATCATTTAATTACCTTCATTCGGTCCCAAATGCGTGTAATCTAAGTTTGCACCATTCCAGGAGTTGAGCTTAACTTTTGATAGCCAAAAAACCGTCAAATTTTTGCACTTTCTTTATTTTTTTGCTTATAGCTGCAAAATGGTTCATCGGTCGAAAAATGTCATTCTATTCAATAATATAGAAGGCAAAATTCTGCGTCGAATGACATCTGAAAACATCAAATTCCGTTTAGTAGTATAGCCGAAATCGAATGTTAAAAAAGAAGAAAATTTCGTAGTTCGGTGCTAGCTTACATTTTGCGGCTTTCCAAGACGACATATCTTGAAAACAGATACTCCTATTGAAAAAACCCATAAAATAAAAGTTGTAGAGAATAAAATTTTACGTTATATAGATAGATGTCCAAATGTTTGAGTTTTCTTGATTTGTCCAATTATCCGGATATCTGAATGCCCGGTTCAGCTTCGGTCCCAAATTTTGCATCAATAATTATTTTTCATCTAGTGCGCGAAATGCTACTTTGGTGATCGAGAGCTGATTTTTTTAACGAGGCGCAGCCAAGTTAAAAAATAGTCGAAATCACCAAAGTATTTCGCGCACGGGTTGCAAACAAATTTTTTTTTACAAACGCCAAACAAAATTCATTGTAAATAATAAATAAAATTAGGTAGTGTAAAATTTTGTCACAATTTGAAAAAGTTTAAAAGCCTTAATTTTTGTTACCTAAACATTCAGAAACAAATGATTCCATGGATTTTTTGCATTGAGTACCATAAACCATAAATGTTGAAATATAAAAATCCCACATAGTTTACATGCAGTGTGCAAAATACCTATTTCGCAATAGGTGCCTATTTCGCACAATGCTTTGCTACTTCGCGCACGGTGTCATGGTAACGAAGGACAATGAAAAAAAAGGGTCACTTCGTACATTTTTATCAATGCGTGCACCTTGTCATTTATTGACGTTTGTAGAAAAAAATCTGTTTTTTACTTTTAAGTTCGTGTCTCTGTTTTGATAATTACAGAGTGAAAAGTTGATTATACTTGAAAGGAAGTGTTCTATTGTTGTTCTATTATCTGGCGTGTTCAACACCTACAAACATGAATGACCCGAAGTGTTTAATTTGTTACAAACCATTACATGATGAGGCCTTAACTACAGTAAAAGAACGAGGAATAGAAACATTGATAAAAAGAAGTATTGCAAGGAAGGATGAGAAACACCTTCAACTTCAAGGTCTTACTTCAGTAGTGATTCACGAAAGTTGCAGGAAAATATATTCAAAGGAGAAAAGAAGTGAAGAAGAAAACCCCAAGAGGCATAGAGAGAGGGTCCCGACTTTAAGAAGAGATGTGTGATCTGTGGGGAAGACGCATCACAGGAATTTGTGGCCAGAGAAAGCAAGAAGCCTCTGAAGAGGCGAGTTACCGTGCAGTATGTGTCAACAATTGAGTTCAAAAATTCCCTCTTGGCTGCAGCTGAATGGTGGCAGGATGAAGAGGTACTTGAAAGAATTCGTCTTGAAAATAATTTAGTTGCGGTAGAGGCCAGATACCACCGCTCCTGCAGTATCAAGTTTCTGAAAAAAGATGCAAAAACTGGATCGTCAGTTGGTCGACCTGAAGATGAAGATGTGTCTCTGGCATTTAACTATATTTGCAATTACATCGAGGAAAATGAAGACCAATGCCAATTTACTTTGTCAGAAATTTTGAAAGACTTCGAAGGCTTTATCCCGACTCATAAATCTCTGTTCAAAAAGCTGAAAACAAAGTATGAAGACGACCTTATTATCACTAGCGGAAGGGGTAAAAATAAGCCACCGGTAATATGCTTTCGAAATACAGGTTACAAAATTTTAACTCAGGCTTGGTATGACTCCAGAAATGTCGACGAAAAAGAAGAGCGACTTCGCATAGTGAAAGCAGCTGCTGCCATTGTCCGCGAGGATATTAGGTCAGTGTTTTATCCCCTTGATACTTACCCCAAAGTGGACGAATTTCTGAAGGACGTTGAGAATGACATTCCAGAAACCCTTAAGGTGCTTGTAGGGTCAATTGTAAACACCAAAAAGGGAAAAACAACTTCCGCTCGGCTTAAACAAAAAACGAAAACCTGTGCTATTGCTCACGCAATAATTAATGCTGCGAGACCGCGGTCCTTCCTGTCGCCACTGCTCATAGGACTTGGTGCAACGCTTCATCAGAAGTACGGATCAAGAGAACTCTTGGATGTGTTGTCAAGTATTGGGTTTTCTTGTTCATATTTCGAAGTTCAACTGTTTCAAGCATCTGTCCTTCAAGACCCACCGCAGGTCGTTCTGGAAGATTCTTTTAGCCAGTGGGTGCGTGACAATGCTGATGTTAACGTAGACACGATTGACGGCTCCAACACGTGGCATGCTATGGGTGGGCTCCAATGTATAACCCCTCACACCTCAGCCTGGTCAAAGGCAAGAATTGCAAGATTGAAGAAGGTACCCAAAGCCAAGGCAACTGGGGCAATCGGAAGCATACCCTTGGTCACGTTTCAAAAAACCGAGCAGGATGGCCTTAAGTCAATTTGTATCTATGATATGAACGTACGAAACCCAATCGATGTGGTAAAACCTTCAGCCAGCGACTTCTTGTGGTTGTATGGGAAATGGAGAGACCACCCGAACGTTCCAGGGTGGAACGGATTCATGGAAAAGATAACCTCTGATCAGCCATTTCAGAAATCTCGTACTTTGTGCCTACCATTCCTGAATGCACCGCCAGGAAACCCTGACACTATATACTCTGTACTACTTGATTCAGTTGAACGAAGAGGTGATAAACAAAAATGCTGCTTCGTGACGTTTGACCAGCCTTTGTATTACAATGCCAGAGAGATAGTGGCTTCATGCAATTCTGAATCTCCATTATCATCAGTGATCGTACGCCTAGGTGGCTTCCACCTGCTGATGTCTTTTATGGGTGCTATTGGATACATAATGGACGGTAGTGGGCTGCAGGATGTTCTTAGCACCATTTACGCAAGACAGTCTACAGAAAAGATGCTAACGGGGCACGCATATTCAAGAGCTGTTAGGGGTCATATTTTAGTTCACCAGGCATTGGCAAGAACTGCTTTGTCAACAATGACCATCACTGACGACAATAATCAGGCAATATTAGATACGTTAAATAATATAGGGGCTCCAAATTTTCCACAACATCTGGACCAACCAGCGCTCATGAGCATTATGGAACAATTCTACAAGAAACTGTCGGAGCTTGAACAGAATGGACCTACCGCAAAGCTGTGGGTGCAGTATTTCCACATGGTGTCCATCTTCAAGCAGTTCATAGAGGCTGAGCGAACTGGCAATTGGCATTTACATCTACAGTCGGTGCAACGGATGTTGCCGTACTTTCATTCGAGCGGTCACTTTTTATATGCCAAGTCATGCCAATTGTATCTCCAAGACATGATAGATTTGGACCAAAAGATCTTGCCTGATAAATATGACAAATTTGTGAACCAAGGCTTCTTCACCATCAGAAGGTCTGACAAGTTTTGGTCTGGTGTATTTACTGATCAGACTATTGAGCAGGACGTCATGAGGTCTCTGAAAGCCCAAGGTGGGCTGTCACATGGACGAGGCATAACGGACAGCACACTGGTGACTTGGGTTGCCACAATGCCTACCATCATGGAAATTGCCGTACAAGTGGAAGACTTTTGTGGCGTGAAGTATGGTACTTCAGATCAGCACGTAGACGCTAGGTTCTCAAGGGTACAGAGGGACGATGCAGATATTGCGATCCTTCTTGACTGGTTTTCATCCCACGATCCCTTTCCACTAGGACAATTTGTGATGTCCATTAGCACAGGAGTAACTGGCGATGAGAAAATTGACTGCCATGAAGCGTTTGAAAAAGGAATTCGGAGTATTGCTAAAATTATTGGCAACGACTTCAGTACTGTCAAGTTTAAACGAAAAAACAGAGTTGTTCCTCTTAAAAGTTTCAACTCAAAAGTAAAAATTCACGGCGAAAATATACCAGTTAACCCAGAAACACTTTTCCGACGCATAACACTTCTGAAAAAATCAGAGGAACAGTTGAAGAATTTCTTTGAGTTTGAGTTGGCTCCTTATCCCCTTTCCATCTTTGATGAAACAGGAATGCGAAAAACAAAAAAATCTGTGTTCTACGATTTATTTTCACCAGTGTCTGATCCACCAAACCTTGCAGATAGTGCAATTGTAATTGATGGTGGTTTTCTTTTACATCGAGTGGTTTGGCAATCCAAGGAAAAATTTTCAACAATTCTCTTCAAGTATGTGGACTACGTTAAGAAATACTACAATCCTGCCAGTACAACTATCGTTTTTGATGGTTACCCTGATGCGGCATCAGTAAAGAGTACCAAATCAGCTGAGCGGCTTCGCCGTAAAAGCAAGTACTCTTCTGCAAATGTGGTGTTCACTGAAACGATGAATGCAACCATGCCGAAAGAACAATTTCTCTCCAACGACAATAACAAAGAACGGCTTATTTTTATGCTGCGTGAAAAATTGGTACAGCATGGGTTCAAAGTAAGGCAAAGTGTTGAGGATGCTGACACCCTTATTGTCAACACTGCCATTGAATTGGCAGGTAATTTTGCGACGGTCATCATAATCGGGGAAGACACCGATTTATTGATCATATTAACTGCCAAAGCACCAAATTCATCCAACATTTACGTCATGAAACCTGGAAAGGGAACCTCTCAGAACACATTCTACTCTCCCAAGTATTTCAAGTTCTCGTCTGTTGTCAAACAGAATCTCTTGTTCCTGCATGCAATCAGTGGATGTGATACAACCTCTGCATTCTATCGCCAAGGGAAGTTGAAGTTTGTCAAGCTTCTTGAAAAGAACACGACATTACAAGAGACTGTCAAGGTTTTTCATCATGAAGATGCAGATCCTGAGGTTCTCTGTTCAGCAGGTCAACTGTTCTTGGCAGCCCTCTATTCATCTAAGGCAGATGAGACCTCCTTGGACCAAATCCGCTACGAGATATTTTCCAAATCCGTAACAAAGCCAACTTTCCAGCTGGCCTCTCTACCTCCAACAAATGCAGCCGCCGCCCAACATATTCTGCGGGTGTACCTTCAAATCCAGGGCTGGTATGATAGATCAAATGATCCTCTGAGCTGGGGTTGGAGGAGGACAGACCTTGGTCTTCTCCCCATCATAAACACAAAGGATCCAGCTCCACCTGAAATTATCAATACTGTGTCCTGCAAATGTACAAAGGAGTGTACAGGCAAGTGCAGCTGCCGAAAAGTAGGCATGAAATGTTCAACAATATGCCTCAACTGCAACGGCCAGTCATGCTCGAATTCAGAACAATTCGAGGATGAGGATGTGACCTTCATTGCCGTAGAAGCAGAAATAGGTGAGGATAGTCCCTTTGAAGATGATCCAGATGAAGGGGGCCTCGATATGCAATCGCGCCGTCTGAGCTTCTCAGATGAAGGACCATCGACATCAAAGAAAATGCGAACATGAATGCTGCCACATTTTGTGTTGCATGCCTATTACATATTGATTTATGCCACAAACTGTTCATCAATGCAGTGTTTTCGTTCCTTCATTGCACCTTAACTATTAGGAACTATGATTATGAAATTTTATTCTCTACAACTTTTATTCAATGAATTTTTTCAATAAGACTATCTGTTTTAAAGCCGCAAAATGTAAGTTTGCACCGCACTACGAAATTTTCTTTTTTTTAACATTCGATTTCGGCTATACCTCTGAAAGGAATTTGATGTTTTCAGATGTCATTCGACGCAGAATTTTGTCCTCCGTATTATTGAATGGAATAACATTTTCCGTCCGACGCACCGTTTTGCAGCTATAAGCAAAAAAATAAAAAAAATGCAAAAATGTGGCGGTTTTTTGGCTATCAAAAGTTAAGCTCACCACCTGAGATGGTGCAAACTCAGATTACACGCATTTAGGACCAAATAGAGGTATTAAAACGATTTCCAGTTTGCTGGAAATTAATTCCTCAAAACGGTTTTTTTCGATTTAATTTTATTAGCCTAATATGTTATCCAGGTATTTCTTCCTTTTAGTGTATTTTCATCGTCGTTTTTGCCTTTGCTGCGGCCGCTCCAGCACCAGAAGCTAAAGCCGAACCAAAAGCATCTCCCAAACCTAGCCTGATTGCCGCCGCTGCTCCTGTCATTGCTGCCGCTCCAGTCGTTGCTGCTCCTGTTGCGTATAGATCTGCCTATTCAGCTCCTTTGGCTTACGGCAATTATGTGGCTCCTTCTGTATATCCCGCTGGGTACACCGCTTACTCAACCTACACGGGATCATATGTTGTAGTGTAAAATTGTTCTGTGATTTTTTTTCAATAAATGCAAATTCTTAAACTTTCATCGATTAGTTCAACTTTATTCAAATAGGTGAATGATGCGTATAAAATAGAAAGTTCCAGTTGGGTTACAGTTAAGTTACAGTTGGGCCGACATATTTTCTGTTATATTGTAAAATTGTACTAGATGTTTATATCTTTCAATCAAGTTAAAATTACAAAATTCCATCAGAGGATTGTCAATCTCATTCATATAGGCATAGAGGCATTGACTCGACTTTCATCACTGTCTATTAAGTTGAAAACTGGGCAAGTTTGTTGAAATATGAATGTAATGTAAACGAGGACTGAAGAATGGATCACCATATTTAAAATTGGAATAATTTTAACATATCAAAGCTAATTGTCAAAGAAACATTCTGACTCGAATGAAAACAATAATTGTGTTTACCACAAAAATTCACAATAAATTCTTCAGGCACAACCCACTCACAAAAGCTTTTCTGTGTTGTCAATTTATGACTAAAAATAATTCAATCTACTTACCGGCTTGTGCGTAAGAACTAACGCGCTTCAGTCACCAATGTGGAATGGTCGAAAGGGATAGAAATAGCATCTCATCGTACCGATGTATGCCGAAGAAAGACGGAAATAATTTCAAAATTGTGTGTTCCTGGAAGTTAGAAAATATAACAAGATATTTGCTTGGGTTAAGAAATGTTTCAATTTGAGAACATATCTTTCCTTTGTGTGAAAAGAAAGTCCTGTGTTGATGTTATAGAAAATGTTCTTTATATTTTCTTGAACCGAAAAAGTTTTGTAAGAAATTTCTTACTTTTTTAACCAAACATTTTTATAATTATGGACAACTTATGATTTGAATGAAATGGATTACTGAAATGATGTGACCTCATGCGGCATTATTCATCGCTTTTAACCCGAGTATAAAGTATGGGGCTCGTGAAGGGTGACTTTGCAGGTTATAAGCTGAACCTGTTACCTATCTGTAATTCAGGTATATTGTGTCTATTGTTATATAATTGCATTAAGTTTGTCATTTGAATACCTTTTATTAGGACCATTATTGGCAAGATTAGTTGTTACTCTTCGTAATTCTCTCGTTTTGACCCGATTCTCTATATTCGATGTATCTACCATCTCTGGGATCCCAACAAGATATCTAGTTTCGAATCTCGTCAACAGTTCCGTTTGAAAGAATGCAAGTGCCCAAAAATAAGATTAGGAATATCTCCAGAGAATTGACCACTTTCGCTATTATTATAACTATAAAATGTAATGAAAGAAGATCACCCTTTTTGATCCAATAATCAGATGGTCACCACTCAAAACATTGAAAGATTTCAGTTTCAAGTAATGTTTCTTGTAACAATAAAATTAGAATTATCAGGTAAAATTTTCAAAATTCTTGGTCTGATATATAATATAACCTGATTCGAAGTAAATTTCTGTAGCTGTAAATAATTGTAATAGGTGTAGACCTAACAATCCTTTCCGGTAGTGGTTGGTTTGTGCTTCGATATAATTTGACTGTAGATGATCCTGCGTGTTTCAAATCGAGTACCAGAAATTGACAGCCAAGTCGCACATTATAACTTTTAATAAACATTCAATCTGGTTACATCAGCAAAAAGGACCACCTGTCCACAAGACAGGAAGGAAATCAACAATCAGTGTCGATGACACAAAATGATGATACGTATTTGTATAAATACCTTACTGGAAAGCTCAGCTCTTGCAGGACAATGTACATTTAACTTGTCAAGTTTGACAACGGAAGATACCAAATTCAGCTTTACCGCTTTTTGGAGATATATTTGCGTGGATCTTGAAACATAAACTCCACAAACTCTATTTATGGATTCAGGAACATATATTATGCTTTTCTGTTGCAATTTATAAACGTTTTCTCATCAAATACAGTGCAGTTTTTAAACGTAAAAAGGAAGCGTCAGAATATTTGCATTCTATTCAACAAGACTTGACACCCGCACACTTGATTCCGCTATACAAAGCCCAGGCATGCAATTGAGCAGGATTGGCTTTAAACAATTTTATAGGACCTTTTCCAACAGTAGCTAAAATGACACTATTGAGAACAGTAAATTCTCCATTTGAAAGTATATTTTATCGACTATAAATTAAAACTTGCTTTTGTAGATGTGCTTTGACAAATGATTATTTTGACATGTTTTTGATGACCAGTTCACATTATAATAATTTCAATAGGTAAATAACATCGGAAATTCATTTTTCCATTTCGAAATGACAAATGCAGTTTTGGTCAAAAATAAGTTCCAGTGTTGAGTAATTAATTGGAAATTATTGAAATTTTTATTACAATCAGATTGAAGAATAGTCGATTACTCCACACAATATTCCTATTTTCTCAGCATGCAGAAATGTTGATTTGTCTAGAGTATTTGAAAAATTTCAAAATTACATCAGCAGAAATTTCATCTGGAGAAAAGAATAGTACAGTTTGAAAATAATATTACCTTGAAAGAAAAAAATTAATATTTTGAACGAATATACAAAAATTATTCTGACCAATACTTTGATTCTCTCAATAGTAGAATATTTACTTAGAGGTAGAAAATTGCTAAAGAATTTTAAAGTTTTGAATAAAACTTTCGATTGGATCAGAACAACCAAATTTTCTTTAACAGAAACGATATGCTATCAATTCAAGAGAATTGAGTAAGAACTTTTGAAATTGTTGAGTTGAGCAGTAATTTTTATGTGTGAGTGAATGATAAATATAGAGCTGAAAGTTCCCTAAAATATCTGAGATAGAAAGATAACAATTAGTTTACTAGGGTGCCTCCAAAGTGACGAAATAGGTGAAGATTGTTAGGGTTCTCAAATCTGGACTGAGAAGAAAACGAAGCAGTTCGATCATTTCACATTTTCAAAGTCTAAAATCAATCCCATGCATTGTTTAGTTCTTTCTTTTGAATATCTTTTCCATACAGAATCAGCTTGATTAACTCTAATTTCAACGAGGCATGTGCGGCCAACATAGTGCAAGAACTGAGACGAATAATAAAAATCCAGTTTCTTCGCAATTCTCTCACTAAATTATCAGTTTCGAAATAATATTTTTCAAAGAATTTCACACATGATCAGTGATATTCATAGAAGGCTATTTACCACCAAAAATTATGCTACTGTATTTGGTTGGCGTACACGAAACCACGTACAATCTGCTTGTTTCAATAACCGAGAAAACTTTGTCAGCATACCAATTGAAATCATTGCATATATGGCCACCAGGTTTTAAACGTTCGTACTGAATGAAGGGTATTCCTCAACAATATGATAGCAATGACATTCATTCACTGAAGTCAACCCCACTATCAATTTGTGTTTGTGGTATAAATAATTGAGCATAGTAATGAAATATATCACTTGAAAATTGTTTCTCAAGCAAAAACCAAAATGTTCAAGTTGGTGAGTATTGTTCATCATTAATTCTAATCATTTCAGTTCCATCAATAAATTTACATTTATCCTGCCATTGAATAGAAAGTGTTTTTTTAAGCAAAACTGATGCCGAATGTATTTAGTGTATGTACTAAGTAGTATCAATTGGAATATTTTGATCACATTCACTCTGCATTACTTTTTATTGAAGTTATAAATAGGTACCAATATCAAATCACTACCTTATGATTTTGAATATTTTGAAAATTGTTCATTCAGTTGCACTCATACAGTATCTCGTCTCACATATTATGGAGTAGGGGTGGAGTAGCACCACCATACCTGAAGAAACTTTATGTAGGTACTACAAATAAAGTTTCTGAAAATCATTTTCAGTATTCATTCTTCAGATATTCTACAGATGACTCATTCATAGATTCAAAAATCCTTGACCGCAGACAATTATATTTTTTCAAAGTGTTTCCTGAACAATATAAAAACCCGAAAGAAACTCAGTTACGTAAATCACAAGGAGTAAAGCAAATGCACATGTCCATACAATGCTCTTTACAGAAACATTATTCAAGAGAACGTTCAGTTACTTTGCATATTGGCTCTGCAACTACTTATTCAACAAGATCAGAAACGCACCGACCGTATTTTCATTCAAAAAGCAAGTGAAATATAACACTGAAAAAATAGATGACAGGTTCGCCATCCATCGATTAATTGATCCATGTGCCATTAAATAATTTTTTTAGCAAATTACCTACCGAAAACATCACCATATTATTATATATCGATCTTACTGTATTTTACTGATGAATGTCTCTTTAATTCTTTTGTAGGTATTCTGTAAAAGTCTATTTGTATTAAGGCTTTCGATACCGTACCTCATAAAGAACTTACCGACACACTTGGGCGGTATGGTGTCAGAGGAGTGGTATTGGAAATCTTTAAGAATTATCTTAGTAACAGAAAACAGATAACAAAAATTAGGAACGTAAATTGTGATCCCCTGGAAACTAAAATAGGTATTCCACAGGGAACTGTAATTGGTTCACTTCTCTTCATTACATATATCAACTCGCTACTAAATCTGAACATAAATGGTATCTCCTATGCTGACGACAATGTTCTACTTTTTAAAGATAAAAACTGGGAAAATGTTAAGAATAAAGCGGTTCATGAAGTGGACGTCGTAAAATGTTGGCTTGATAAAAATAAACTGACTTTAAATTCAGATAAAACATTCTATATTGCCTTTTCAATGACTGACTCAAAAAGACCACATTTCAATACTATCAAAATAAATGATCTCATAAAAGAAACAAATTCCATCAAATATCTAGGTATAACTTTAGACAAAAATCTAAAATGGACAAATCATTTTCAAGATCTAACCAACAAAATAAGACGTTTAATTCATACATTCTATATAATACGCAAAATCCTAACAAAAAAACTACTTTTACAAATCTACAAGGCTTTGGTGGAGTCACTCCTAAATTATGGGATCATAGTGTGTGGGGGGGGGGCTCTATGACAATGCATTAAATCAGTTGAATGTAGTGCAAAACTATATACTACGAATAATATTATTTAAAAATAGACTATATTCCACAAATTGTCTAGTTAATGAATCGATTCTGAATGTCCGATGTCTATACTTTCTTAGTAACTGTATTTTCTGTTTTAAATCAACAAACAAACAATTTGTGAACCACCGTTACCAAACCAGACAGTACTCAAACAAAAATATGTTAGTACCATTTAGAAAATACGATGGAAACCAAAGGTTCGCTACAACCATAACACCAAAAATTTATAACATCCTACCAAATGAAATCAAATTAATAACCAAATATAAACACTTTGTTAACAAATGCAAATCGGTCAGTTATTTAAATAGTGATCGCATATGTAAAATGTTGTAAAAACGGGTGTATCATTTACTATTTAGACAAACTCCAGTTATATTACAGATGTATTCTCTGCTATCATTTCTATTTCCTTTATTATTATTAGTATTGTAGCGACCATGCAGTCGCTACCACTTTGTACATTAATTTTTATTATCAAGAGCTTTGGCGATGTTCAGTTTTGTTTAAATAATGTTTTTCATTAGTAGTTGTGTGGAAAACGGAGTTGTCAAAATGTAATAAATGTTTTTGTCATTTGAATTTGGCATGATATTTTAATTCATTATAAAATATAAATAGGAGGAACACTAACACCTCCAAAGTGGTGACCCCGACTCACACTTCACCGATAGAAGAGTAGCGAGTTTGTGCCATCATGCCAGATAGTGGTTTTGGAACCCCAATTACAGAATCGGTAGCTCGTGTCTCGATGCGAGCCCCGCCATTCTGGCCTGAGAAACCAGGATTATGGTTTTCTCAACTTGAGGGACAATTTCACCTCAGTAACATCACCAGAGACGAAACCAAGTTTGCGTACGTTATCGCTCAACTTGAGAGTCGTTATGCAGCTGAAGTGGAAGATATTATAACCAACCCGCCAGATGCTGATAAATACGAAAAAGTCAAGCAGGAGCTGATCAAAAGGTTATCCATATCCCAAGAACAAAAAATTCAACAGCTCTTAGAACATGAAGAGATTGGGGATCGCAGACCGTCTCAGTTTCTTCGTCACCTCCGTAGTCTTGCAGGAAAATCTGTTCCTGATAATTTTCTTCGCACATTGTGGTTGAATAGGCTTCCCAATCAGGTTAGAGCAATATTAGCTACTCAAGAATCATCAACACTTGACGACGTTGCTCAACTTGCCGACAAGATTATCGAGATATCACCTCGCACCGTCGCTAGTGTCCGTGATTCCAGATCAGATGAAATTTGTGAATTATCTAAACAAATCACAGAACTTTCTAAGCAAGTGGCAGAACTCTCCTTCAGGAATAATAAACCTAAAACGTATCGTGCACATAGCAGAAACCGATCAAGAAGTGGTAATCGAGCTGAAAGAAAAGATCTTTGCTGGTATCATCATCGTTATGGATTCAAAGCCAGAAAATGTGTACAGCCTTGTAATTATGTTTCATTATCCTCAACATCAAGTGCCAATTTGGAAAAATAACAGGACAGCCGTATGGAGAGGCGACTAACGACTGTCCTTTAACCAAACGCCTTCTCCTCACCGACAAAAACAGTAAAGTGCAGTATCTAATAGATACTGGATCAGACGTATGTGTTTTTCCACGTTCCCAAACCAGACATCGATTGAGAACATCTTATGATCTTTTTGCTGCAAATGGATCTGTCATTCATACATATGGAACAGTGTCACTGTCACTCAATTTTGGCCTGAGACGTGAATTTTTATGGCAATTTATAGTCGCAGATGTTACAAAACCCATAATAGGTGTGGATTTCTTGAGTTACTTCAATCTTCTTGTGGACATTCGTCACCAGTGTTTAGTTGACTCAATAACAGGCATAGCAACTAATGGCGTTCAATGCTTCCATGCACAAACCAATGTTAAATCTATTTCTGGTGATTCGAAATATCATAATCTCCTCAGTCAATTCCCAGAAATTACCAAGCCAGATGGTGTCCCGAAAGATGTCAAACATACCACGATGCACCATATTCGTACAACATTAGGACCACCAGTCGCATGCAAAGCTCGGCGTTTGAATGGTACAAAATTGAGCACTGCCAAACGTGAGTTCGAAGCTATGGTCAAATTAGGTATTGCTCGTCAATCTGATAGCTGTTGGTCATCGCCTCTTCATTTAGTATCCAAGAAAAATGGAGAGTGGCGTCCTTGCGGTGATTATCGCCCACTGAATGCAAGAACAATTCCAGATCGCTACCCCGTTCGTCACATTCAAGATGTTTCACAATACCTGAATAACCGGAAGATATTTTCTAAGATTGACCTAGTCAGAGCATTCAATCAAATACGAGTTGCACCAGAAGATATTCCAAAAACGGCCATCATCACACCTTTTGGTTTGTTTGAGTTTCCTTTTATGAGCTTCGGGTTGAGGAATGCAGCTCAGACATTCCAACGATTCATGGATGAGGTGACCCGTGAATTAGAATTTTGTTTTGTCTACATCGACGATATACTCATAGCATCATCGACGGAAGAAGAACACTTGGAACACTTGAAAATCATTTTTGAAAGGCTCAAAAGCTATGGAGTAGTGATAAATGTCAATAAATGTCAGTTCGGTGTTTCGGAAGTAGACTTCTTAGGTTTCTCCATCACTGAACATGGGATCAAACCACTCATTGACAAAGTCAAGGCAGTTCTGGACTTTCCTCAACCTGAAACGATTAAACAACTACGAAGATTCCTTGGTATGCTGAATTTCTACCGCAGATTCACTCCAGGTGCTTCAGTTCTTCACGCCCCATTCAATAAACTTCTGGAAGGCAATGTGAGAAGCAATCAAAAAATCAATTGGTGCGATGAACTTTCCATTACTTTTGCTAAATGTAAGGAAAGTCTAGCGCAAGCAGCTCTTTTGGCTCATCCAGACCCCACAGCAATGCTAGGATTAGTTACTGATGCATCAGAGACCTCCATGGGTGCAGTTCTTCAACAGCAAACAACTAATGGTTGGCAGCCGCTAGCATTCTTCAGTAAGAAGTTTTCACCTGCTCAACGAAAATATAGTGCTTTTGATAGAGAACTGCTTTCAATTTATTCAGCTGTCAAGTATTTTCAACACTATGTAGAGTGTCGAGATTTTGTGATATTCACTGATCACAAACCGCTGACTTATGCGTTCAAGCAGAATCCTGAAAAAGCATCTCCAAGACAGTTTCGCTACCTTGATTTTATTGGACAGTTCTCTACCGACATTAGACATATCTCAGGCAAAGAAAATATTGTGGCAGATACTTTGTCCCGAACAGAATCTGTCGAACAATCCTTGGACTTTGCCGCCCTTGCAGATTCTCAGAACAGCGATGCTGAACTCTTATCTCTGTTTGAAAATGGAACCTCTTTGGATTTAAAGAGAATACGGATTCCAGGTACCGAATCAACATTATTCTGTGACGTATCTGAATCTTCTCCTCGACCATTCGTTACAAAACCATTTCGGAAAAGAGTATTTGATCTTCTCCATGGACTGTCTCATCCCAGTATACGTGCCACAACTAGAATCATCAAGGATCGGTATGTATGGCCATCGATTACTAAGGATTGCAGAAAATGGGCAAAGAATTGTATTCAGTGTCAACGCTCGAAAGTATTCCGCCATGTGAAGTCTCCAGTTGAACATTTCCATTCAACCAGCTCAAAATTCGAACACATACACATAGATTTGGTTGGCCCGATGCCTTCTTCAAATGGTTATCGATACTGTTTAACTATCATAGACCGATTTTCACGCCTGCCTGAGGCATGCCCTGTTTATGATATCACAGCAGAAACAGTTGCCAAAACCTTGTTTTCTTCATGGATTTCCAAATATGGTGTTCCATTGCGAATAACCTCGGATCAAGGTCGCCAGTTCGAAAGCAATCTTTTCAGAGCTTTAGCCAAAACATGTGGTATTCACATTATTCGAACCACAGCTTACCATCCTCAAGCAAACGGTATGGTAGAACGTTGGCATAGACACTTGAAATCTGCAATACGTTGCCACCAGACAGAAGACTGGGTTGAAGTGATTCCCACTATAATAATGGGTATGTTGGGAGTTTTCAAAGAAGACCTAGGTGCAACTATAGCTGAGATGGTGTATGGAGAGCCAATTCGTCTTCCAGGTGAATTTTTAACTCCACATCCTGTTGCAGAAAATAACCCAACGAGTTATGTTGATCGACTACGGAAGTACATGTCTTCATTTCGACCAACCCTAGGAGCACATCATGGCAGTTCTCCAGTTTTCGTGTTCAAGGATTTGTCAACAACCACGCATGTATTCGTTAGACGAGATACTCCTCGTTCTTCATTGCAGCCTCCGTATGATGGACCTTTTCTTGTAATCGATCGACGAGATAAACAGATGATTGTTTGTATTCGTGGAAAGAATACAACAGTCTCAATAGACAGAGTTAAGCCAGCCTATATTCTCTCTGACGAACTTCAGACACCACAGTCTGTTTCAGTCGTTCCATTTTCTAAAACACCTGCAGCAGTTATTGGACCATCATCTAACGAAGATGTTACCGCATCAGCCAATTTAAACAAACAGTCAAGATTTGGAAGAAATATTAAATTTCCAGTTCGTTTCTCTCCAGGGTGATTTAATTTCTTTTTCATGAGGGGGAGTACTGTAGCGACCATGCAGTCGCTACCACTTTGTACATTAATTTTTATTATCAAGAGCTTTGGCGATGTTCAGTTTTGTTTAAATAATGTTTTTCATTAGTAGTTGTGTGGAAAACGGAGTTGTCAAAATGTAATAAATGTTTTTGTCATTTGAATTTGGCATGATATTTTAATTCATTATAAAATATAAATAGGAGGAACACTAACACCTCCAAAGTATTATTATTACCAAAAATTACTATTTCTTTCTCTGTTTTAACATATGTTATTATTGCACACACAGGTGTTAACTCACCTAGGTGCATATTATTGTATTACCAATGTATAACATTCTTATTATTGTTGAATAAATTGAAAATTGAAATTCAACAAATCGCTTGTGTAGACCTACATATCCACAGAAATAACATGCATTTTACGTCGCCTCACAAATCCTATAATCTATGTTTTACATTTCAAAACTTTACAATCATTATATTCCAATTCAAGATATTTTTTTCACATGTTGTTTATACGTTTTTTATATCTACACATATTATACATATCATTTCATCACCATAGTGGTAAGTAAGTAGGAAAAAAGTTGAGAACACTCACACTCTGGCAATGCCTTAGTGGGTCCACTGTCATAGTACGTTACTCATCGATCCTAGCTACACTTTTTCATGATCTTATGAACATATGTAAATTATATGAATGAACATTGTTATTATTATTATCATGGCTGTATAAATTGAAATTGAAATTAAAATTAAGAACAATCTCATTTTATCCACAAATGGAAATAATTGATTATTTCCTTCTAGTACATCTTCATTGCCATTGTCGCCATTGCTGTAGCTAGCCCAGCACCAGAAGCTAAAGCTGATCCAAAAGCATCGCCTGACCCTAGCCTGATTGCTGCTGCCTATACTGCCCCTGTTGTCGCCGCTCCTGTTGCCTATGCATCTGCCTATTCTGCTCCATTGGCCTATTCTGCTCCGTTGGCCTACTCTAGTTATGTGGCCCCATCTGTATATTCCGCAGGTTACACTGCCTTTTCTCCGTACACAGGATCTTATGTCGTATTGTAGGAGCTGAGTGAAGTTATAGCAATAAAAATGTTTTGAATCTGAAGTGAATCGTTTGAATTTAGAAAGTATCAACTGAAACAAAACGTACTTTTGAGAATTTAATTAAAGTAGTGACCGAAACCTACAGACAAATAATTCATTTAGTCCACACAAGGAAGCCATTAAATTAAAAATTCAGTTTTATATTACTAAGGAAGCTTCACACACTCGGAAACAGTAAACTTTGTTTCCCTATTCTCTCTATTGGGTACGAGAGGAATTCTATAATTCAAATAAAATATTTTTTACACGGTGATTCTTCGGGTTGTAAGGCCGACGTATATTTAGAGAAGATCTCGACGTTTTGCCAACTCGAGTGGTTAGCATTTTCAAGAGATATTTTAAAAGTTTCTGGGTTCTTAAGTCGCTGTCAAATGCTTGACATTTGTTATACGTTGTCTCAATGAATACCTGTGATTTGATGTTCTTACATCTGATTGGTCCATAGCGTTAGCTGACATCATAGAATCGTTCGCACCGTTATTGTCAGCTAACGCTATGGACCAATCAGATGTTAGAACGTCAAATCACAGGTATTCATTGAGACAACGTATAATTTATGTCAAGCATTTGACAGCGACTTAAGAAACCAGATTTTGCGTCAAATATAATTCAAAAGTATTTAATTGATAATACTACGACAATTCATTAAACATTCAAATTAATAATATAATTGCTACAATTTGGCAATATAATAACAACTGTCGAAGAAAAAACTTTGTATGACACACTTTCGTAAAGGGCTTTTTTGTAATCGCGTGTTTGTTGAACTCGTCTGCACCTCATTCAAGAAACTTCACGCTCATACAAAAAAGTCCTACTTTACGAACTTGTATCATAAATAGCTATTTTGTACAACTGTCAAAAAAACTCAACATTTCTGCGTCTCTATTGATGCGTTAATGTTTACTTTTTTTCAAAGTGCAAAAAGTCTTTTTTTCACCGTGAAAAAAATACTTTTTTCCTGCAAAAATAATTCACAAAATAAACATGGAACATTACTTTTTGAAAGATTTATTTTCAACGAGTCAATTATTACATAACATATGACATACAGTGAGCACGTAAAGGTTGGAACAAATTCGTTAAAAGCTTGATTGACATGGCTATTGGGGAAAAAATGCTCAGACACGTCGATTTTCTTTTTCAGTTGTACATTTTTTGGTTCACTCAAATTTTTGATGATGTCATCGCAGTGCGAGTTATGACGTCGTCATATTTTTTTTTTAATGGCATTACCCTATTTTAATATTACTTTCAAAAAGAACGCATTTTTCTGTGTATGGATGTCATATTTTTCCTTATGTTACATAACCGTATTTTCGAGAAATGTATTATTCATAATTGGGTCTGGTAACGTGAACTTTTGACTTAAGGTTTCCTAACAAAAAAATCTGGAGGGATTAGATCATGAGATCTACCTGGCCACTCTAAAAAAGTCCTCGTCTTTGGTCGAAATCCGGAAAATAAGGGAATTTTTCTCAAGTATTTTGGTATCGATACGTGACCTCATACCTTGTTGTGAAGCGAGTGCGATGTGAGTTGCCTAGATGCCAATCCCGACATCTGGTGTTTGTTCGAAGTGTGCAACCGACCACCCAAGTGGGGCTGTAGGTTTTTCCGGGCTTTCCTGCAGCTGAAAATTGAATACGCCACCAAAAATCATAAAGTCACCCCGGAGCGCCACGGCGAATGATGATAATAGCCGTCCTCTACCCGCAGACGAGAATTTTTAGAGTGGCCAGCTGGATCTCCTGATCTAACCCTACTAGATTTCATTTTGTGGAGATACCTTAGGCAAAAGTTTACGTTAACCAACTTTATATCACATTATTATGAATGAAATATCTTTTGTTTCTCGAACATACGGTTATCTAACTTAAAAAAAAATATGATATCCGTACTCAGAAAAATGCGTTATTTTTGAAAATATTATGAAAATAAAAAATTATAATGACGCCATAACTCGAACAGCGATGTCATCGAAAATTTGAGTAGTCCAAAAAATGCGCAACTGAAAAATAAAATCGACCTCTCTGAGCTTATTTTTCCTAATGGCCATATCAAGCGTTTAACGAATTTGTTCCAACCTTTACGTGCTCACTGTATAACGTTAGATATTTCTTGAATAGTTGATTTCACAATTTTATCAGATATTATAATTTTTTTGGAAGAAGATGGACAATTCAATATTTTGTTAGAAATCTCAATTTTGTTATTCAAACTATCTTCTATACAGGTCGTTTCTTTTATCATGTGGTAACATTGCTAAATTCTAAACCGTAACAGATACGAAGACGATTAAATGGGAGAAAAGGTAACTATTGTGGAGAACAGTACAATGGTCAAAGAAAATTTACAGGGAGTCTCGCCCTTCCCGAGTTATACAGGGAAAACTAAAAATGCTGTTATTTGTTTTTTACGAATAGAATTGTTATTTCTGAAAATATAAAAAAATGGAAAAAAAAAGTTTTAATGTATTCTAAATGTACTATAAAAATGTAACAATGAATCTTTGATTAAACGTTTCGTGTCAACACGGCCACCATCAACATTTCTTTTCAAATACGGACCTGTCTGTTTTAGTACAAATATTGATAAAGCGATAAAATCACAATTCAGTGGTACATCACACTTGATATTTTTATAACGTTTCATTTAAAATAACTAACATCATCACTGACAACAATTTTTAATTACGGTCCTGTCGTTAGGTCGTTTATGGATTCCACAAAACCTAACTCTCCGATATAAAAATTATCAGTGACGCTTTGAATAAATGCATCTATTAAAATTATGTTTACACTATAATAAAATATATCTGTAGTTTCAGAGACGAACGATAGCAATTTACCTCGGAAATAAACTTACTTAAGAGTAGAAGAAATCAAACAAACAGAAAACAATTTATTTCATATTGAATTTTTGAGTGAAAATAAAACCAATACAGAAAATGAATTCTTCATGATAACCTACATTAAATGCTCGAATTGCCGACCACTTTGTTGAATGCACATAAGTTGTCTGTCCATACAATTTCTGTGGCAATTTTCTAGCATGATGGGTGTAATGCTATTACATGCATCTCTTATTTTTTGTTTGAGATGGTCGATATCTGTACTAGTTGTCGAAAAATCTTTATCCTTTATGTATCCCCAGACAAAAAAATTTAAAGGAGTCAGGTCTGGGGATCGAGCTGGCCAGGCAATTGGTCCATTGTTTCCAATCCATTTTCTTGGGAATATTGCATCTAAATGTTCCCTTACTATTGCTGCATTATGGGGAGGGGCACCGTCTTGTTGAAAATATTGTATTTCACGGAGGATCTTCAGTGGCAATTCATCTAAGTAGCCATCAAACTCATTGGATAAAAAATGTAAATACATTCCACCATTCAAATGCTCATTGTAAAAGAAAGGACGTAGTATGTTTGTTCCCAAAATTCCCAACCAAACATTTATTCCGAACCTTTCCTCGAAATTGGTTTCTCTATGTAAATGTTCATTTGTATTATTCCACCTATAATGGATGTTTCTGTTAAACCAACCATTGTTGGTGAATTTTGATTCGTCCGTCCATATTATTTTATTACACATATTTCCAACTTCCCTATTGCTACGTCTCAACCACATCGCAAATCGTACTCTCCTTCCGTAATCCCTTTCATTGAGGTGATGAACTTTGCGTATCCTGTAGCATTTGTATTTGTTCTTTTTCAAAATATTTCTGGTAGATTTTACAGAAATCCCTAGTTCGTTGGCATTTTCTCGTAAAGAACAATCTTGATTAGAAATATTTTTGTAACTGACCAATCCTAAATTGAAAAAAAATATTTTCGTCACTTTGTTAATCTTTATGAAGTAATATTTGCTTACCTAAAACATTTATTTGATTCCGCATACTTCCAGTAACAACACATTTTCTAGTTTTATTTCTATCAAATGCACCACAGTCTCTCAAATTTCTTTCTAATCGTCTAAACATTTGAATGTTTGGAATACGACGATTTGGGTATAGCTCACCATACATATTTTTTGCCAAAAGAGGATTTCTATTTGATTTTGCATAAGCAAATAGCATATCAATCCTTTCGTCATTTGAATACATCTTTGATATGACTGAGTGTATAAACGACTGACAGTTCTTAACACGTATCAACAACTCATTTATTTGTCCTGACATAGAAACCAAGCAAAGCCTACTTGTTTAAAAATGGTAAATGAAGTGAGATGCTATTTAACTGTACCATATCACAAAATAGTCGTATTTTGACCAAAAACTAATATTTTCGTTACTTCAAGGACTGAGAATAATAGAAATATTCAGTATGATAATTGATTCAGAAGAAATCAGCCTTGAAACAAGAATTTCTGTAATACAAAAATGCCCAAGAAGGAAAAATACGAATGTTCGTTGTGTTGGGGTATCTTCTTATCGAAATTATTGGGTGAAGTCTGAAGTATGCCAATAGTTGAATAGGTTTTGAAGAAATCAAGATAATTTACAAAAGAACTAACGACAGGACCGTAATTAAAAATTGTTGTCACTGAGGATGCTAGTTATTTTAAATGAAACGTTATAAAAATATCAAGTGTGATATACCACTGAATTGTGATTTTATCGCTTTATCAATATTTGTACTAAAATAGACAGGTCCGTATTTGAAAAAGAAATGTTGATGGTGGCCGTGTTGACACGAAACGTTTAATCAAAGATTCATTGTTACATTTTTATAGTACATTTAGAATACATTAAAACTTTCTCTATAAATTTTTTTATATTTTCAGAAATAACAGTTCTATTCGTAAAAATCAAATAACAGCATTTTTGGTTTTCCCTGTATAACTCGGGAAGGGCGAGACTCCCTGTGAATTTTCTTTGACCATTGTACTGTTCTCCACAATGGTTACCTTTTCTCCCATTTAATCGTCTTCGTATCTGTTACGGTTTAGAATATAGCAATGTTACCACATGATAAAAGAAACGGTCTGTATATTCTTCTGCTACGGAGGCAGATTTCCAGCCACCGTGACATTTTATGTATGTAATGTTGCAAAAAAAAAAGGCAAAAATGTTCATTCTCATTAAATTTACAATAAAAGTATATAACACAAGAACGACATAGAAATAGATAAAAGTTAGAAAACACACAGTAAAACTATCACTTTGCCACAGGGGGAAAGGAGAGAATTATGCTGGGTTTTTGGAGTGGGGTATATACATGCCCTGCTGAGGCATTCAGCGGGCGGGGAACACCGTGCTCGTTCCTGCATTGCAGGCCTACGATGGTGGGTAGGTTTTCCTCTGTCGTAAGTGTTAAGTCGAAACTTAGGTTGGAGCTTCCCCGTCTCCTCCAAGTTATACGAGGGGTTTTCTTTGATTATGAGTAAAGCATCAGACTATTGGATTTCATTATCGGGGGGAGTTTCAGTAAGTGGTTCCCGGAAAAAAGGAAGAAAAACCGGTTTGGATGTTATGTTGTCCCCTGCATTGGCCAGAAGAGGTACAGAGCTTCTCCTGAAACAATGTCCTGTGCAGCTCTTATACATGTCTTTTCCAAGCCATTTTGCAATCAAGCTGGGAATATCTTCTATTTCATTTATCCCCACATGTTGGTTAATACATTTTCCTCTCGAATATTTAAAAATAATCTGTTACTTTTTGTATGAGGCGGCCGTAGTGCTCTATACTTGGTATATCTCAATATAATCAGAATTTGAAACAGTAAATGTTCTTGCGCAATAGGTTTTCGTATCAGGTATTTTAACAATTGATGTAGATCCAGCATCTTCAATGGCATCAATAGTTATATGTGATAATTCTTCACAGCGATAAGCACCGCTGATACCCAAAATTAGGACAACCTACAAATAAAAAATACTGAAATTACTTCCAATCTTACAAAATTATATGTGTACCTTATAAAGTACATTTGTTTCTTAATCAGCATCTTGTATAAATTTATTGATATAATCTCTTGATAAAACTTTAGATTTCTTTCCTCGTTATCCGACACTTTTGTCCCTAATGAGCGGGACCAATTTTGAAAACTTCCTTATATCAATATTTTCCTTAACATTCAATGTACTTTTCAACATTGAGTAGACACTCCATAACGTAGGAGGTCTTATAATTTTTGATTATTCCTCAAAGTACCATATAGGCACATTTTTAGGAACCTTTTTTACATGTTTCTTTAAAAAAAAGTTTTTATTTCCGTCAACCATTCACGTAATTGGTCATATGTTTTCTCATATTTTAACTTGGATTTGGCCGGTCACATATTAGATACCATTGCATTTGCTTTCTCAGATATATCACTACCACTATCATAATCAACATCTTCTTGAAAATAACTAGAAGCAACTACCAGCAAACACAGTCAAACAGTCAGACATGCGGCTTGCCAATAAACCGTTTCTATAGTAATGACACAGAAAGACCACTGGATGCTGCGAAATTGTATTGGAAGTATAGATAACATGGATGGAAAAGAGAAGTATTATTTAGTCATTTAGGCCAGAAAATTGTTTATGTTGACATCATTTTCATCGCCAGAATTTTCATCACAGGCGTTAGTAGATGGCAATATTGCAATTTCAATTGGATCTGAAGGAACACCCTCTTTATCATTTTCTAGCATATCACCCCTGAAAAATATTCCCTATCAGCCCACTGTCCTTCTAGCTAGACGGAAACCTGTTTTCAGATTTTAGTGGAACTCGTATTGTACATTAGGAGCTGACCTAATCTCTCTAGAAATCTCGTTTTATATCAGTTATTTACGTTAACGAATGTCTGAAGCCATTTTGTTGAATATACCGACAAAAAAGTCACTCCAACATATTCAAGTCGTAGTTAAAATTATCCATATTACAAGATCACTAAATGAACAGCAGGAATACACCACAATCGATTCTCTCACGCTGATATGGTGGTTCGTACTTCTAATTAGATGTAGGGTCACTGAATCCTAGAAGGCTTTGGCCTTCTCACGGGTATGGCCAATGGGTGGAGTCTAAATAGCTCCAATGTTCCAAAAACACCACGAAAATTAGGTCCGATGTTTGAACTAGTGACACATGTCAAAAGTAATTTTTTATGTCATTGCCGTCATTGGAAATGTTTTCAAAAATAGTTTGAGCAGATTCACAGTAAAGAAAGCAGATTGTCCCAAGTCCCAAAATCTTCTGATGAGCCCAGCTGTCACTGATCCAACTTAAGGAATATGTTGGTTACTTTGTTCACTGATACAAATATTCCTTTCTTCTGAAAGTGTAGTATCTATTGTGCAGTGAAAATCTGCAAGAACACCGACAAAATTCATGAATTATATTGTATTCTCAGAGGTGAGTTCAAGATCATTTTGTTTATAAATTGTTAATAAGTAGATTGAAGAATAAATTTTTCCCATTTTCCTCACTGAAGACAAACACAGATTATATTTTCATTCAAACTTTTTTTCAGGAAACCTTGAGAAACAAATGGTTATCAATAGTATTAATATTGAATGATTTAGTGTAAAATTGTAACAGAAATCAGGACTACAACTGAATAAAAAAATGAACTTAAGAAATTTTCAATTCCTATATAATATAACAATATTTCACCTTTGACTGTTTTTGCTTTGATATGACTCAATTACTCATTTCACAAATTATTCTCATCATTCCTTTTCTAATAATTGTTTGATTCTTCATCAATTTTTATTTCATATGTATTGCTGTTAAACAATTTATTTAAAAATGTAATCCCTCTCTAAATAGGAAATTTTCTTGAGATCAATAAATAAATTGTGTGCAGTGTAAGTATAACTTTCATGTTCACTAGTACTGATACATTTTTTCTGAATTCTTTGGATGTCAACCCATTTTATCAATTTTCAGATTCATTTTGGAACGAAAGACCCAAAAATGGTCATTGAAAAAAGTGGCCAATTCTAAAAAGCACATAGAATGGAAAAGTTGTGAATTGTAAAAATGGAACCTTTTCTTTCGAACAAGTATAAAAATTCTATATTGACGTTTATCTTGAGAAAATTGGTTAGACCATAAAAATGTTAGTATATTGGTAATCTCTTTAGAACAGCTGTTTCATTGAAGTGAATGGCTATATTTTCTTGTTTCAACCATACCATTATGGAGGTCATAATTCACTATCTCAAGAAACTTATTATTTATGATAGGAATACAAAAAAAATAAATTAATTAGGGATATAAAGGAATTTTTTTGATCATACTAATGAGAATGTACAAAAATGTAAGATTGTAAATGGGTGAGTCAGAAATGCAGTATTTCAATCATGTCAATATTTTTTGGTTGTTTTGTAATACCTATGTCTGATAGGTATTCATTTTTGCCTTATGTTTTTTGCTAAAGCTTGATTTCATCTGAGAGGCATTCAGCAAATATATTTGACACGTATTATGTTCACGAATGCTAGGCACTTCTGTATTATTTGGTTTTCGAGTTATTAGCAGTACCTCAAATTGTTACCAAATTTTGAAAATTTGTATTGATCAAACAATGGTAGGTATATATTGACTAAAAAGTATTTTGAAGAACAGTAATCTCTAATTTTGAATAATGCACCCATTAATGGAGAAGTTTCAGTGTTTTTATGAAGGGTTTGTAACTCTGTGGATATATTTATTCAATTATTGGCAACTTTTACACATAATTCTGAAAACAACACTAGGTGTTGCCATTCTAAAAGAAACTCTCGTGTCTGCAGCAGAAATGGTCGACGGCTGAATCTCCATGTTCCATAATGGCTGGTGGTCAGGCCACAGAATATCGGGGCCGTGTCCGAAAGTCGACGCTTTTTTGAAATTCGAGTCAATTGTACATCTGACAATTTCAATCCATAAACAAATTAGAATTGATATGCATCCATTGAAATTGAACATGATATCCAGAATTAACATATTTGACATTCTGACTTACAAAAGAATAAGAAACATAACCCATTTTTTTTTCAAAATTATTGATTCTCTCTCTCTTATAACCCTTGCTTCCTGATTGGCACTTTTGTGGGTTATTTGGAACATTGGAACTATTTAAAGAGATTGGAACTATTAGACTCCACCCATTGGCCATACCCTTAAGAAGGCCAAAGCCTTCTAGGATTCAGTGACCCTAATTAGATGAGCAATACTGGATATCCCTGAGTTATCACAACTTATTTTGCACTCGTCGAATCCAGGCTCTCATATGGCATTTTAGGCTGGGGAGTCGTTGCTAGCACACATTTAAAGAAATTGCAAACTTTGCAAAACATGTTGATCAAAATAATATTAAAAAAAGATAGATGTTACTCCACAGATCTCCTCTACAATGAAACAAAACTTTTTGATATCAGACAGCTATTCTATCAAAAAATCTTAATACACCAATACAGAAATAAAGACTGCCTTGTTTTAGTATCGCACTCTTATCAGACAAGAGCTAACACCAACAAAAATTCAGCTCTACCTTTATCCTATAAAGTTATTGGGCAACGATGCTACTCTTACCTTGGACCCAGACTCTTCAACACCTTGAGCTCAGAACTTAGACAATCATCTTCCTTTTTCATATTTAAAAAAAAAATTAAAGAAATATATCACAGTATAGATCGAATGAAACTACATGACCTTATTGATATGAAAAACGCCTATGAATCATAAAAAATAAATAAAAAATGAACGTATATTTGTAAATTTGTCGTTAATATATATGATGTTAATTGTGTTATTACTTTTTATTGCTATACTACTTACTAACCATAACTTATATAAATATGCATAATTTTCTTCAATATTTATCATGTGAAAGGTGTTATTACTGTTTAGATTTATTATTCATACTAACCATATTTTATATATGTAGAATTATTACTAATATTTATCACTTTTTATGTAAGCAGTGAAATCCTGTTAATTTCACTCTTTCGAGAAAGCACAAACAACACATTTAGGATTAGAAATTAAAATTAACATCAATCCCTACGGACAAGATTATCTTTTGTAGGGTTTTTGTTTATTTCTTGTACCTACCATTTTACATGTACATATTTATGTAACCACTTCCGTTCATGAAATAAATTGATTGATTGATTGGTTGAATGCACTGTCATCTATGAAGATAACCCCAAACTTGTAGTAAATGTTATAAAGAAGAGAACTGTGGAACGTCCTTTTGAATTCGACGTATTGAAAGTCAAGATAACTTACTAATAGTATAATAATATATCGCATTCTTGAAGTTACGAAAACTATCTTTTTATTAATGAATGTACTTTTTCAATACGTAATTGTTATAGTTTACAACTCTTATATTGGTAATCAATCATTTAATCATAAACATACAATTGTACGCCCTTAGTACCACAGTGTGGTTTCAAACATACTTAAATATTTTCCTTCTCGATTTTTTTCGCATAAAAATAAAAATAGGGTAACTGCTGATTCTTCTTCAAATTAAACTTTTGTTAATTTTCATATGATTACATTTTTTGCATTTTTACAATAATCGAGTTCACTTTGAATATTTACAGTTTTCTTCGTTTTCTTAAGATCAAGATTGAGTAGCGCTTCCCGGGATCACTTGAAGAATCAGAGCCAAACTCATGACGAATGCTACCAGATGAAAAGTTGCCGGTGCCTATGAAGCAAACTTCAGGGTTGGAATAGTAATCTTTGAAAATTCTCAAGATTTTGGTTATAACTTTTCCTTTGCTCTAACGATGTTCTTTGAACATTACAGGATTTTCCGTTCAGTGGAACCAGAAAAAAATAAACAACTTTTATCGAGTTGACAACAGCTGCTATAGAGAATATATTGAAGAGAGTACCACGTCTGCATCTGCGTCTGCATCGTACTCCTCGGTTATTGAAGTTTTTCGTGGGTTAAGGTGAAAGTTATTTTTCATAAGTTTGTGTGAAATATCCAAATAAGTTGCTGTTTGAATTGTAAGTCTGTAGCATTTAACCTACCAGCTAGATATTTGATTCTCATCCTGAATATACCTTACACACCATCAACATAAGGAGCATATTCGCAAGCCAGTCTTTATCACATCCTAATCCCCAACTGTTTACTTGTGAGACCAATCGTAAACTGGCCCTATTCAGATGCAATTATGGGAGACAATAAGCAAGTGAAGGATTTGACTACTGCCGAATTATGTAACTTCATCAAAAATGTAAACTTAGAGCAGACATCTGAAATCAAGAATCAACTCAAAAGCAGCATTGACCAGGTATTCAATAAAGTCAGTGAAACCGATAAAAAGGTAAACGAATTGCAAAATAAAGTGATTCATCTGGACAGAAAACTCCGCAGGAATAATATTGCTATATTTGGCATAAAAATAAGCAATCCAGAAAATTTACTTGCTGAAACCCTAACCAAAATCAATTCAATTTTGGCAACATCAGTATCCGCACGTGACATAAACAATATCTTCTGCGTAAACAAATCATCGGAAACATCACCAATTATATGAGAAAATATATCGTATCTTCAGAAACGCTCTATCTTTGCTCTAGTTAACAGGCTCAAAAACACTGGAATATCAATAGCGCATGATGCGTCTTTCGAAGATCATCAGAAGCAAAAAATTTTAGTTCATCACCTGAAATCGGCAAGAGATCAAAATCTTCAAGCAAGAATAAAAAACGGTAGAAATTGGAGAGGATTTGTATACAGTTGAGGAGCTGCAAGATCTAGAGAAGGAAAGTGAAGCTTCAGCTAGCGGTGAGTCAGACGAAGAGCAACCAGAAAACTCAAGGAATAGAGGCACACAGATCAGGAAGAAACGCAAGCGAGGTGGGCCCATAAATTACAGCCCAAAAACACGGAGTGCAAAAGCTGATGTGACCAAGAAAGGAAACAAATAGACTAATAGTATTGTGGGAGAATTGACTGACGTATTTTAAAACAGTTTTTTTAATCACTTTTATTTCTAGTTCTTATAACTATATGAAAAAATAAATTGAATGGTCATGAAATCTCTTTAGCGGTTCTACAATTCATCGATACTGTAAAGCATTACAAAAAAAGGAACTAAATGTCTTTTGCTAATTCAAACATATGTTCTCTACTTCCAAAAATTAATAATGTTAGGAAACTATTGAATGAAGAGAAATGCGATATACTAGGCATATGTGAAACGTGGTTACATCCAGGAGTACTTGACCCACTCTTACACATTAACGGGTATACTTTCTTCAGGAGTGATAGGGTATTTAAACGAGGAGGTGGTATTGCCTCACACAAGTCTCTCGAAGACTTCCGAGGGTTGCGCGTAGGGGTGCAATCGGTTGACGGAAATAACAATTTTAACAAAATATTAAAAATGGTTTATCTGCTAAAATATTATCCAGGGATAATCTAGATCATATAGAGTACCTATTGATAGAGGTTACAATAAACAAAAAAAAGTACGCTGTATGTTCACTATACAGACCACCAAAAAGTGACCTCCCACAGTTTTCAAATAGTTTTGAAAATGTGATGGTAGATGCTTTTCCTGATTACAACGAAATAGTATGCATGGGTGATTTTAATATTAACCTCCCAGACGTAGACGCAACGGGCACGGAAATGCTGATTGATATTACTCAAGCATTTAACTTGAATCAAATAATAAATGAACCGACCCACTTTTCGAATCAAACAATGACCTTTGTCGCGTCCCGCTTCATTGTGTTGTCTTTATTATTTTTTTTTATCATTATTTTTCATTTTTTTTCTATCAGACTGAATACATTGAGGTCAAAATCAATCTTTCATTAATCTATCATTATTGACCCTTATTCATCATTATTGACTTTTCTTGGTACACCCTTTACCTTCACACTTTCAAAAAAACCCATAGCCCGATCGAGCCAATACGTCGAGTACCACAGGAGAATGAATGTACGACATTACGAATTTAACACCAGCATTGTCGCTCTCATGCTATCAGCCATCCGAACACATATATCTCATGTGAACATTAAAAAAAGTGAAGTGCAGTTCAGTTTCTTCAACCTGCATCAGTCGGCCGACTAGGACTTCCTGAAGACGGACTACGGCAATATATGAGGTAAGATCTGGGCTCGGTTCATGTTTGTGTGATTCACATTTTTTTCCATTTCATCATGATACAGTGCATTTTTCTCTCACTAGAGCGCACCCCGTTATCAACCTTTGATTATTCAAGGCATAACCCACCAACCTTAATTGATCTTATGTTCACAAATTTTGTTGTAAAATCGTCCGGCACCTATGATATCTCTATAACAAGACATAGGTTGGTTTATTTCCGGCTTGAAACACCTACTGTACATACTCACCAGCAAAGAATTTGCAGCTACAGAAATTTAGCTTCAATTGACCTGAATCTACTTCAAAATGAGATAGAAAACTTAAATTGTAATGATATTTACAATATTCCAAATATTGACGAAAAAATTAACTTTTTGAATCGTAATATTACGGAACTAGTTGAACAAAGAAACAAAGAACAAAGAAAGAAAATTATCACGCACAAAAAAGAGAACCCTGGGTAACATACAATATAAGACTATTACAAAAGTTGAGAGATAAAGCATTCAATAAATATAAAAAAAACAAGAAAACCCCAACAATTCGAATATTATAAAGAGTTACGGAATTACACGGCATCTGCTACTAAACGAGAGAAAAAAGCCTACCTACAATTCAAATTAAGAGCTTGTAATACCAGAGCGACTTGACAGACATGGGAAACATTGGTGCTGTTAATAAATCACCCATAAAAAAATTGCCAGAATCACTTCAAGACTTGGACAAAATTAACGACTTTTTTGTAAACCAAAGGAATCAATCATCATAGGCAATTATCTGATGACATACTGGATTTCTATAATAAAAATATTAAAAATAGTGTTACAAGCATGTTAACTTATGAACCGTGCTCTGATGAAGAAATCATCGAAATTTTGAAAAATATTAAAACACGGGCCTATGGTCATGACGGTCTCAATATTCAGCTGATTTTACTTTGCAGCCCTTTTATAACAGCTTACATAATACATATCATTAATGATTGTATATCGAAATCCTACTTTCCTTTGTCGTGGAAGCGAGCACTGGTAACTCCTTTACCAAAAATATCACATCCTACAGAGACGAAACATTTACGTTGTATCAGTATTCTGCCAACGCTATCAAAGGTCTTCGAAAAAATTATTGAGAAGCAAACTTTGAGACATGTCGATGCAAATAAAATTTTACCAATACATCAGTCGGGATTCAGATCTGATATCAGTTGCGCATCGGCTTTAGCTTGTGTTGCTGATGATATTATTTCATCCGTCGACAGGAATGAAGTTAGTGTCTTTATACTTATAGACTATTCTAGAGCATTCGACACATTAAATCACCGGATTCTGATAGCTTTATTACACTTCATAGGATTAACTCCTCCTGTCCTACCCTGTCGTCTTATTTATCTCATAAGTATCAACAAATCAGACTGAATGATATGTATTCCAACAGTCTTTCCATACACCAGGGTGTTCCGCAGGGTAGTATTTTGGGTCCGTTATTGTATTTACTATATACTTCAAACTTTTATTCCTACCTATCACATTGCAAATATCATCTTTATGCAGATGATACCCAATTATACTACTCATTCAATATCTCGGACCTGTTACAGACTAACAATTTTAATCAATGAAGATCTCACTCTGCAGCAGCTATCAATCAAACATGAACTTATTATCAATCCTACAAAGTCATGTGCTATAATATTTGGAAACGAAAGCATCCGTGCTCAAGCAGAAGATACTTTGAAGCTGTATATAGGGAATGAGCTCATTGAGTTTCATAGGGATTATAAAAACTTGGGACTCATTGTTGATACAAAACTAAGATTCAAAAGGAACATCACGGAAAATATAAGGAGAGCGTATAGTTCATTGAAACAGATATATAATCAGAGATATTATCTGAGTAGGAATATGAAAAAATCACTGTGTGATTCTTTGGTTCTTTCTTACTTCAACCACTGTAATATCGTATATTCCCCGTGTCTTGATGATATGGACTCTCGTCGTATTAAAAAAACTCAGAATTCTTGTGTGAGACTGATATACGGTATAAGAAAGCGTGAAAGAATATCCATATCTTCCAAAATCAAAGAAATGGGCTGGTTGAATATGTTTACTAGGCGACAGTTGCATACTTTATGTTTTTTCTACAAAATTTTGAAGACACAACAACCCGAATATTTGCATAGTAAAATAACTTTTAGAACCGACATACCAAATTGCTCGCTATGGAAGTCTCCTGGATGTACCCAACTTGTCGGCACTAACAACGTTCATGCACCCATTTTTTTTATCCATCTCGTTATTTGATTACTTTAATATAGTATAATAATTAGCGGAGTGGTATATTTTAAGTAATATGTATGTTCTATAAACATTAACATTTAAATTAAATTTAAAATGTTCTTTTAGGGAATTTTCATCGGTTGGTGTGGAAGAATCGGTCAACAGACCTAACACCAAACCATTTATATTATTTATATATTTATATTATATTATATTATACTATATTATATTATATTATATTATATTATATTATATTATATTATATTATATTATATTATATTATATTATATTATATTATATTATATTATATTATATTATATTATATTATATTATATTATATTATATTATATTATATTATATTATATTATATTATATTATCGTGTATGTCTGTACATAAGTAAGTTCTGAATATATTGTTTTTTATGTCAAATAATAAATTATTATTATTATTATTCTCTTTATGCATTACTCGATTCCAAGCCAATTTTCCTAAAATAATAATCCATTGTCAGTAATTTTCATGTAACACTATTATTCACCAAATTTTATTCTATCATGTACGCACACCACGTTCAACCTGTTTACTCTAACAACCGAAGAATACACTGGCAGCATATCAATTGGAAATTATTGCATAGTACTGCATTATAATTGAATGAAGGGCATTCCTTAACGAAAAATGACAATGACATTCATTTACTGAAGTCAACCCCACTTTGATGTTTGTGTTCGTAGTATAAATAATTGAAAATTTTTATCAAATGTATCACTTGAAAATTGTTTCTGAAGCAAAAACCAAAATGTTCAAATTGGTGAGTGTTGTTCATTATCGATTATAGTATCTATATGATCATGTCAGTGCCATTAAGAAACACAAAATCATGTTTCGGTGAAATACCATTGAATTAAGAGCTGTTTTTTTTTAAATAAAATTGTGGAACGTAGATTTTCAGCGTACTTTTGTACTAAGAAATATCGATAGATATCTTTTGGTTATTTTCAGTTTCAATGCATTTCTACTCTCTATTGCACCATGTTGAAGTTATTGATAATGATCTCTGTATTTATTGTTATTGTTGTTAATGTTGATCTCCACATTTGGATCACTTACATGCTGATTACGATTTTTTTAAATTCTGTTTATTCAATTTTCACATAAAAATTACAACTAACAACACTTTCATTGTATCGAAACATGAAACTAATTGATTATTTCCTTCTAGTTCATCTTCATTGCTATTGTTGCATTTGCTGTGGCAGTCCCAGCACCTGAAGCCAAAGCTGATCCAAAAGCATCTCCTGACCCTAGCCTGATAGCTGCTGCCTATACTGCTCCTGTTGTCGCTGCTCCTATTGCCTATGCATCTGCCTATTCTGCTCCAGTGGCCTATTCTTCTCCGTTGGTCTATTCTAGTTACGTGGCTCCATCTGCATATTCCGCAGGGTACACTGCCTTTTCACCTTACACAGGATCTTATGTCGTATTGTAAGATGCTGAGAGAAATTACATCAATAAAAATATTACGAATTTGAAGTGATTTGTTTGAATTTGAAAAGAGACAACTGTAGGAAAACATACATTGGAAATTTGTTTAAAATAGCAACCAAACCCCTAAAACAAAGATTCAATTTAAGTCCACATTCGGAAGCCATTAAATTCAACATTCAGTTTCCGAATAATGAGAAAGGTCCAGCGTCACAAACTCGGAAAAAATTAACTTTTATTTCTCTGTTTCCTCTACGATTACACGAGGAGTATTCCATAATTCGAGAAAAATATTTTTTCTACTACCTCACTAGAAAACTTTATTTTCGACCCCTAAAGAAGGGAGGAAAATGGTACTTTTCCTCCCGGCGGGAGGAAAATAGTACTTTTCCTCTCGATTTATCAGGAAGCAGAAGATTCATTGAAATCAATTTTGCCTCTTCAGCGAGATCTTTTGGCAGGTCGTCTTTGCTAGAACTCATTTTCAAAACTTAGAAGCAACTTAAAAGGGTAAACAACGTGACAGCTTATGACAACTGTTATGTTTGTACTACCAAACAACGCCATAACAACAAATCGTTGTCAACACGATGACGACGTTATAAAAATATTACCAAAATATCCTTTTCTACAACCGCTTACCAAAGTAGCTTTTGACGCTTTCAGATCTCAACGCAAAGTTAACGTTTCCCGTGAAAAGTCATTTTGTGACTTTGTTTGCAAATAGACCTATTCTTACTTGATGGAAAGTATAGACAATACAGTCATATGTATCAGAGAATCTGCGGTGGTGCAATGGCTAGCGTCTTGGGCTTGTAATCCGAAGGTCCCGGGTTCATCTCCTGGCAATTACAACTTTTTTTTTTCAACAGCCTTATTTTACTTTTTTCTTGTTAGTGATTTGAATTATTGGACATTTAGATAGCTTATACATTTCGGATTGCTATTGAGTGATTTTCTCATAAGTAACGTTATGTGCCTATTTGACTGAAGTGTCGATAATTTTTTTTCTAAGAGCTGCGCTTGTAGAAAAAATAATGTGTGTATTTCGAGCACAAAGTGTCATTGTCGTTCTCCAAAGATTAATCTCTTTGTCGAGCACCAATCAATCACTTTGAACTCTAAATACACAAATAGCTATTAAAGAACTAGAGTAGAAGTAACATTCGTGTTTGATTTTTACCAGAATACAGGATATATGAGATGTTCTAGAAATTACGGAAACAATTTGATTATGATAGATTCACAAGTTTCATCGTTTACAACTTACTTGAAATGAGAGGGAGGAAAAGTATGAGTTTCTTCCCTGGTTTGAGGGAGGAAAGTCTGTACTTTCTATAGGAGTAGGAGGAAAAAACTATATACATACCTCAGGAGGAAAATGCTTTTTCTCCCGCGGATATTAATGCCCTCCGCTTCGCGTCGGACATCAAACTATCCGCGGGAGGTTGAGGGGCTGCTGTAAACGAGAACACCTCGAGATATCAGAAGAAGATGGGGCACAATAGATCTAACTAGGTCGCAGCGCATCAGTCACCATCCATACCTACCAATACCAATACCAATCCGCGGGAGGAAAAGCATGATTTTCCTCCCTTGGTATGTAAATAGCTATTATATCCGCTAGTCAGTTTCACTCTGAATGCAACGTCATATTTCCATTGAGAGAATTGATGCAAACCATAACTGGTAATTACTGAAAGATCCATTATCCATAGATGTGAAAGTCGGAATGATTGAAGCTCGTGTCGGCTGAGAATAATCCTTCACGATTCACTTTTGCGTTAATAATTAACAGTGCTGCTCCTAAGGCGGCGTATGGAGTTAGTAACAAGGCCTATCCAGAACACGCGTCTAATGACCATAGCAGTTGATGCCACAACACCAAACAAATTTTAAAAAAATGTGTGGTTATAATTTTTTTTCATAGTGCGAAGGAATTCCTTTATTGTTTTTCTCGTAATGTCGGAATATCTGAGTAATGAATAATAATAGATTATTTCTTCAAGAGTAAGAGTGATAGTTCATGTGGCAAAGCTGAACGTTCATTTGCCGAAAGTAGAAATAAGTCAGCTGAGCCAAATAAACTCAGTTTCACTCCGAATAAAATAATATTCGATTTTATCCGCAAACGAATTCAGATGAACTAAAATTAGGTAAATATCGAGAGTGAGGAGTAAGGACTCCCACTGATTAGCAAGAAAGTTAACAAAATAATCAGGACGCTTTGGAAGAAATCAAATCATATAACCAACTCCACGCGTCAGTATCGGAGTATGTGTTGAGATTTTCAACACAAGACAAGTAGTATTATACACTTTTCGAAAACCATTCATTTGACATTATCTTTTCTTCTGTACATAATTTATAGTGTGATCAGAAACAAGTGGAACAAAAATTGTTTTTCTCAACAAATGGACCCCGAACACCTTATATGGAAAAATGGCTCCCCGTCAAATTTCTTGAATTTTTGATATGTTATAGAATTGATGATTCTGATGAAATGTTCCAGAGGGCGCTACACGATCCTTTGACTAGTTTTCGAGATACAGGGTGTTGAATATAAAAAATATACACTTTTCATCACCCCGTATCTCCCAAGTTATGATTTAGTTCTAATTTATCTTTTGTGGTATTATCATCACATCCTTGACCAATTCATGAGAAATTCATTCCAAAATCTTTTCGTAGTACAGGGCGATTTCACTTGATAATAATGCTATTTGGAGACATTCATAATTCTGTTGTTTCATAAAGAGAAAATGCAAAAAAAGGTAGAAGTATCACATAATTTTTTAAAGAGGAACATTCTCAGTTGAAAATTGAATCAATACATGACTCCTCTGGAAATGGAAAAACCCTACGATAAAATTGAAGTTACTTTTTTGTAATATCTAACAGAAAACAACTACTTCCTCGGCAAAAGCCACGCTTTTGCTGGGGAAGTATATTATGAATTCATTTCATCTATCATTACAGTTGATACAATTTATACAAGGTGATACACAAATATGGAAAAATAACGAATTTTGGTTTTTGGGACAACTTGTAGTAAAAATAAACCCACCTAAAATGACAAAATTCTCGTGAAGAATGTAAATGATGTGTTTCATCGTATACAGAGTCGAATTATGTGAATTTGAAAAATTAGTTGTACTTTAATAAATAAAAACCTTGATTTTTTTCATCACCCCTTAGCTCATAAGGGAGTCCGAAAAGGTAGCGATATTTTTCCATAGGAGAACTTGGAATACTTTCATTCATATTGTAGAAAATTTTCATCGGAATCCTATGACGGGTTTTTCATATACAAGACGAAAAATGTGTGAATCAATCTGAGATCTTTACATTTCCCTATTGCTATATTTTTACTCCAGTTTTTGGCGAATTTGCTATAGTTCCTTCTCATCGGGACTCTTTTCATTCCTGATTTCGACTTTTCAATAAAATAGTTATCAGTTATAATACCGTACAATAGCGTACCGTATCCCTAGAAAAAAAGCCATGACTTGAATTATTATCTGCAGCATCGTCTAGTAGGCGATTCGAAAGAGAAGTACTTTTTCGTGCTTGGTGTTTCTCAGAAGTCATATTTTACTTGTTTCATTCACAGATATACATTTTTTCGAATTTTCAGTCTATAATACAATAAAATTGGGAAAGTCTCAAAATAGCATTATTATCAAGATAATTTTCAATGAATTCGTCATACAAGGATGTGATGATAATACCACAAAAGATAAATCCGAGCTAAATAATAACTTGGGAGATACGGAGTGATGTAGAGTGAATATTTCCCATATTCAACACCCATTTTCCTATATAAGGTGTGCGGGGTACTTTTCATTGATTCTCGATTGGATGCTATAGTTGAATAAGTCTACGAGGATGTATTGATATCTAGTTAGCCTAGGCCAGTTCCCTGCATGAACAAAATATTGCGTTACCATAGCAACGAAAAATAACTTATTAGAAGTGTCAGTGTAAAGTTTGACGTCAAAAAAGTAAATCAGAGTTACGCAATAAATTAAAAGAAAAAATATGTCCACCGAAATTGTGAAAATCGAAAAATTGGAGTATCGAGCCATCATCAAGTACCTGTATTTAAAAGGGTTAAGAGGTAAGCAGATTTACGAAGATATGCTTAATACACTTGGTGATCAATGTCCTTCGTATGCGACCCTGAAAAATTGGACTGCAAGCTTCAGAAGAGGTAAATTTTCCATTGAAGATGATGACCGATAGAGAAGACCAGTTTCTGTGTCAGTCCCCGAAAATATAGATTAAGTTCATGACATGATTTTAACAGACCGTCGAATTGGGCTAAAACGGATATCTGAAACACTGATTATTTCATACGAACGCGTTCATCATATAGTTTACGTCAATTTGGACATGAGAAAAATTGCTGCAAAATGGATCCCCAAATGTTTGAATGTTGACCAAAAGCGTGCAAAAGCGTTCGATCTGTGCTCGATTTGAAAACGATGTAGACTCCTTAAACCGAATTGTTACTATGGATGAGACTTTGGTATATTTCTACGATCCAAAAACAAAGCAACAATCGATGGAATGGCGACACTCCGATTCTCCAAGACCTAATAAGTTTCGTGTCCAAAAATCTGCTGGAAAAGTTCTTGCTTCAGATTTTTGGGATTGCCATGGAGTAATCATGATTGATTTTTTGGATAAGGGTAGAACAATAACTGGAGAATACTATTCGACATTACTGACCACTCTACGGGAAAAAATTAAAGAGAAAAGACGCGGAAAGCTATCCAAAGTTGTTTTGTTTTTGCAGGACAACGCCCCTGCACACAAATCTCATGTTGTCATGCAAAAAATTCGTGGTTTAGAGTTTGAATTACTAGAACACCCCCCTTATTCACCAGATTTGGCTCCGTCCGACTATCATCTCTTTTCTCAACTGAAAAAAGTTTAAAAAGGTAGTAACTTTTTTTCCAACAAGGAGGTAATAAAAGCTGTGGAGTTCTGGTTTGCAGAGCAAGGAGAAGTATTTTTTTGAAAGGTCTAGAGACGTTGCAGGTTCGCTGTAATAAATGTATCCAATTAAGAGGAGAATATGTTGACTAATAAAATATTTTGACATTGAAATTTTGTTTGGTTCTATAGTAGGCTAAGAATTCTTGAAAATACAGTGCCCGTCATAAAGTATGTTGCATGTGGGACAAAAATTTGTTATTAGAACGTTGAATAAAGAATGATGGTTGATCGATTTTGCATCTCCGACAACCTGATAATCGATTTGGACATCTGTCACGTGATCGCTGGTATGGCGTCAAATCAAAATATTTAGAACGCTCAGAAATTGTAATTGATCATAAATATGATTTCCATTTTCAGAAATTAACTAGTGACTTGATTGCCTATAGTCCGAGACCTGGGGGACTTTTTTGGGTTGGTATCAGAGGTATAACTTGTTTAATGATACTTTCATGATATCTGAATATGAAAACGTAGGCCTGGCTGAAGGGTAGTGGGGCCGAACCTATCCTGGAATTTTCAAATTTGTACGAAATTTTCTTCGCAAAAAATAATATTGAAGCATTTCGAAGTTTTGATACCTTCAAATTTAATATTTGAGGAGTTGCAGAAGAGAAAAGCCCGATACAGTCTGGTTCAAAACTAAGCCAGGTATCTGCAAAATTACTCTTCAATTAAATCGAAAAAATGTATTTGAGGCACGATGAGATTTTAACAGTCATATTTGTCTATGAACATGAATATTTTCAACACGATAGATCATTTTCGTCTGACATTCTACCTGCCAGGTGGTCATCAACAGAGCCGGATTTGAGAGGGGACAGGCTGGGCAGCTGCCCGGGGCCCCACAAAAGAGGGGCCCCCACACATATAAGAATTATCCGCACATTGAGAGAATTATACTATTTTATGCATCATGCAAACCAAACACATTTGTATATCACAATTATAATTAAAACTTATTAACAAGGCGCTACTCCACTGATTACTACTACAGTGGTGCAGTGACAACATTCGTGCATGTTGGGTCGCGTAGGCGTAGGAATGTAGGAACGAGCTTAAACGAGTTAACGCGAATCAGCGAATGCGTCAAATCGCTAGGTACCGACTGAGACGGAGTAGATATTATTCGTCCATCACCAAAACGCGAGCATAGCTAACTCAAACTAATAGGAAAACTAGTGACTTTAGTGTAATTTAGCAAATTTATTAGCCTGTAGGTAGGTTCTATTTTATTTTTCATATGATTAAATTTACCAGGGGTACCCAGACAACACAGGTTTTTTCAAATTGTTTGTATGAAATGTTCCACTCTTACTAAATTATTCACTAAAGTACTTTCAGTTCAAGTTATATTCTTCAAGTCATATTTCGACATTACTTGTTCATTTTAGGGTATCGATCGACATAAGGGAAAGCGAAATCATGAGAGTGGCGCCCAAAAACGCAAACTCGCTCAAGATAAAAATAAAAGATATTCAGAAGTCATTGCAAAAAACAGCCTATGACTGATTTTCTAATAACAACTCCTTCCACTCCTACTGGTGAATCTTCCACAGGAAAACAAATCAATGACGACGATGAAATTCTTGTAGAATATTAAGATAGGAACCATGTCAAACATCCAAGATTTTAACGATCGATGCCACAAAAGGTGAGAAAAAAGAAGAAAAGAAATATTTTCAATCAGATTCCATTATTTCAACAAGAAAATCTGGAAAAGTGCCAGGACTTTAATCACTAATCTTAATTTACATATTCTTATTTTACTTTGTATCGACCAAGTAACTGATATTCATTTGTATTACATATTTTCAAATGAACATTATGTATTTATAAAAGTAAAGTGCAATTTTTGTTTTTTTTAATGGTAGTAAGTAGGGCCCCCAAACGAATTCTGCCCAGGGGCCTCACAGATCTAAATCCGGCCCTGGTTGAAGTGTGATAAAGCACGTATGTCGTATCTTGTCCACCATTTGCGGTTCCATCAACTCTGACCCGTCGAATTCACTCTTTACATCCCTTCGTGTTCACTTTGAGAAAATGCCGAACATCTCTTTCCCAGTGCTCGTTCGTCTAACGAACGGCAAAGCTATGGAACTCACTGCCTCAAGAGGTGTTCCCTGAGGCATACAGCCTGCAGAAATTCAGGAAGACCAATTCTTACTCACTTTCGCTCGGCTATCAAGGTGTTCTCCGAACTTTACAGGATTCTCCATTTCGTAGAACCAGAAAAAAATCAATTTTTTTCATAGTTATCCTGCTGCTTAATTCGTGTACAAATAAGATTTTCATAAACTGTTAAGACATTGTCAGTAATTTTCATATAAAACAATTTTTAACTAAATTTATTCTATCACGTACGCATACCACGTCCAATAACCAAAGAAATCACTGGTAGCATAACAATTGGAAATTATTGCATTTATTGCCACCCGGTGTTGAACGCATTACTGCATTGTAATTGAATGAAGGGTATTCTTCGACAAATAATGGCAATGACATTCATTTACTGAAGTCAACCCCACTTTGATATATGTCTCCATAGTATAAATAATCGACATTCTCCATGAAAGGTATCAGTTGAAAATTGTTCCTCAAGTAAAAATCAAAATGTTCAAATTCGTGAGTGTTGTTTATTATCGATAATATCAATTCAGTGCCATCAAAAAACTCAAAATCATGTTTCTGTGGAGTACCATTGAATGGAGAGTTGATTTTTAAGTAAAATTGTGGAAAGTAGATATTAAGTGTATTAAGAAATATCAATAGCTATCTTTTTGGTAATTTTCAGTTTCAATGCAATCCTACTCTCAATTGCACTATGTCGAAATCATTGAAACTGATCTCTACATTTTTTGTTGTTGTAATGGATCTCTACATTTGGATAACTTACATGTTGATTATGATTTTCTTGAATCTTGTTTATTTAATTTTTACATACACGTGATAACTAACAACACTGTCATTGTATCGATACATGAAAATAATTGATTCTTTCCTTCTAGTACATCTTCGTTGCCATTGTCGCCTTTGCTGTAGCTACCCCAGCACCCGAAGCTAAAGCTGACCCAAAAGCATCGCCTGACCCTAGCCTGATTGCTGCTGCTTATACTGCCCCTGTTGTCGCCGCTCCTGTTGCCTATGCATCTGCCTATTCTGCTCCATTGGCCTATTCTTCTCCGTTGGCCTATTCTAGTTACGTGGCCCCATCTGCATATTCCGCAGGGTACACTGCCTTTTCACCTTACACAGGATCTTATGTCGTTTTGTAAGATGCTAAGTGAAATTACGTCAATAAAAATATTACGAATTTGAAGTGATTCGTTTGAATTTAGAAAGAGTTAACTGATCGTGTCGACTGGGAATAATCCTCCACAATTCACTGTTGCGTTAATAATTGACAGTGCTGCTCCTAAGGTGGCGTATGGAGTTAGTAACAAGGCTTATCCAGAACACACGGCTAATGACCATAGCAGTCGATGCAAAAACACAAAAAAATGTGTAGATACATTTTTTTTTATATTGCGAAATAATTCCATTATTGTTTTTCTGGTAATGTCGGAATATCGGAGTATTGAATAATAATAGATTATTTCTTCAAGAGTAAGAGTGATAGTTCATGTGGAGAAGCTGAACGTTTATTTGCCGAAAGTAAAATTAAGTCAACTTAGCCAAATAAACTCACTTTTACTCCGAATAAAATAATATTCGATTTCATCCGCAAACGTATTCAGATAAACTAAAAATAGGTAAATATCGAGAGTGAGGAGTAAGGACTCCCACTGATTAGCAAGAAAATTAACAAAATAATCAGGACGCTTTGGAAGAAATCAAATCATATAACCAACTCCACGCGTCACAGTATCGGAGTATGTGCTGAGATTTTCGAAAGTATTTATTGATTCAACGTTCTGAATTGTAGCCATTATGGAATGAGCTCCTTAAAGAAACGAAGTGAAACCTAAATTTTTCACCACAACATTTATTTGACCCCAAGAGAAGAAAATTGGGTTGTTGTCAAAGCTGCTTTGGCAATAACTTGTCAACATAATCCTAACAAAACTATGTTTTCGAGCATAGACATGCTCATCTTCAGTTAAAAAAACAGGTCAAACACTAATTACAAGTTTGAAAAAATTCTTAAATTAACAAAGATGGATACTCGCATGGCATGCAAACGTAACAGATAAGGAAGAAAATTAATTGAATTATGAATATCGTTAAGGGGAAATGGTAGGTGACCATTCCTTTGTCGAAAGAAGCAACATAGGTTGATCTTCATTAATAAAAAAGTTTTTGTTGAAGACGATAACAATAGCTATCGAAAGGAAACTGAGATTGGTAGCAATATGAAGCTGTGGAAAAATATCGAAGGTTTTTGACATTAACGTGCCATCTACAAGAAAGAAACTGCAAACTCAGTGAAAATAATGTGGGTATCCAACCTCAAAACGGTTGATCACTGGAACAAGTGACAAAACAAAATAATTGGGAAGGAAACTGCAATTCACAGAAAACTATAATAGAATATTCTTGATTCTCGATAAAGGACCCCGCACACCTTATATGGGAAAATGGCTCCCGTCAAATATCTTGAATTTTTGATATGTTGTAGAATTGATCATTCTGATTAAATGTTCCATTGGGCGCAACACGATCCTTCGACTAGTCTTCGAGATACAGGGTGTTGAATATAAAAAATATTCACTTTTCATCACTCCGTATCTCCCAGGTTATGGATTTAGTTCTGATTTATGTTTTGTGGTATTATCATCACATTCCTGTATGACCAATTCATGAGAAATTCATATCAAAATCTTTTCGTAGTACAGGGCGATTTCACTTGATAATAATGTTTTTGGGACACCTTGCAATAATAAACCCACCTAAAATGACCAAATTCTCGTGAAGAATGTTAAATGATGTGCTTCATCGTATACAGAATCGAGTGATGTGAATTTGAAAAATTAGTTGTACTTTAATAAATTAAAACCTTGATTTTTTCATCACCCTATAGCTCATAAGGGAGTCCGAAAAGGAAGCAATATTTTTCCATGGGAGAATTTAAAATACTTTCATTCAGATTGTAGAAAATTCACATCGGAATCCTATGACGCGTTTTTCATATAAAAGACGAAAAATGTGTGAATCAATCTAAGATCTTTACATTTTCCCATTACTATATTTTCACTCCAGTTTTCGGCGGATTTGCTATAGTTCCTCCTCATCGGGCCTCTTCCATTCGAAATTTTGATTTTTCAATAAAATAGTTATCAGTTATAACACCGTACAATAGCGTACCGTATCCCTCAAAAAAAAGCCATGACTCGAATTATTAACTGCAGCATCGTCTAGTAGGCGATTCAATAGAGAAGTAATTTTTTCATGCTTGGTGTTTCTCAGAAGTCATATTATACTTGTTTCATTCGCAGAAATATCTCTTTTCGAATTTTCAGTCTATAATACAATAAAATTGTGAAAGTCTCAAAATAGCATCATTAACAAGTGAATTTTCAGTGAATTCGTCATACAAGGATGTGATGATAATACCACAAAAGATAAATCCGAACTAAATTATAACTAGGGAGATACAGAGTGATGAAGAGTGAATATTTCCCATATTCACCACCCATTTTCCCATATAAGGGGGGTCCTTTTTATCGATTCTCGAGAGGATTCTATAGTTGAATAAGTCTATAGTCGAAATGCAGTGCCCGTCATAAAGTATGTTGCATGTGGGACAAAAATTTGTTATTAGAACGTTGAATAAAGAATGTTGGTTGATCGATTTTGCATCTCCGACAACCTGATAATCGATTGGGACATCTGTCACGTGATCGCAGGTTGAAATTGAATATTCAGAACGCTCAGAAATTGTAATTGATCATAAATATGATTTCCATCTTCAGAAATTAACTAGTGACTTGATTGCCTATAGTCCGAGTCCTTGAGTTGGTATCAGAGGTATCAGAGGTATAACTTGTTTAATGATACTTAGATGATATCTGAATATAAAAACGTAGGCCTGGCTGAAGGGTATTGGGGCCGAACTGATCCTTGAATTTTCAAATTTGTATGAAATTGTCTTTGCAAAAAATAATTTTGAAGCATTTTGTAGTTTTGATACATCTGTCACGTGATCGCTGGTATGGCGTCAAATTGAAATATTTAGAACGCTCAGAAATTGTAATTGATCATAAATATGATTTTCATCATCAGAAATTAACTAGTGACTTGATTGCCTATAGTCCGAGACCTGGGGGACTTTTTTGGGTTGGTATCAGATGTATGACTTGTTTAATGGTACTCTCATGATATCTGAATATAAAAACGTAGACCTGGCTGAAGGGTAGTGGGGCTAGAATTTTCAAATTTGTATGAAATTTTCAATGCAAAAAATAATTTCGAAGCATTTAATATTTGAGGAGTTGCAGAATAGAAAAGCCCGATACAGTCTGGTTTGAAACTAAGCCAGGTGTTTGTAAAATTACTCATGTAATAAATCGAAAAAATGTATTTGAGGCACGATGAGATTTTAACAGTCATATTTTTCTATGAAAATTAATGTTTTCAAAACGATAGATCATTTCCGTCTGACATTCTACCTGCCAGGTGGTCATCAACATTATATAAGAGCGAATAAATAGCGCTGTGGGTAGGTTGAAGTGTGATAAAGCGCGTATGTCGTATCGTGTCCACCATTTGCGGTTCCATCAATACTGACCCGTCGAATTCACTCTTTCCATCCCTTCGTTTTCACTTTGAGAAAATGCCAAACATCTCTTTCCCAGTGCTCGTTCGTCTAACGAACGGCAAAGCTATGGAACTCACTGCCTCAGGAGTTGTTCCCTGAGGCATACAGCCTGCAGAAATTCAGGAAGACTAATTCATACTCACTTTCGCTCGGCTATCAAGATATTTTTCGAACTTTACAGGATTCTCCATTCCGTAGAACCAGTAAAAAATCATTTTTTTTCAGTATTATCCTGCTGCTTAATTCGTATCCAAAGACGATTTTCCTAAACTGTTAAGACATTGTCAGTAATTTTTATATAAAACAATTTTTAACAAAATTTATTCTATCACGTACGCATACCACGTCCAACAACCAAAGAAATCACTGGTAGCATAACAATTGGTAATTATTGCATGTATTGCCACCCGGTGTTGAACGTATGACTGCATTGAAATTGAATGAAGGGTATTCTTCGACAAATAATGGCAATGACATTCATTCACTGAAGTCAACCCCACTCTGATATATGTCTCTATAGTATAAATAATCGACATTCTCCATGAAAGGTATCAGTTGAAAATTGTTCCTCAAGTAAAAATCAAAATGTTCAAATTGGTGAGTGTTGTTTATTATCGATAATATCAATTCAGTGCCATCAAAAAACTCAAAATTGTGTTTCTGTAGAGTACCATTGAATGGAGAGTTGATTTTTAAGTAAAATTGTGGAAAGTAGATATTGAGTATATTTATGAATTGAGAAATATTAATAGTTATTTTATTGGTAATTTTCAGTTTCACTGCATTCTTACTCTTGAAATCATTGAAACTGATTCTCTTACATGTTGATTATGATTTTCTTGAATCCTGTTCATTTATTATTTCATATACATCATAATAAACAACACTGTCATTGATTCGACACATGAAAATGATTGATTCTTTCCTTCTAGTACATCTTCGTTGCCATTGTCGCCTTTGCTGTAGCTACCCCAGCACCCGAAGCTAAAGCTGACCCAAAAGCATCGCCTGACCCTAGCCTGATTGCTGCTGCCTATACTGCCCCTGTTGTCGCCGCTCCTGTTGCCTATGCATCTGCCTATTCTGCTCCATTAGCCTATTCTGCTCCGTTGGCCTACTCTAGTTACGTGGCTCCATCTGTATACTCCGCAGGGTACACTGCCTTTTCACCTTACACAGGATCTTATGTCGTATTGTAGGATGCTGATTGAAATTGCGGCAATAAACATGTTTTGAATTTTCAGTGATTAGTTTCAATTTAAAGTAGTGACCAAACCCTCCTAAACAAATAATTAATTCATTACAAATCCGGAAGCCATTGAATTCAACATTCAGTTTTATAATACTGTGAAAAGTCCAGCCTCACACACTCAGAAACAATTTGCGATTGTTCCCTGTACTTCCTAGGGGAATTTCATTATTCAAATAAAATATCTCTCATCAACTTCCATTAACAAGTTTCATTATGAATTCCGTCATATTTCCATAGAAAGAATTGATTCAAGCCATAACTGAATGTTACAGATGATCTAAGGCAAGGAATAAGTAGAAATAAGAATTATTGTTCAAATATTAAATGTTTTTCTTTTTCATAATGCGAAGGAATTCCATTATGTTTGTTTTCTTGTAACGTCGGAATATCTGAGTTACAAAATATTTTATGCATAAGCATACTGCAGAAGAAAATGAAAAGATAGTTAAGTATTTGGATATGTAATTTTTCATTCAACAATTATATTATAGCCCGTGAAAAACCAGGCTAATTTGAAAACATTTTACGTATTTATGCGCCTGAAAAAATAGTTTTGGTTTGATTTTGAGACAGTTAGTTGTCTGTTAATAATATAACATCTTCTTGTAGTAGGTAAATAATCTGTTCCAAAAGACGGTACAAAACCTTATAAAAATGGGTTCCACCATAATTTGATAATTATTTGATATTTTGTTCGTTTCAATCCCCTTCACCATTTTGACAAGTTGAGTATAAGTATGATTAGGAGAACCGCTAGAGGGCAGCAAAGCTGAATAATCCAAAATGCATAGAAAAATCATTATTTATTTGATAGCAATGCATTTTTGAAGCAAATATTTTTTCCTGAATTTGATCACTTGCTGTTATTGATGTAATTCGAGGAACATAATTTCACCTACCGATAAACTCTTCATTAGAAGCAAACTTTTCACTCCATTAGTCTCAATCTACGTTCTACTTGTAGTATATGCTCAGTTTGATAACTACTAGTGACAAATAAATTTACCATAGATGAAAAATGATTTACTCTCAAATATCTCATATACATAAATTTACAAAGAAAAGTATTAGTTGCTAGTGTCCTCCAGAAGCATAATTTTCAGACTATTATGATTGTTTTGGTTTACTTGGCCTTATCAAATGACTAACTTTTGGGTAGTTTATTATTGTCTTACCTTTAATAGCTTTCATTCCATCTTTGGTATCAGGATCCACCAGACTCAATGAAAATATTCAACTGCCCTCAATTAACGGTTAATAGTTTTTCAAAGAAGGATTAATCGTGTTTTATAAAGCCTTATTTTCAATAAAGTCATTTTATCCTTAAGTTCACAATGCGAATAATGGTTCGGTTGCACCAAGGAAGCAATGATTCAGTTCATACTCTAAGAATGTGTATTTGCATAGCTAGGAAAATACACTACTCATGAAAAACTATGGAGATAGAGATTGCAGTTTTAATGAGAATATTTTTTTGGGATCTAGTTGTTGATATGGAGAGAAACATACAACATTTTCATGGTTCTTTCAAAGATATCATCGTCGGTAAAACCTGTCTCAAAATCAGAAGTTTCGGAACATCAATTGTTGAATCTATTTGTTTTCAGTATGAATGAATGCATAAGCATGCAAGCTTATGTCTTTTACCATTATGTTCATAACAAATCCAAGTTATGTGTATAACATTGAGTAGAATTAGAACTTTCTGGCTATTGAAAAAAAGGAGGTGATGAAGAAAGGAAATGAAAATATGTAAATTTATAATATTTTTACAGTCTTTTGGAAAACTCTCCTGAACCTATTATACATAAAATCTCAATTCTATATAAATGTTGAGTCAAATCCACATTCTACATACCAACAAGTGAAATACAGATATCAAACTAACATTATTCACAAAACTAACAACAGTGATCACCACAGTGATAACAGTGTAAATCTGGCTCACCATATAACACGTCCACATACAACTATCTACTAACTCAAATGCTTGAATTGGAATGACGCCAGTTTTGCTAAAGCGGTGATGAAATCCTCCTTACAGGTGGGGTGGTTACTCTCCCTGTTGATCCCAAACTGGTCGAAAATCAATAAGTAGGTGAACACGTTATATTTCCGTAGGAACACCAACTTCTACTGCAGATAAATTGTTGTATTATGCCTGTAATGCGAGTCTCTGTTTTGATAATATAATTTTCAGAAACCCAAAATTGAAAAATTCTGAACGCATGAACTTGTAGCTATAATAATGTTAACATACAGCAAGTGCTTCGAACTTCGTATAATGTCAGGTCAACATTTTACTAGCGCTCGAAAAGTGTATATTCATATTTATCTACTTTGTGTTTCTGAAAAGTATATCATAACAACAGAGACTCGTGTTACAGGCATAATACAACAGTTTATTTGAAGTAGAGCTAAGTGTTCCTACGATAATGAAATTGTTCACCTATTTGTTGATATGCGACCAGTTTGGATTCAATCGGTAATAACCGTTGCACTGATCATCAATGTTTTCGCAAAACTGGCACCATTCCAATTCCAGCATTTGAGTTAGTAGTTGTATGTGGACGTGTTACATCGTGTGCCGGAATTATACTATTATTACTGTTGTGCTGTGTGAATAGTGTTAGTTTGATTTATGTATTTTACTTGTTGGTATGTAGAATGTGGATATTGACCTAACATTTCTAGAGTTTTGAAATAATATGTATAATAGAATCAGGAGAATTCTGCAAAAGACTGAACAACAGTTTTGTTTCAATAAAAATATTAAAAATTTACATATTTTTATTTCATTTCTTCATTATCTTCTATTTTCAATTTTCAGAACGTTCCAACGCCCGTATGCACCGTGTACTATCGAATTCTAATCGACTGTATGTATCTGATTCTCCCATGAAATCAACTATAATGCCATCTCACTTATTTGCTGAAAAATCAATTAATCCGGATTAAGTACATACGTTGCATTCGGGAGTAAGTCTACATTATGATTCATAATGAGGACAGACATCAGTTTGCCTACTTGTTCATTCATTCATACTGATGAATACAAACAGTTTCAACAAAGTTCCGAAATTTTTAATTATGAAACAGGTTGTACTGGGTGATCCAGTAAAGGTATGGCTAGAGGCGATAATTTGTCTACAAGAACCGTCAAAATATTCAATACTTTTTCCACATCAACTCATTGTTCACGAAAAAATATTGTCATAAAACTGCAATCTCTTTCTCCAGTTTTTCTTGAGTAGTGTATTTTGCTAGCCTGTATATGCCATGCAAGTACGTTTTCTTAGAGTATAAACTGAATCATTGTTACCTTGGTGCAACCGAACTATTCACATCATTTTGAATTCAAGAATGAAATAAATGTTTCGAAAATAAGGCTTTATAAAAAACAAACGATCCTTCTTTGAAAAACTGATAACTCTAAACTGAGGGCAAGTAGATATTTCAATTGAGTCCGTTGTATCCTGATACCGAAGATGGAATGAAAGCTATTAAAGGTAAGACAATAATAAACTACCCAATAGTGAGTCAGTAAACTAAAATTACTATAATAATCTAAAAATGTTGCTGCAGTAGAATACTGTATAGTAGCAACTAATATATTTTTAGTAGATTTAAGTATATGAGTTATTTGAGAGTAAATCATTCTTCATCAATGGTAATAACTTGTCACTAGTAGTTATCAAACTGAGCACCTACTGCGAATAAAACGTAGATTGAGGCTTATAAGATAAAAGGTTTGCTTCTAGTAAAGAGTTTAATATTGTTAGGTTACATTGCGCTCCTGAAATTACATCAATAACAGTAAGTGATCAAATTCAGGAATTTAATTTTTCTTGTGGCTAATAAATCGTGTACTTGTCCCATATAGTTTGAAAATTTTCACTTGGTGGTATGCAAATTTTACTTACTACTATTAATTTTTTTTTCCGTGAACACTATTTTTTGTATTGAGCTAATCATTGTTGAAGAATGTGCCCTGTATACAACGTTAGTGATGTTGCTAAACATTTTTTGTTTTCTGTTGTTTAATAAATAAATCAATAACTTTCAATTTGTACAATAGATTTGTCAATATATATTTTCAAATAGTATTTTCATTCAATAAGAGGTTTACAGTCCATAGAATTCACTAAAAATATAATAAAAAGAAACCAACGTCAACATTGGTCCAGACGAGTCGGGTATTTGGCAGTTGGATTTTGGAAATTGAGAATTGTATTGAAGAGGACGAGGGGGTGTCAAGAATATAGTCGCCATTTCTGGGTTAAGGTCAGTCATCCATTCCTCACCGGTTCCTTCATTGAATATATCCTTATTCCTACCAATCTCCTATTTCTTACCTAGCCTACCCTTCGAGAGTTGAGAGTCATTATTCAGTTTGGGTTTCAATTCAGTTGAAATGTCTGAAAATTTGAATATTTTGAAATTGAGACGAGGCCAAATTAAGGGAAAGCTTACTCGTTTTCAAACGTTTTTCCAATTATTGGATATAAATAATTTAGGAGCGAATCAAATTAATCAATTGGATCTGAGAATCCATAATATTGATAATATTCTTGATGAATTTGATAGAGTTCAATCCGAAATAGAGTCATTTGACCAAAATATTGAGAGTGATGACAGAGAAACGTTTGAAAACATGTATTTTAGTTTGATTACTGATGCCAAAAAGGTTTTAGAAGATTTCCACAGAATTACTAACCTTGATATGAATGCAACAATATCTGGCCATCAATCGTTATTGAATCCAGGGAATAATACTAATACAATTAATCATTCATTAGTAAAATTACCTACTATCACTTTACCAAGTTTTGGTGGTGACTATCAAGATTGGCCTGAATTTCGTGATGGATTCAGAGCTTTGGTGGATGAGAATCCTTCATTAGCTCCAATTCAAAAATTTTATTATTTGAGGTCATCGCTAAATAAGGATGCTTCAGAAATTATTAAATCAATTGAAGTAACTTCAAGTAATTATGATGTAGCTTGGAAAATACTCATTGAAAGATATGAAAATAAAACTCTGATGATTCACAACCACATCAAAGCAATTTTTGAATATCCACAAATGCAAAGAGAATCGCATGTGGATTTGAGACATTTATATGATTCCACCATCAAACATTTGCGTTCTTTGAACTCTTTGGGGGAGAAAACTGAAGAATGGGATCGACTGATTATATACATTTTATGCAGCAAATTTGACAATATAACTAGACGTGACGGGGAATCTGAAAAGTATGAGAAAGATTTACCGTCTATGCAAGATATGAATAAGTTTCTCAAAGATAAATGCGAAATTTTGGAAAAAATAGAAATGAATAAATCGGAACGAAGTAAATTACCTCACAATAAAAAGATTTCCAGTCACAGTTTAGTATCTAGTACTAAAGATTGCCATTTTTGTCACGGTTCCCATTTGATTTACAACTGCAGTTCATTTTTACAACTTCCAATTGAACAACGAATTGTAGAAATTAAAAATAGGAAACTGTGTTTGAACTGTCTGAAAACGTCTCATTCTTCTTGGAATTGTAAAGCAAAAAGGTGTATAAAATGTAATAAGCCTCACAATTCACTCATTCATATAAACCTTCCGAAATCAACTGACAGAACAGTAAATGTCACTTCCAACCAAATAACGTCAAATGAATTGTCAGATGGATTGTCTCCAATCCAAATTGATAATTTGCCCAATTCAAACTGTTCCCACGAGCAAATTCCGTCAATAAATGAATCGACAAACTGCAAGGTTTCTGCATATAGTGAAAAATGTAAATTAGAATCTTATAATCCCTACGATAATGGTACGAAGAGTTTTGGAGAAGTGTTATTGTCAACTGCATTGGTACATGTCGTTGTCAATGGAAAAATATATAAAGGGCGTGCTCTTTTAGATGGAGGATCACAGAGTAATTTCATTACAGAAATTTTCTGTGACAAATTAAATATTGAAAAAAGAAAAATCAATCATTTAGTAAAAGGTGTAGGACAAGTTGCAATGAACTTGACCGAACAAGTGAATATATGTATGCAGTCAAGAGATGGTAATTATTCAACGAATATCAAATGTTTAGTTATTAAAAAAATAACAGAAAAATTACCAAAAATTTCATTTGACAACAAATTAGTCTCTATTCCAGATGGATTTTTCTTAGCAGATCCTTCTTTCAACATATGTAGCGAAATTGACATATTACTGGGTTCATAGATTTTTTGGTCTATTTTGTCTTCAGGTCAAATAAAATTGGGGAAAAATATGCATATTCTCCAAAATACTGAATTGGGTTGGGTAGTAGCTGGTAATTTGTGTTCAACTGACAATGAAATATCATCAATAAATCATTTTCTTACTGAAGACGATGAATTGACTAATAATGAAATTTCCAAATTTTGGATTATTGAAGATATCGTAAATGAAAATAAAATAATGTCCGAAGAGGAAAGATATTGTGAAACACATTTTAAGGAGACTACCAAGCGTGATGATTTAACTGGTAAGTTCATAGTCAAAATTCCTTTTAAAGACTCAGTTGATTTATTGGGTGGTTCTAGAGAAATCGCCTTGAGGAGATTCGTTTCTTTGGAAAAGAAATTCATGAAAAATCCATCTCTCCGAGAAGATTATACTAGTATTTTGAAAGAGTATGAAAATCTTGAACACATGACAGAAATTGATAATGATAAACCAGATGAAAATGAATATTTTCTACCACATCATGCTGTTTTTAAGGCATCTAGTGTAACAACGAAATGTCGCGTAGTTTTTGATGCTTCCGCGAAAACTGATTCTGGTTTATCATTGAACGACACTCAATGTGTAGGTCCAGTTTTACAGAGAGATTTATTTTCAATATTATTAAATTTCAGAATCTATAAATATGTTCTCACAGCAGATATCTCTAAAATGTACAGGATGGTTTTAATTGATCCTGAGATCAGAGACGATTCCAAAAAATATTTTGGCGTTCTGATCCCAGTAAAAATTTGAAAATTTTTCATTTAAATACTGCTACATTTGGCACTTCTTCAGCTCCATATCTTTCAATTAAATGTTTAATGCAACTAGCTGAAGAAAATAGAGATAGATTTCCACTTGCTAGTAAGGTAATAGCTGAAAATTTTTATGTTGATGATTTGTTGACGGGATCCGATTCAGTTGCAGAATTGTTGAAAATTCAAAAAGAAGTTTCAATGATTTTGTCTAGTGCTGGTTTTGAATTGAGAAAATGGCTATGTAATGAATCTGATCGAAAAATTCTCCATTAACCAAGATTTACAAGCCAGTATTTTAGAGATAGGTAATGAGAGTAATAAAACTTTAGGTGTATATTGGAATCCTTCATCAGACGAAATTGTATACAAAATTTGTGAATTTGGAAATAATATATCAGATAATATATCAGCCATCACCAAACGAAAAATGTCATCTATCATTTGTCAAATATTCGATCCTCTTGGGCTTGTGGGACCTGTGATAATAATTGCAAAAATTTTCATGCAAGAATTATGGAAATTAAAAATAGAATGGGATCAAAATATTCCTCAAAATATTTTTACGAATTGGTTAAAATTTCAAAGTGAGTTAGTTCAGCTGAATATCTTAAAAATACCAAGATGTTCCATAATTTTTAATAGAAAATCAGTAGAAATCCATGGTTTCTCGGATGCTTCCGAAAAAGCATATGGAGTTTCGATTTATATAAGGTCGGTAGATTCAGATGGAAATATATTATCTAATATATTGTGTGCGAAGTCAAGGGTAGCTCCCTTGAAGCAAATAAGTATCCCAAAATTAGAGTTATGTGGAGCTCTCTTGTTAGCAAATCTAGTAGATAAGGTAATTCAGTCATTTGATATTGATTTTACTCACAGATTTTATTGGACTGATTCAAAGATTACTTTATCTTGGATTAAGGGTGATCCTACGAGGTGGAAAATCTTCGTTGCTAATAGAGTTACTGAAATAAATTCTATTACAAACATGAATGACTGGCATTATGTGAAATCTGATGAAAATCCCGCAGACATAATTTCGAGAGGCATGTACCCTGAATCATTGTTGAAATCTAAACTATGGTGGCATGGCCCCTCTTGGTTATTGAAGCAAACAATATCTTGGAATGATAAAAATGTTGAATTTTCCTTTGAGATTCCTGAGCAAAGACATACAATTATGTCGTTGATTATTTCTTCAGATAGCAATTTCATGATTAATTTAATCTCACGATATTCTTCATTTCAAAAGTTACAGAAGGTGTTGGCCTATATTTTAAGATTTATAAAAAACTGTAGAAATCAGCAAAAACAAATTGGTTCACTCATACCTGAAGAATTAGAAATGTCATCAAGAATCTTATTTAAAACTGTTCAGATTGAATCTTTTCCAGAAGATTATAAACATATCTTTTCCGGTAAAACGTTATTGAGAAAGAGTAAACTTTTGTCATTAAATCCTTTCATTCATGATTCTCTCATGAGGGTTGGTGGCAGGATAAAGAATAATAAAAATCTATCTTTCGAGGAAAAGCACCAAATACTTTTACCTAATAAACATGTACTTACCAATTTAATTTTAATCAATGAACATGAAAGATTAATGCATTGTGGTATCCAACAATTGCTTTTTTCCGCAAGGCAAAGATTTTGGCCACTATCCGCCAGAAATATTTGTAAAAAAATTGTTAAAAATTGTATACATTGTATTAAGGCTAGGCCTAAAGAATCAACATACATCATGGGAAATTTACCAGAATGCAGAGTAAATTGCTCATTTCCTTTCCAAAACGTTGGCGTAGACTATGGTGGTCCATTTGCCATCAAAGATAGGAAACTTCGCGGTGCTAAAATTATTAAAGGCTATGTATGTCTTTTCATATGTATGAGCATAAAGGCTGTGCATTTGGAGCTGGTGACAGATCTCACCACTGAATCATTTCTTGCCGTACTAAGACGATTTATGAATAGGCGAGGAAAACCTAGCAATATATATTCAGATAATGGCTCTAATTTCGTCGGCGCCAGCAATGAAATTAAAAGGTTGTTTTCATTTCTTACTAAAGAAAAAGACTCGATTTCAAATAAACTTGTTGAGGAACAAATAAAATGGCATTTTATTCCAGCGAGATCTCCCACATTCGGTGGAATATGGGAAGCTGGTATAAAGAGTATGAAATTTCATCTGAAAAGGGTTTTGGGAAATTATTCATTCACATATGAAGACTTTTCAACTGTTTTGGTTCAGATTGAGGGAATTCTCAACTCTCGACCCCTTTATCCAATATCCTCTGATCCCGAAGACTTAACTGCCTTAACTCCTGCCCATTTTCTGATTGGTCGGCCGTTTACTGAATTCCCAGAACTTGACATCAAGCATGTTCCTGAAAACCGTTTGAAGAGATTTCAACATCTACAGTACGTGATACAGCATTTGTGGGCACGATGGCAGTTCTCAATCACTAAAGTAGCATTTCGCGCACTAGATACAAAAATAACTAATCATTCTTCATTCCGTATATTCCGTCACATTCGGTAATCGTTATGGACAAAGACAATAATTCCAGTCAAGATCAAAAAATTCCGAAAAGCAATACGAACAAAGCCGATATAATCAAGTTCATGGAGAGTAAAAACATGGTAATAACCCAGAAGAACACGAAGAAGATACTATTGGAATTGACTGAGGGAGAAAATTTCAAGAAGGACTATGTGACTGATAAACTTTTTGAAAAACATGGTCATGTTGTCCTACGTGTGCCGCCATATTACTGCATTTTCAACCCCATGGAAATGATTTGGGTTGCTATTACAGGAATACTGAGGAAATTCAATGAATCTCCATAATTGAGTGGTTTAGTATTGAATAATATCAGAACAGTGGCAGATGGAATGTCTGGAAGTGATAATTTGTATAATTTGTTTTTACGAAACTCCCAGGTTTTCGGGAGAAAACCCGTCAAAAGCAGAGCTTGTGCGAGCAAGTGAGATCCGGGACCTACAGTTTAAATAAAAGTGGAATCCGAACCACTTCAGCTCAGTGACACACGACCGGGGATCGAACCCGGACCGTCTGGGTGGAAGCCAAACGCTCTAACACCTCGACCACTTCGGAAGAAATGTGTATCTCAGGAAGCCCCTACATCAAAAATATTTCTTTGAACTGAGCTAGGTCGTTTTATTTCCCGCATAGAAACAACTTCTGCTTCGCACAATCCCTGCCATTTTTTCAGAAACCAATGCCATCTTATAGGATTATCAAAAATAAATATTCATTCTATATGAAAGAAAAAATTATCCTTCGCCACTGTTTCATAAAAGATATGCCGACACTGAATGGAATTTCAGTGTTTCTGCTGTCACAACGTATAAACGTATAACTTGATGACTATAAACTTAATGGACTAATATAGAGGGTGTTTACTAAATTATGTCATTAATATCAGGTGGTGATTCCTTATCATATTTAATGAAAAAAGTTCATATAAACGTTCAAACTTGCTCTGTTTTCAAGTTTTATCAAAAAGTCGGTCATTTATTATTTACTCAAAAGTCCATTCGATGATTTTCATCAAACGTGGTGTGTTCATTAGCAATTACAAGGGGATTGTTTCCATGAGGTTGGATTCCAAATTATAAGTAGCGAAGGGTCACCTGATTGATAATTATGGTAGGAATCATTGTACGCCACTGTGTTTCTTTAACTTTCATATTTTTATCAGATAAACATTTAAAAATACAACTCTCTTTTGATGTGTCAATTTGATATAGCAACACTTTATCAATCTATAGATTTCCTTATTCAATTTGTTTCTACCTGAACTCTATTGTTGGTTTCGTCGTTGATGGAATATTTGTTGTGTCCCTGGGCCTATTATTGTCAACTGCTTCTATCAAAACTTAACAATACATTTGTGCATAAAGTTAAACAGAATTTCAACAAAATATGGAGTATTTAAAAAAGTTCATTCTCATAACTTTTTGAACTTTGGTGGTGGTGCGTAACCACCACTTCAACGCCACTGACTTCGATTTGACAAATTTTAGCTATTTCAAGTTAACAGCATTATAAGAAAGTTGTATTTTTAATTATTTCTTCTGATTATTTTCCGACATATCTTGCAACCAATAAAAACCATCAATTTAAAGCAATGATGAAGGTACTTTCAAACCAATCACAACATTATTATAGTGGGAATTTTCTACTTAGATTAATGCCTCGGGAGTATTCGTGGTATTTTGTTTTTAATGTGTGACAACAACTGATACTTTTGATTTGACGTCTGTCATCAGTTTGCACGCAAATTGAAAAATGAATTTAGATAACCGTAATGAATAAAAATGTTATATAGAGAATGTGTCTATGATTGGGGCATCAAAAAATAATTTATCGAATACCACACGAGAGTTCGAGAGTTCTCCACATTTTTTCTCAAACTTGTTGCCATTTGACAATAGCCACTCGAGCCCTTCGGGCTCTCATGTATATTGCCTAACAACAAGTTTTCGAAAAATCTGTCGAATTATTTTCACTTTATTCTCACTCTCTTGTGGTATTACAACTGAAAAAATATGAAACTTAGAGAAAAGCCACTTCAAATTTGAAATATGATATCATGAAAAGAATCCTCTTGCTGCTGCTAGTAACCAGAATTTACCAAAATCTTCAATAAGACTTTTGACTAATTGATGATATACCGATTTTTAAATGAAACCTTGACACCCCGTATCTTGGAAACGAAGCATGTTAGGACACACGTTTATATGAAATATTCTCCATAAAATATAACAAGGAATCGTCACTTGAAATTAATGAAATCATATAGTATACATCATTTATTCTTGTTTAATTTATAATAAAAATATTTTCAAAATTCGATACCTAATAAACGGTTGAAATTAGGATACAACCTGCCATACAAATATTGTCCAGAATCCTGAGAATACTTGAAATGTGGAATAATATACAGTGTTCCAGCGAAGATATAGCGACTTTGTTCCGTAATGACTTTTTGACTGATCCTGTATACCTATTTTTCTTGCATTGAAATAGATAAAAGTTTTGTTCTCTAATATTTTTTCACTATCTTACTTAGGAGGTTATCCACCATTGCAATGTTCTGTACTCATGGAATATTTATTGTAATTGAAAGTGCCACAAGCTTTATTGTGAATACCCTTTTTGGATATGATTCAGTAGAACATACACTGAAGACTCACCAATTCAAACGTTTTGATTTTATTTCAAAAATAGTTGTCTGTGATATGCCTCAATTAATTTATACTGTTCAATCACAAAGGTCTGCAACTAATTTGAAGTGGGGAGGATCCCAATGAACCTCTTTGCGAGCAACAGTCTGTCTGGCACTCAATTTTCTTATGCAATAAATGAACTGATTCTAATTAATATGCCGCAGAGCATACTAGTAACTTCTGGGTCAAAGTCACTGTGTAGTTCTCAGATCTTATTGCACATCATGTGTAAAATTATAATTACATTTTATATTTCACTCCGTTTATATTCAGTTGTCAAGACTAGGATACGAAATTACACTATCAAAACCGGAGTATAATGATACACCAATCAATAGAGCATAAAATGAGTGATTTTTTTAAAACAATACTATAGTAGAAAACCGACTATGTTGTCAAAAAAAAATACAGTCCGTAGGTATATTCTGTTATCTTTTCGACTCGCAACTGTCATTTATTATTTTGTTATAAACATTTAGATACAAAAAAAAGTGTCTTTTTCTATTGTTTTGCTTATGAAATGAAAACTAATAGAGAAAATTTTTAGAGGATTGAAATATGAACAAAATGGGATATTTTACGACCCAATTGGATGGATCATTAGTAACGGAGAAAAATTGGAAAATTTAACGATTTTTAAAAAAATTCATAACTCCGACAATTTTTCAAGAAGTAAGGTTGACCCCTCTCATGAAGGTATTGAATCATGTGTACTTTATGTGTAAACAAAACAGGCGCTGTCTGATCATTAGTTTGGCACAATTGCAATTTGATTTTTTTTGCACCATCTTGCAGCGTGCCTGGATGCTCAGTGATAGTCCAATTTCTCAAACAGATTATGAAAGTAGAAGCATAGTGCCACAAAACCTATATTCTCATTTTGCGCTAAAGTGCTGCGAAAATGATCCTCCTACAGAAAAAATTATTACACATTTCCTCAAATTTTCCGGGATAATTGGAAAAACCGATTTTTCAGTTTTAAATTTTTTTCTCGCGAAAATATTGATTTATTAAACGAAATTTCGTAAAGATATTTCTCATTATGTTTCAAGGGAGCTGTAATTTTTTTTGTATCGAAATACAGATTTCATTTTTCGACAAATTCCGAAAAAACGACCTCATTTTCAACTGAGAAGTTTCACCGGTAAAGTTCGTCTTTTCAAGCTCGCCAGCCGCCATTTTTTCCGTTGACGCGTCTACTTTTAAATTATGTAATGAAAGAGTAGTATCACAATGCAATTTTTTTACACAAAAAAATTAATTACCGGAATTTGAAATATCAATTTTTAAATTTTTGTTCTTTACTCATATTTATTTATGAAAATTATTGAAATTAACAGTTGAAACATTTCGAAAATAATAATTTCATGTTACCTTAAAGCTGTTCCCCATATTCTCTGAAACGTCTGCTCAAATTTCTCGAACATCTCTAGTCCGATTTCCATAATACATGCACCTATCTGTTCAGGAAATTGTACTCTTACCCAGAAAGTTATTTTTATTATTTATTGTAAAATATTTTGACCCAATTAAATTTTTTTCCGAGTCAAACTACTTTTTGTAAAAGTGCATAGAAAGTCACTTTCTCATGTACTATACAGGGTGTATCTAAATAACACCGAAAAAATTTAAGGGGTGATTCTGTGATGAAAATTAATGTGAGTGTTTGGCATAAAATTTTTTGAAAAAACACTCCCCGGAAAAGTTACACCCCTTCGAAAATTAAAAAAAAATGGTTTTTATTTTTTATTTTCCCTGTATATCAAGCTAAAGACACGAAACTTAGTAAACATTATCTGTCAATAAGAGTACACTTTTTGAAATTTTTTCAACCCTGAAGTATGCTTAGAAGGGGTTGATTATTTCAACCCCTAAGATATTTTTTCTTACAACTTTTTTCTAGATGCAAATTTTTTCTTTAAAAAAGTATGACTGAAAAGCCCAATTCATTGACTAACTTTTTTAACTCTACAAGTTTTTTCTAACGCGAGTGTATTTTGCGTCAAGTCAAGTGGCCTGTGCTTTGCATAAAAATATTAATACTGACACTAGGATTGTGTAGTGTCATTTTCTGTCACCCATCTTATTGTTTCACAAGTTTTATGATTGTGTATTGTAGGAAATATTAGTTGATTGAAAATATGAATGCATATTTGAATTTGGAAATGGCAGATATGCATTTTACATACGGTCGTGCTAACGGTAATTCATTGGAAGCGCAAAGACTTTATGCTGAACAGTACCCACAGCGTAGACTACCCCATCATACTACGTTCACAACTATTCACCTACGCTTGCGGGAACGTGGTAATTTTGAAAAAAGAAGTTATGATTCTGGTCGTACTAAAGAAGTTAGAACTGCAGCTGTAGAAGAAGCCGTACTTAATTCAATTGAAGAATTCCCAGAAACTAGTACCAGGAGAATAGCTCGTGTCCTACATGTAAGCCATTCCGTTGTTTCTAGAATTTTAAAAGAACAAATGTTGTATCCCTATCATCTTCAACGGGTGCAGGCGTTAATGATTCGAGATTTTCTACCCCGTGTGATTTTTTGTCAGTGACTTATTAATATGATTGGCCAAGCACCACAGTTCTTAGGTAATATTTTATTTACTGACGAGGCGTGTTTCTCAAGATACTGTATTAGAAATTTTCACAACAATCACCTTTGGGCTGACGAAAATCCTCATGGCTTTTTTGAAGGAAATCATCAGTATCAATTTTCATTAAACGTGTGGCTCGGAATTATTGATAATCATTTAATTGGTCCCCATTTTCTTCCGCTACGATTAAATGGTGAAGCATATTGTCATCTCCTTGAAGAATTACCTGTTCTTCTTGAAGAGGTTCCCATTCAAATTAGGCAACATTCATGGTTTATGCACGATGGTGCACCAGCTCATTTTAGTATACGTGCAAGAACTCACCTGGATGAGGTGTATGCCAATCAATGGATAGGTCGAGGAGGACCTGTAAACTGGCCAGCCCGCTCCCCTGACCTTAATCCTTTGGATTTTTGCATATGGGGATTTCTGAAATCTTTGATATACCCAAACCCAGTTGAAAATATCGATGATCTGCGAAACCGCATTGTAGCAGGGTGTGAAACTATAAGAAATTCTCCAGGAATATTTCATCGTATACGCAATTCTATGAGAAAAAGGGTAGATGCTTGTATTGAAGCTGAAGTCGGTCATTTTCAATATTTATTATAATTGTATTGTCGAAATTGGACAGGTTTTTGTTCATTGTTTTTTCACTTTTGTTTTTAGTTGTAGTAGTCTCATAATCATAATCATAATTTGGTTGGCTGTTGTTTAATAAAATGCTATTTTACATGAGCTTATTTTTTTTCTCATAAATGCTTAAGTTTTCGAAAAAACTTGTAGAGTTAAAAAAGTTAGTCAATGAATTGGGCTTTTCAGTCATACTTTTTTAAAGTCATCTAAAAAAAAGTTGTAAGAAAAAATATCTTAGGGGTTGAAATAATCAACCCCTTCTAAGCATAATTCAGGGTTGAAAAAATTTCAAAAAGTGTACTCTTATTGACAGATAATGTTTACCAAGTTTCGTGTCTTTAGCTTGATATACAGGGAAAATTAAAAAGAAAAACCATTTTTTTTTTAATTTTCGAAGGGGTGTAACTTTTCCGGGGAGGGTTTTTTTAAAAAAATGTATACCAAACACTCACATTAATTTTCATCACAGAATCACCCCTTTAATTTTTTTGGTGTTATTTAGATACACCCTGTATACTATAGATTGAAACAGTACAAATACTGAAAAGTGATAATAAAACAGCCGTAACGTGGCGCATCATATCGATGCGAATCAATCTCGAATCAATTCGTTGGCCTAACAGTAACAGTGGCGGAGACTATTTTTGTCGTGAACGGAAAAGATCCGTACGTCGCGTCGCATTAAGTGTGATTTAGTGAGATTTATTTGTATTATTACCTGGCAGGTACAGAACGACCTTAATAGGTAGGTACAAAGAATGAACAAGGGCATAAATAAGGATTTGATTATGATAGAAGGGTGAAAGCAAGTGAACTTTTTGGGGTAAAAATGGTTTCTCACGATTTGCGAAAATTAAATCCCTACAGAAAAAAGTTAAACGAAAAAGTTTTATGCAATAAAAACATCTACAACTTTTGTATTCAACATTTATCCACAACCTCAAATTTTCCGGTAAAATCGGAAAAACCGTTTTAATTTAGTTTTAATATTTTCTTGTGTAAAAATTGTATATTTGTCTCAATATTTAGTAAAAATATATCTCTTTATGTTCCAAATTACATTTTTTTCTGTAACGAAATATTTATTTTTCTAGCTACTTCCCTGAAATGAATTAAATATTGGTTGTTCCACAGAGCACAGAGCTGATCGAGCAAAAAGTTATTAACGAATTATATTTCACAAGATTTATGAGATCTGTCACCTGTCACATCCGATTTTCGTCAATACAGTAGAATGAAAATTTAAAAATTATGTAGCACAATCTCAATTAAGAATTTATTTTACCTACCTAACGTAATTGAAAACTAGAACCCACGTTCTACACTGACTACAATCAAATTTGAGGTTATTTGGAAAAGTGTATACCTAATGCAAAATCTTCCTATTGCCAACTACATTTTTCTTCAACTTTTATTTTTGTAGGAGGTTAATTTTCGCTGTAAATCGTGAGAAACCATTTTTACCCCCAAAAGTTTACCTCCTTTCGCCCTTCTATCATAACCAAATTATCATTTATGTCCTTGTTTATTCTTTGTACCTACTGAGGTAACATGAAAAATATTATCAAAAGGTTTCAACTGTTGATTTCAATAATTCTGATAAATAAATATTAGTTTAAAACAAAAATAAAAAAAATCTGTTTTTGAATTTGTTCGCGTTTTCTGGAATTCTTTTCGTAATAGTGCTACTCTTTCATTACATAATCTAAAAGTATATGCCCTTTTGGGGGGAGGGAGGATAATCATGAAAAACTGCTATTTCCCTTATTCAGGCATACTTAAACATTCGACGATACATTTAAAGGCACTCGAGAAATATATTTTTTTGCGTTTTGTAATAGGAATTGGGTGAGATTTTTTTTATAAAACAGAACAATATTTTGCAACATTAGCAGCAATAAAACAATTGAAAATATTGTTATCCGATTCAAAAATAAATAGTCTAATCTGTGCAAGGGGTGATTTCAACGCCGCCTAGCAGCAAAACCGTTATTTTTTTGGGTTGGCGCAATGGTAACATTGGTTGAGAAATACATGGACTACATCATACCAAAAATTCCAAAAAATCCACGGGGACCCAAATTCCATAAGTATTTCGCGGGGTCCTTTGGGGTTATATGAAAAAATGTTAGATATAAAAGTTGTAGAGCTTTTCATCACAAAACAACAACGGAATTTTTTTTCAGAAAACGCGAAAAAATTCAAAAGCAGATTTTCAAAAATCAATTTTTAAATTTTTGTTCTAAACTCAGATTTATTTATTGACAATTAACCTCCTATAGAAAAATGATAAAATGAAATTGTTGGCAATGAAAAGTTCTTCAACTTTTGTATTCAACATTTTTCCACATAACCTCAAATTTTCCGGGAAAATTGGAAAACCCGTTTTGATTTAGTTTTAAATTTTTCCTTGTGTGAAAATTGTAGGTTTGTCGCAGAAAAAGACCTTTCAATGGAAATCCAGTCACAAGATATCTCATACGGAATCCCGCCCTTCCCGCGCATATCAGCATAAGATTGACACTATTGACAGGTTCTAATGATGCATTTTCATGAGTTTAAATTTCACTATTTCTGAATGAAATGAATGGATATTATTCTAGTTAATATCATTTCAGTAAAAAAATTAATACGAATAACTCGAACATGTAAGAAATAAAGCTAATTGGTGACATTGATTGAGTAGATTCCAATCATCATATTGTTTCATTCATTTCATCTGTGGACAATACTTGAAACTTCTCTTGTAAATTTACCCTAACAAGAAAAGTGACCGAGGCGGTAAACGCAATATGGCGGGATATTTGGGAAACAGACCACGATTTCATTTGTTTTCTGTTAATAAAGCTGGCGAATGTCTCACGTTTGATCCCACTGTTTTGCAGGTTAAGTCGACACCACAGACCTCATAAAAGAAGCATAAAAGAAGTAGATATCACATCACGGGATCAAAATGGAACCTTATAGGGCGCTGCCTTTAGTCTCTCATTTGATGTTAGTACAACCGAAATATCAGAGCTGGTTTCTGTTTGAGTTTGGCCCATCTCATCGACCAGCCTGAACTTTTTACAACACTTTTGACATGGGGATTAGCATTCTAGAGTAAGTTTATAATATATATTTCTATGGGTCTGTGGTCGACACTACAAGGTTTTGAGTCATCTTAATTTTACACTGACGTTCAATGAAAATTTATGTGAAACGTCAAAGCACGCAAGTGATAGTCAAAGTTGTCTAGATAGTGAAAAACTTCAAAATGGTGTTGATGTGACTTTAGCAGCCAAAGAAATGATGAATATTTTTTTTCGGTCATATTCAAATGGTTAATTGATATATTTCTTTTCATATATGGTAGGAGAAAAAAATACTTATTCAATCATAGTTTACTTAGTCTGATAAATTAAAAGTGCATCCCTTTTATTTTTCATGCACTCTGTTCATTCTTTTTTGGAAGAAATTATTTCAACCTCATTACTTCCCAATATTCTGACTAAATTGATTTGATTGGCAATCTCATTTCCATCATTGAAGTCTACTAATATTCTCACTGAGTCGCAAGGAATAATCTATCTAAAGTACAGATGCCGGTGATTTGTTAATAAAACTGCTACACGATTAATTTAATAGGTTCGAACTGAGATAAGAAAAGACAAACTCACCAACTTGAACATACTGCTATATGCTTGAGAGACACAAGCCGCGTTTCATTGACCACTAGAGTTTACATCTACTAGTAGAAGAAGTAGAGTATCATAAAAACGCAATTTCAGGGTTAGAAGTCAGATAATTCTAAAATTTCCTAAATATTTGTAAAAAGTTTGAAACTCATAGTTTTCATTATTATAAATGATACATTCAATATGAATATAATTTGCTTTCATAAACAACTGCCACAGCCGAAATACATAATGGAAGAAGTCGCGAGTAGTATTATATCTATTCAAGGATTAGATCTAGGCGGGAATATTTCAAGTGCAATAAACTTATCATATATGCGAATTCCTTGAATTATTTTCACTCAGGAAACTTTTTCAGCATGTAAAAATCATTATGAAGAAGTGATTCCTAAACCTTCACACCTTCCACTTTCGAGGCAGCTTTGAGTGAAGTAGCAAATAAGCCGGAATTATCTTTAAAAAATGATAGCACATTTGTAGGTTGGGAACAAATAGGAACTGAAAAATATTTCTTTCATATTTATCTGGACAATTTTCTCAATTCATCATACATAAATCGATTTAACACAATGTTTCTATATCATCCCACTGATGTTTTTAAACTTTCGCTACTTTCAGAGTCATCATCTTCTTTTTTGGTATCCATTTGTATATTTGTTCAGGATTTGATTTTAAAAAGAAGGTTTAACGGAGGTTTTCAATGAATTGAGAATCAATGTGAACCCACCTTCTTTATTATATCAATAAAAGTCGTTGTACAACCTATACGTATATGAACATTTCCATCTATAACTTTACTTACATCCATAACACTCATATTCATTTTAACTAGAGACTGTTCACTTCCAAAATCGTTTTAATGTGTGTATATGAAGTTTTTTGAGCTTCAAAATAAAACCAAATTAAAATGTATAGAAATTAAAGTCCATAATATGTTTCAAACTACTTTCAATGTCAATAGTGTCAATTATTTCTGCTACGACTTTTAATTTTTCAACCAATCATCTACTTTTGCTACCCTCAAATTTGATCGTAGCGAAAGTAGAGAAAGTAGATATATTTGGTGTCAAAAAAACAGATGTGTCAAATTCTACTTCTACGAGAACAGCATTTCTGTCTACAATAAAATGCACCAAATGGAAGAGTTTCGTCCAAGTTGCCAACCTAGATTTTTTTCGAAAAACCTCTGTCACTTCAATTGTAGAAATTCCTATGAATTCTTGTACAGAAAAGAAAACAACACTAGTAACATATCTCCTTTGTGGTCAAAAGGTCCCAAATAATTATTTTATAGACAGAAATTTTTTTTAGGGAAATATAGGAAATTGTGTGCTTCATTTTTGATTTATAGGGATCTTCACTTAATCACTTGTTATAAATACAGAGACAATAAGGGATTGATAAAAAAATTATTGGGTATAACACTCAAATTATAGAGCAACCATAGATATATGTTCTGGTATGTTGGTCATCGTCAGTATGATGTGGCCAAGAGCAAAGGTTTGCAACACTTGGTTCCGAAGTCAGATTTGTGGTTTCTGGTATAGTCTATCCATTCCTAATTGGAACGGCAATTAAAATAAGAGGGGTGTTCATAATCACTGCCCGGCAAATGGCGAATGTATATACTACCAGTGCTTTTATTTGCAAAGCGTCCCTGGTATAATCATAAACATGTCTGGCCTGTAGCCCCTAGTCGCCCAGATAGTTAGTAAACATGCCATCAAGGGTAGTTGAGGATTAAAGGCTCGGCTAGCTGGACTGACTGAATACAAATTAGTTGGCCACTTCAAAATATTTCTTTATCAGTGCCGTGTTTTCGTTGAAAATAATGAGGAGTATTCGGTGTGATTATCTGTGTTTTCATTGTATTCTAGTGTTTTCGTTTCGGAAATCAACTACCTGAAAATTCGAAGTTTTTCATAATTACTCAAAATGTAAAACATCACTTGAGATACCATGTGTCTACTTTTACATTGGACGATCGATTACTATGATTGTAAGAATAAGTAACTGAAGAAATACCACTGAAAAATAATATAGCCTACGCCTACGTCGAGGCGGGAATTTCTTCTCTGTGGTGTTCCAATTTGTAATGGAAATACTATAATAATGTTACTCAGGTAACTGCTTTTGTGGCGATGTTAGTTGTTGCCTTGTCTTCTAGCAGAAGCAACAAATGTGCGGTTGGCTCCTTCTGTTTCTGACTTCGCAATGAAGTGTTGCACATCTTTGCACTTGGCCACACCGTACTTAGGTTGACCAACATTCTGAAAAACATGACTACAGTTGATCTATAATTTAAGAGTTATACCCAATATATTCTTCTATAGATAAAGAGGAGTGGTAGCTGACTAGTTGAGAATGAATTTAAAATATATATGTAAAAATAGCTCTCACAATTAACAAATACGAATACTACTCACCACTACTATGTAACTAAACACTCCTCAAAGTTAACTAACTACCTCGCAATCGTGAAAATAATTGAAATTATTGGGAATAACAAAATTGGACACTGTGTAGACAAAAGCGAGTTTTGCGTTCTCTCGTTGGTATATCGAGCCGTACAAGTTGCAGGGATGTCTTCAAAAACCATAAAATTTTAACACTACCTTCATTATTTATTTTAGAACTCTCTGTATACTCATTCGAGAACAGAGGCACATTATTCAGTACGAATAAAGTCAGACATCAATTTGATACCCGAACCAAAAATGACCTTCATGTACCTTTTAATAAATTCAGCGTATCATTCAACTCTCCTTCCTCTATGGCGCCCAGGATATTTAATAAATTGCCAAAATATATAAAAGAAAGTAAATGTAATAAACCATTCAAGAAACAATTGCGAGAATTTCTACTAGAAAAATGTCTTTATAGTGTTGAAGAGTTTATGTCGTAGAACCGTAGTGTCTTGTCTTGTTGCTTTTATTCCGACATGTTGGCATGTTTGTTTTAGAATATTTTTAGGACAATTCTTATTGGGATTGATATTCTTGATTTCAAACCTGTGGTTTCAGATTTTTGACTTTGTCTAAAGTTTTAAATTTTTCGTGTTTTTATATTTACCTAGATTTAAGTTATTGACTATTCCTATACAATGTTGTGTTGTCTATTGGAAAATAAAGATCTTATCTTATCTTATCTTAATCCTGTATGACTTTACATGTTTACATCACCCTTTCAACATGAACTCTTGACTATACTATTTTTTTGTTAGTGTTTCCTCTTCAAAAGTCAGCCTTTTTCGCTTTTTTCAGAAATGGGGATGAATACCTTCATTCCATTTCATTTGCAACATCATCAATTATGAATCCTCGGTCACCTTCTTGTAGAAGTACATTTAAATTGCACTCCTCGAACAAATCCTGATTGAAAATTGTCCCTTCATACCCTTCACTAACATAAGTTACCCCACCAGAAACTTTCCCATCAGAAACTTTGGACAAATTCCCATCAGAAACTTTGATGTATCAGAGTATTTGAAACTCGAAAACGTGTTTTCATTTTACCTATCTGAAAACACTATATTTACAAGCTCATTTAGCATACTGAAAAATGGGTTTTTCCGTGCGCCCGCACAGAAAAATTTTCCGTGCGCTGGTGTCATTATAGCTTCCTATTTAAATGTCAAAATTAAATAATATGTTGTTGACAGTTCTCTACAAATCGCAAATTGTTTGAATATTTCCTCACAAACAGGGTAAATAACGTTTGTTTCGTGGCAAGTTCTGGAAATTTTTGTGCCATAAATATTTCAATTATTAATACATGTTTTTGTTCCTTCATCATTGAAAATAAATGTTTCCTAACAATCTGTGGTTTTCAGGTAGATATAATGAAAAATATCTTCATTACTCGTCCATAAATGCTTTTTCCGTGCTTGCACGACATCCCGTGTTCGGCTTCGACTCCCACGGGAATATGTCTCCCACTCACGAAAAAAAACAATTTTTCTACAAACGTCAAAAAATGACAAGGTTCGCGCATTGACAACAGTATGCGAAGTGGCACTTTTTTTCATTTTCATTCGTTACCATGACACCGTGCGCGAAGTAATGTGCGAAATATATTTCGCACACTGCATGTAAACTATATGGGATTTTCATATTCTAACCTATATGGTCCTCAACTCCTCAATCAAGCAAAAAACAGGAAATCGTTCATTTAATAATGTAGAACAATAATTAAGGCTTTCAAATTGTGAGAGATATTTTTCTGGCTTTATTTGCTTCACACCAGTCTTTAAATTGCTGATATGCATTTTCATACTGCCGCCTCGATTTCTCCGGTAAAAGGTTGGAAATTACTGAATTGGCCGCATCTATCAAGTTAGGTGGGGTACTGCTTAGTTCATCGTCGCTCGAAATTTCCATTCTTTTACAATAATAAATATCACGCACGAAATTGACGCGAATAAAAAGTCACTCCAAAATAATTGTCAAGAACTGTCACTTTGAAATAATTGTCAACAAATGCCATTTTATTTCCATAGTTACAGTAATTACTTGATTTGGAAAAATTATTTAAGCCAAGTTCAATACTATTTTTCATAGTTATTACTTATTTTAGAACAATATTTTTGACGTTTGTAGAAAAAATTTTGTTTGCATCTCATGCGCGAAATACTTTGGTAATCTCGACTATTTTTTTTAACTCGGCTGCGCCTCGTTTAAAAATATCAGTTCTCGATCACCAAAGTAGCATCTCGCGCACTAGATACAAAAATAACTATTTCTGAACTCGTAATGAAATATACTATTCGTTGCTGGTAGAAGTTACTCGGCATTTGTAATAGCATGTTGTACAATGAGCATGAAATTTCATATACCTACGAGTGGAAAATGTGTCATTTCATGCTCATTGAACACTATACTTTTTCTACGACCATCTGAATCATTAACAAATCTGTGATATTTTTAATAATCCTTTTTATCATAAACTCTTCTGCCGTAATTTTTACATGGTTTAAATTTTTTTTTTCTTCACCCATTGAATGAAACATCTATTTTTCCTTTTTGTACACGTACCTACCTACGTCGTGAAAATTCTTCTAAAAATCAAACACTAATCGATTTCATATAATAAAAAAATTGTGGCTGCGTGAATTTGAACCCTCGCTCCCACCATCCAAAGTCCACGTGTCATCTGAATCAACAGTCATCATTACTAGAGCACATAACAATTTGTTCAAATTACCTGCTATATAGAATATATCTGTCAACTATTCAAAAATATAGAATCCGATTGTAATCAATCTTTTTCAATCGAATTTTGTAATTATCTACTGATGTGAAATGTCAAATTATCAGACAGACGTAAACAAACTTGATTTGATATTATTTATATAAAATTCGTTAATACCTACCTATAATGACACTCTAGTAGTTCATGAAAGTCGTAGGAAATGAATATTTTGATACAGCTAGCCCGTGGGAAATGAAAATCGGTGTTACAACGTGGTAGGTTTCTTAATCGAAGACGTAATTGAAATTTTCATTTTTATTAATGGTCGTTGAAAAACTTATTTCTGTAGCATCAATTACCAATATAAAGTCTGTTTACGTTAAGATGACAGGTTAGTTTTTCTCGCTTCGGCAACGTCTGAAATTTTACTGTCAGTTGAACAACTTACAAAATGAAATTTGAATAGTTTCACCGCTACTAAATGCATTTCAATGCAAATTTTAAAGTTGTTATGTCCGATATACAAAATTAACAACCATGACGTCAGTCTCTTCTTAACGTAAACACACTATACGATATATATTTTTTTATTTCTAAAACAAAGTGGTAGTAAATGAACTGTATCTGAGTATAAGATATTTGGGAAATGGTTGATTTGCTCATAAAATTGAATGTTGAAAACTCATCAGAAGTATCTCCCCTTCTCATTCTGGCTAATGTCAAACAAAACCAATTTTTTTTTTCAAGTGCAGTTCAATGTGTCTGCTTTGTGTCATAATTTGAAGCGATAGAGGTTTTTCAAGTGACATTCCTCAATTATCTAACTATGTACTTATACATTGAAAATGCAAACGCATGAATCTCAGATTGCCGTGTGAGGATTATTTTGTTGAATGAATGCCATTGCTGTCAATGATTGCAATCCATTCGATTGACCAGAGGCCAACGTCAGCAATAGATTCTGATTAGTATGCTGCTCAGCTCTCCATGCATTGTTAGACGAAGTGGTCACAGGGTTGAGGTCAGTGCGGCATTCCCACGGTTTTTGTTCGTTATATTTGAAAATAAATAGAGAATGTTTATGAACACATTGATTTTTGTGTCTTCTAGGACCAGTTTTACAGGATTCAGTTGAACACACGATAACTAACTAATAGTTTAGAAGGTGAATCACATTTTGAATTGTGTTGAAAGTGTCACAATCTAACCATCAGTTAGTTAATTTGAAGCTCAACTGGAACCTGCGAAACTGGCCCTAAATATTCATACAGAATAACTCCTATCCGGAAAATAACAAAGATTTGTTGAAAAAAGAATTATTCTCAACTGAAAATTGAAAAAACATGACTACAATGGAAATAAAAATATATTTGATAAAAATTGATATAGTTTTTTGTAATATCTAACAGAAAACAACAGGCACGAATTTTTCCTATTATGCTCTTCTGAATATATCCATGTTCTTTTTGAGGCTTGATTAATCTTCAGCTATAATCTTATCAATATAGAATATTTTGGTAATCGAAGCCTCTAATCATTCTCTTCTGTATCGATAACATAGCTACGGAGACAATACAATTATTGTGCTATAATATAATCGCTCCGATCAATTATCATAAATCTAACGTTGACAGTAGGAGTATACCAAAAGGCTGTGAAAGTTGCTAAAATCATACCGGTTTTTTAAATTAGAAACAAATTGGACGTGGCTAACTATCGACCAATTTCTCTGCTCTCTATTTTGGGAATTAAAAAAAAATACTCAAAACAGAAGAGAAAGTTTTTTAACTAATTTCAAAATATTCGCTGAAAATCAATTTGGTTTCAGACGAAAAAAAAGTTCAAAAAAGATGATCTCACGAAAATTGTGCCCAAAATAAACAATGCTATTGATCGGAAGTCCACAGCTATATGCCTTTTTGCAGATTTGCGGAAGGCATTCGATAAAGTCAGCCACACTCGTTACTCAATTCACTTGAAAGTATAGGCTTAAGATGGATTCCCTTGAAATTAAGGTAATAATTCATCAGTATTGGAAAAATTTAAAATACTCAGTGAAAACAAAATAATGATATATGGAGTACCGCAGGGAACAGTTCTTGGGCCACTAATTTTCAATGTATACCTGAATGCAAACAAAGTGAAAGACGAACAAATACAAGTTGGATAAAACTGAAAGTACGAGGATGTATTGATATCTAGTTAGCCTAGACCAGTTCCCTGCATAAACAAAATATTGCGTTACCATAGTAACGAACAATAACTTATTAGAAGTGTCAGTGTAAAGTTTGACGTCAAAAAAGTAAACCAGAGTTACGCAATAAATTAAAAGAAAAAATATGTTCACCGAAATTTTGAAAATCGAAAAATTGGAGTATCGAGCCATCATCAAGTACCTGTATTCAAAAGGGTTGAGAGGTAAGCAGATTTACGAAGATATGCTTAATACCCTTGGTGATCAATGTCCTTCGTATGCGACCGTGAAAAATTGGACTGCAAGCTTCAAACAAAGTAAATTTTCCATTGCAGATGATGACTGATCGGGAAGGCTAGTTTCTGTGTTAGTCCCCGAAAATATCGATGCAGTTCATAACATGATTTTAACAGACCGTCGAATTGGGCTAAAACGGATACCTGAAGCACTGAATATTTCATACGAATGCGTTCATCATATAGTTCACGTCAATTTGGACATGAGAAAAATTGCTGAAAAATGGATCCCCAAATGTTTGAATGCTGACCAAAAGCGTGCAAGGGTAGTATCATCGCTTTCGATCTGTGCTCGATTTGAAAACGATGTAGACTTCTTAAACCGAATTGTTACTATGGATGAGACTTGGGTACATTTCTACGATCCAGAACCAGAGCAACAATCGATGGAATGGCGACACTCCGGTTCTCCAAGACCTAAGAAGTTTCTTGTCCAAAAATCTGCTGGAAATGTTCTTGCTTCAGTTCTTTGGGATTGCTATGGAGTAATCATGATTGATTTTTTGGATAAGGCTAGAACAATAACTGGAGATTACTATTCGACATTACTAACCACTCTACGGAAAAAATTAAAGAGAAAAGATTCGGAAAGCTATCCAATGGTGTTTTGTTTTTGCAGGACAACGCCACAGCACACAAATCTCATGTTGCCATGCAAAAAATTCGTGGTTTAGGGTTTGAATTACTAGAACACCCCCCTTATTCACCAGATTTGGCTCCGTCCGACTATCATCTCTTTCCTCATCTGAAAGAAAGTTTAAAAGGTCGTACATTTTTTTCCAACGAGGAGGTAATAAAAGCTGTGGGGGTCTGGTTTGCAGAGCAAGAAGAAACATTTTTTTTGAAAGGTCTAGAGACGTTGCAGGTTCGCTGTAATGAATGTTTCCAATTAAGAGGAAAATATGTTCAGTAATAAAATATTTTGACATTTAAATTTTGTTTGGTTCTATAGTAGGCTAAGAATTTTTCAATAAATTTGCATTCAATTTTCGAATGGTTCAATAATGAATTACTTAAGATAACCAACCTATAGCAAAACATATTATATGCCTTTCACATCTTATGCCAATAAAATACCAAATTTTTCTCCATATCATCGAATCTGAATGGCAAAACCATCGATATATTTTAAAGAGAAATATTCTCAATTGAAAATTGAATCAATACATGACTCTTCTGGAAATGGAAAAAAACCCTACGATAAAATTGAAGTAACTTTTTTGTAATATCTAACAGAAAACAACTACTTCCATTTCCAGAGAAGTCATGTACTGATTCAATTTTCAATTAAAACATGAATCCCTTCCAAGAGAGGTTATCTTGTACGATGGAAAACAGCGACTAAATTCCAACTTTCAGTCGCAGATGATTCCACAACTGACTTTATGAACATCCTGTTCATATTTTCAATGAAATCAACATCGATATATCTTCTGTCCAGCAACTTAAGTATCTTGGTATTTATCATGATATCCATGTGAAATGGAATGATAACACGAATTATGTCACTAAAAAGCTAAAAAGTATACTGCACCAAATACATGGGAAAATAGCCACAGCCAATTTTGATAATTTTTCGGAATATTGTAGTACAAGTCACTTGAAGTTACACATGCAAGTTTAAATTAGTTTCTATGTCCAGTTTTGTGGATAAGAATTTTTGAAAATCATAAAAACATAGTAAGGTTCAATTATCCAAATGTATTGCTCTTTAGATAATTAGTAACAATATAATAGCATTGTTGTTTTGAAGAAATCCAAATGAAATGTCAGTCAGTCCGTCGTTGAGATAGAAAAAGCCACCTATTATACAGGGTGTGCCTCGACTATGAAATACCAGCCGCGGCATTGAATCTTGTGCTTTCATGCCTAGTAAAATAAATAACTATTGTAATGCTACTTTCTCTGCTTCTACTCATTCCGGTGGAGTCAGAGTAAACTCGGAAAATGAGCCTTAAATGTCGTATAGAAAAAATCAATGGATGAGCTTGTATCTAAGGTGGTATACACTTCAAAATACCAGTTACATTGTATCTGAATTAAAAAAAAAAACCTAACTACCTAATTACTTCGGAAACAAGGAATATTTTTAGAGGTCCTCATTAAAACGCCACCCAGTTTGATTCTGAGGAAACAATAATTTGAGTTTAATCGATTGATTGAGTTTTTTCAACATCATTTCGTTCATTAAGCATACTGTATGATAAGCAGCTAATCATGATATTTTAGTATAAAACTCGGAGTTTTCCAGGTTGTTATTACTTAGTTCGTTTGCCAACTAGCAAGATGCAGAAATTGGTAAGTCCTATTTGACTTTATATAAATGTTGGCAAAAAGTAGTTCATCCAACTTTTTACCTCGATGAGCTTAGTCGACTTGTATATGGAAAACTACTGGGAGTGTTTAACTAAAAATGTATATAAGGGAGTTTCCTGAAGAGCTAGTTTCAGTTAAAATATTTTTAGATGTCTACAACTTCCGGTTATAGGTACCCCAACTTGGTTTTTTCAAAATGGAACACCCTGTTTTTCATTGCATTTTTAGAATCTTCGCTGAATTTCAATACAACTTTATTCGAGACATCATATGTCTAAAGAACTCCAGTTTTCGGTTATTACATTTTTATTGAAAATTTTGGCAGATGCAGCCATTCACAAAAAAAGTTATTTTTTGGAAACAAAGCGAGTCAGGTTAGAAATATTTCAAGTTAATAAGACTTGAAGCCTCTTGAATCTTTGGAAACTTTTCGAAAAAATATACAATGTGCTCAGATAATGGCGCCGAATTCGGCTATATCGAAAATTGTTCAACTCAAATTATTAGCAAATAGCGTTTGATGACATTTGTTTCTTGTCGATTCTTCCAAAAAAGCCCACTGATGATTTAGATATTTCTAATAACCACTCAGAAATTTTAGTTTTTCCAATGTTCTACAAAAAACTATTAATTTACATATAGGGTTGTAACCATAATCCCTTCTATTTTTTAGCGTATAGAATCCGATGGTAATGGAAAAAAAATGAGATTTCCATTGGAAAATGATTAGTTATACAATTTTCCAAAAATTGGCAAGCAAACTCCATATTCCGATATGAAACAATAAAAAAAAATTCAAATAGTTAATACTATAAAAATAGTAAAAATAGTTCATAATGAACCTATAAAAAAATTAAAAAGCTATCGATTTGTTGAACAGATTGAAAATTCGTAATTTTAATATCACTTGAATGAACAAATATGAGATTATATAAATTTTTTTAAAAAGATGACATGTCATTGAGAGGTAATTAAGGAAAAAAAATCAATACAATAATTGAGTACAACGAGAACAATCAATAATTTATTTGGGAATATTTGTTTGTAGTCAACTACTTACTTTCACTGCACCTTTCAACTCCACCTTGAGATGTTTCAGAAAGAAAATACCGTGTTGTACTCCACTCGTCCTGTCCATGTTCCATTATTGTGTTTTCGTTTTCGAAATAACAAATTTTACAATGAGCATTTTCACCACCTGTCCAGAATAATCGAAAAGAGGCAAAATGAAACAGTTTTTTTTTTAAGTCCCATTGGAGTATTTTCATCCCACTGTTCTGCTATTTCTATAACTCCTGCTTTACTTACTACTATGGAACTTTGTTTTCTTCTGTCTGAATTGCTCGGCAGTTGCTTTAGCATTTTTATCACTTTTACCGGCTTGAAATATCACATCTTCGAATGGGTCAAACACAATCTTATAATCCATATAACATTTTTCTTCCACCATTTCGGCTTCGTACTCTTTGTATAGTAATTTCCGTCTGATATCTTGACATTTAGCAGAGGAGGAAATCGCTGGAAAATGTTGTTGTACATTGTGGAATTGGTGGAATTTCAGTTGAAAATTATTAGGTAATAGTCGGAAAGTATGGGTATTAGTTGAAAATTATTGGGTAATAGGGAAGTGATCAATGCGTGGATATTATAGAAATTTTAGAAAAGGGTCTAAAAAAAGTCTTAGACCTACGTAGTCAAAAGTTTCCGGAAACTTTTATTTCATCATTTCATTTTAATTTTCATTCAATTTGATTCATCTGCTACTGATGGTCCTACCACATATTCAAACTCAACAAACATTATTTATAGGATTTCAAAGAAGGAGATGTTTGCGGCTATACCTATACCGGGTGGCTACGGAAGTATTGCCTACGGAATATCTCAGTTATTGTATGAAGTAGGTTTGTGAAATTTGGAGCGTCGATATAATGACATAAGAGCTAGAATTTGAGCATATTGACATGTCGAAGTTAACTTCCGGTCTGACCGGAAGCAATATCAACTTTCTTATTTTAAATGGAAACCCTATTTTTTTTCTTTTCGCTTTATTCAACATTCAATTCCCTTTCTAATGACATATCACAAGTTGGTATCTAACCAGAAACTAGATCAGAAAAAAATTATTATTGAAATTCACCGAGTAGGCCGTGGAAGCAAAATGAAAGCCAAAAATTGAAAAGTTGGCTATGGAAACCATACGTCACTTGATAACAGTTGCTACTACTGTGATATTTTATTTTCATTCGTCGGCGTTATAAAAAGCCGCCAAAAAAATATTGGAAAAATTGGGAAAAAAACAATACTCTGTAGGTCCACAACTTAAATAGGAACATACAACTTTTTCTTGCCTGTACTATTCAGCATAACCATTCCTTTCTAATGATATAATAGAAAGTAATATTTTGAAATGAAATACCAAAAAATCCAATTATTATTCTTCAAATAACGAAAAAATAGATTTATCGAAAAAAAAAATTCAAATTGATAGGATTAAAGATAAAATAAATTCAAAACAAATTTTCGAAATGCATTCCCTCAGCGTCAATACATTTATTGACTCTGGTGATATTTTCATGTAAAACGTTTCTCAACATTTGGGGCGTGATATCTTGGAAAGCTCTACGAATTTTTACTTCTAGCTCATGTAGAGTTGTAGGCTGTGTGGAATACACCCTATTCTTAAGATGCCCCCCATAGAAAAAAGTCGCACGGAGTAAGATCAGGTGACCTTGGTGGCCACCTGACTGGACCACGGGTTGTTATAAGTCTCTCTTGAAAGCGATTTTGAAGATAATTTCTCGCTATTCTTGAATTATGCGGAGGGGCGCCATCTTGCTGGAAGTACATTCTATCAGTTATTTCCGCTGGTAGGTTGTTAATGAATTCCGAAATTTCATTCGTTAAAAAATTAAAGTATCTCTCTCCGGTTAGTTGGCCTTGAAAAAGAATGGGGCCAACAATATGAGTTCCAACTATTCCTGCCCAAACATTCACACCAAATTTCTCCTGGAAGCCGCCTTGTCGAAACCGGTGCTCGTTTGCTGTCGCCCAGTACCTGGAACAAAAGACCGTTCACACTTTTAGCACTTTACACTTCGACTATCGACAATAATCCAAATAAAGTACAGTACCTACCTTGTATTATTCCTGTTAAATAATCCATTGTTGGTAAATCTTGACTCGTTCGTATACAAGATATAATAGTTAAATAAGTGAGTCTCAGCATTTTGTCGAAGAAACCAATTACAATATTCCAGGCGCCTTTCACCGTCATTTTCATACAAATGTTGATGCAACTGATACTTGAAGGATTTCAATCGATGTTTTTTCAAAATTTTCCTAGCAGAGTCCTTACTTATAGCTAATTCGGCGCCAATCTGCCTTGAGGAAATTGTGCTATCATATTGTACTAAAGCTAATACAATAATTTCAGTTTCCTCATTAATAACAAATGCTTCTTGGTCTTCGTGAACATCAGGCTCAGTTCTTAATTTTTCTTCAAGCCACTGGAAATACCTTTTTGACGGTTGCTGCCTCCCTGGATATCGCTCTAAATACAATCGTTCAGCGGCATAAGAATTTTTTAAACATTCACCATAAATGAGAAGCATGTCAATTTGTTCGGTTCGTGAATAACGGGGCATTTTTTGAATATTCTACTAACTGATTTCGATTTCCAAACCCTTTTAAAATGGCAGAATCAAAAACACTACTTCGAACGTCAAAATAATATGGATAGCAGCGTTCGTGACAGCTCTCATTTCCTTTTTGTTTCATTCCAAAATACATCTTAATCAGCCTACTTGTTAATATTTTGGTTCGAATGATTATTGCAATGGAATGATTATTCTGAATAGCACAAACATCGTCCATAGGTAGATATTAGAATATCTATGGACGATGGCACAGACCAAGTACGTTTATGTTCCTATTTAACCTAGAACCTACAGGATATAATTTATCATTCCACATTATTTTTAATTTTATTTTTGCGTATGGCGATAATCTGTTTTGTTATTTGAAGAAAAATAATTGGATTTTTCGGTATCTCAGTTCAAAAAATTATTTTCTATTATATCATTAGAAAGGAATGGTTATGCTGAATAGTACAGGCAAGAAAAAGTTGTATGTTCCTATTTAAGTTATGGACTTACAGAGTATTGTTTATTTCCCAATTTTTCCAATATTTTTTTTGGCGGCTTTTTATAACGCCGACGAATGAAAATAAAATATCACAGTAGTAGCAACTGTTATCAAGTGACGTATGGTTTCCATAGCCAACTTTTCAATTTTTGGCTTTCATTTTGCTTCCACGGCCTACTCGGTGAATTTCAATAATAATTTTTTTCTGATCTAGTTTCTTGTTAGATACCAACTTGTGATATGTCATTAGAAAGGGAATTGGATGTTGAATAAAGCAAAAAGAAAAAAAATAGGGTTTCTTTTTAAAATAAGAAAGTTGATGTTACTTCCGGTCAGACCGGAAGTTAACTTCGACATGTCAATATGCTCAAATTCTAGCTCTTATGTCATTATATTGACGCTCCAAATTTCACAAACCTACTTCATACAATAACTGAGATATTCCGTAGGCAATACTTCCGTAGCCACCCGGTATAGCCACATCTTGTATCTATACCATATTGTAATTTTGAGGTTTTTATATCTGACTACTTTGTATTTCTGACTGATGTCTTTTATAATTTTTATAATCTTTCATATGTTTATACAGTGTGTCAATTTGAAAACGTACCACCCCGAATATTTCAGCCCCCGCATAAAATCTGTAGGACATTTTGTAGGATAGTTTTCATTCAAATTACGTCAACCCTGAAGCGGGGGTGAAAACAACCCCTTAAATCTTAAATAGAAAGGGGGGTCGAGTGATACCTCATTTTGAAGACCGTTCAATTACCTATTACACCAGGTGGAAACTCTAAAAAGGTCTAGGAAACAGTGTTTTGCAATCAAACATAAACAAAAAGACCTCTATTTTATCAAATGTTCAAAATGTGGTCCATCATTTTTTAAACAGTAATACAGTCTGCTCTCAAACTCTTCTCTAACTTTCCGAAAAACTTCTACCTGAATTTCTCTGCACGCAGCTTTTATCCTTCTCTTCAAATCTTCCAAATCTCGAGGTTGTGTTTTATAAACAACCGATTTCAGATGGCCCCATTAGAAGAAATCTAGAGGCTCCAAGTCGGGTGATCTTGGTGGCCATTCAATTGCTCCTCTTCGACCAATCCATCTACCAGGAAATCTATCATTTAGCCACTGTCTAATTGGATGAAAGTTGTGTGGTTGAGCTCCGTCTTGCTAGGGCAGAACCTTGTTTTCAATCTTGGCGTGAGTTCAATCTCGGGATTTGGTAATTTTTGATTTTTTTAGACAATTTCTTTCCGCGTCGCGCGGTAACTCTCTTTGTCGAGCGGCAATCAATCACTTTGCGCTCTAAATACACAAATAGCTATTCGCTGTATTTCTATGTGAATAATCATAAATGGGATCGTTATTACCAAAATATTCTAGTTCTTTCGAACTTGATTTGAATCAAAACGAAATTGTTGACATCATACCATTTTTGCAGATTGCCTTCGTAGTTGTGTTGGGAGTTGCCCTTGCCAATCCTACTCCGTTCATAAATCCATTAGAAGCCGCAAATGCAGTCGTTGGAGGAGCTGCAGGCCTGGCAGAAGGCTTGGTAGGAGGAGCTGCAGGCCTGGCAGAAGGTGTGGTAGGAGGAGCTACATCCCTGGCAGAAGGTGTGGTAGGAGGTGCTGCTGGACTAGCAAATGGAGCTATCGATGTCCTATTTGGATTCCACGATGAGGGAAAAGCTGGATACGCCAGTTTAATCAACTATTATACCAACATTGGCATCACCTTCTATCCCACCTACGGTTGTTGTTCCTGCCCTGCTCCTGGTGTCGGCCAACGAGGTTCTCCGAATTACTCTGCCTATTCGCCATTCTACATCAACGGCGTGTATAAAATTCATGGAACACGCTTTTGCACCTGTCCTCCAGAATTTGTAGCCAGTGTTGTTGAGGCAGCACGCTATAGTCCAAAAATGTTGGGCCGCATTGAGCGATATGTTGTTCCCATACCTGTGCAGGTTTCCTTCTGAGGAGGAGTGAAGACGAATATGGAAATGTGATTGAACTTTCAGAATAAATTATCATTGCAGATTATTGTTGTGTTTCTTTGCAAACGAAAAATCTTATTTTTGTCCATGTGAAATAACTCCTCCTCTGGCTATCATGCTATGAACATAAGTTCACATTGAAATCGCGTTGTCTCATAAATTTTTGTGTAATACAGAAGTATTCAGACACATAATATTCAGTGAAATTGTCAAACCGTGTGCACGTACCAATATAATCGGAGGAAGGAAATTTGAATTTCGTGTAGAAATACATTTTTCCGCGAATCGCTAGGAAATTTTGACATTCCTGACAAAATTACTTGAAGAAATAGTCAAGACTTTCTTACTGTAAGGAGACATCATTTCCTTACTGTAAGGAAATGATATTTCCTTACAGTTGTTAGTGTTCTTCTGCAAGGAAATGATATTTCTCTACTGTGAGGGAATTATATTTCCTCTAATGAAAAGGGAAAAATAGTAGCGGACTGAGAACTTTCCTTTGTAAAACTCCTTCTGAGACAGGAAACGCGCGTGTGTACTCTCCGTTGGATTTCACACGCACGGTGGTATTTGAATAAAATGCTCTGAGCAATCTGACAAGCTGGGAACTGACACCTAGTTGAAAGAGTTTTTGCCAGAGAAGTTGATGGCTGACGCTATCACAGGCCCTCTTGGAGTCAATAAAAATGGCAAATATTTTGCGCTTCTTGAAGTGGAGAGAACAATGCTTAATCGACGAGAGTGTATAAACATTATCAGCACATCCTCTTCTATGCCTAAAGCCAGATTGACTTTCCTGTAGTATGTTATATGTTTCAGCCCAGTTCATTTATCGAGTGTAAATAGTGCGAGTAAAAAATTTAGCAATACAGTTAACCAGTGCTATACCTCGATAGTTAGAAAGGTTGTTTATTGGACCTTTTTTGTGAATCATCTTCAAAATAACTTCTGACCAGTATTTTGGAGTTAAAGTTGTTGTTTGATTGAAAAGTGTACATAAATACAAGATTCAGTTGTTGGGTAGTGATTTTAGAAATTCAAAAGGAACTTCATCACTTTCCGAGGATTTATTATGTTTATAATTATTCAGTGCATCATAAATATCATGTATTGTGATTGGGAGATCAAAATGTGGGTTTCTAGCAGCGAAAAAACGAGTGCTGTCTATTACGTAGTCTTTATAAATATCATTGTAGAAAGCTCCCCATTCATAAATATTTAACGAGACTGGAACTAATTGAAGGTTTCGAGCATTTCTGATGGTTTTCCAGAAGGTGGCAGAGTTGTTACAGTTGGCAAGGGTAAAAATTATATTACCTCCATATTCGTTCTTTTTATTTTTTTAATTGTTGTTTGTACTACTTTTTCGAAGCTAGATATTAAGAATTGGGATCGGCTGAAAAGTTTTCGTTTTTACAGGCATTGATTTTATTGTCTGATGTTTAAGAGCTACACACTGATGATCGAACCAAGGTTTGCATTTAAAGGTTTTTTGGCTGGGGCATAGTTATCATTTGGAGAAATTGTCATATCGAATTTAAAAGAACAGGACACGGGGAAATGATCTGAGATGTAAAAAATGTTATCTACTATGAGGTCTTCAACGCTTGATAAGAAGGAATCATTTTCCCAAACAAAATCAATGGTGCTTTTGCCCATCACCCCGACGAATGTATATTGACTTGGACGATCAGAGTTACTTCTGCCATTGAGTAGTGAAATGCCATTAGAGTTCATAAAATCGACCAAATAACGACCTCTCGTGGTAAGGGTGCGATGAAGTCTAAAACACTGACTATATAGATTTGTATTCTCGAATATTTCTGGCGAAGGAAAAGTCGGAGACCCTGCAATTGAAGTCGCCCCCCACTACTATGAAAATTTTCAATAATATCAGTTATAGAGTTTTGGAAGAGTTCAAGAATATGTTCAATATCGAGTGAAGGTTTGAAATACTTCAAATGATAAATCTGGTGTTAGAGTCGGTTTCGATCAAACAGCAGATCCACCAAGGAGACTCATCAATAAGTGTGAGAGAAAAGCTCAGGTTACAGATAATTGAGAGACCACCACTGGCCCGACACGCTGACTTTTCTTTCATTGCTCTGGAACTGTGAGATTTGAAAACGGACAGATAGTTGCGAAAAGTTATTAGATCACTGGTTAGCAGAGTTGGGTAGTATCCGAATACTTCCGATATTTTTCGAATTTTATATTCAGTATCCGTATCCGTCAAATTTGTAAGTATCCGAATACCGAATACTTTTTTCGATCTTCGGATACTTTTAAATTATTCGTTGAGTGAGAACCAGGCCAAACAGCCCCATTTTATGCAGGCGTATCTTGTCGGGCATCACCGACAACGGTGAAATATAATTTTAGCACTTTGCAACCTCGAAAAATGAGTTATTAGAGAGCCTCATATATCAAAAATGTGCAGTAGACCACAAATGGGGCTTGGTTTCCTCCGTTTACGGGGTCGGAACACCCAAACTCGAAGTTCAGCATCCTCGAAAACGGAGTGAGGTAAGGCGGTACAAGATACCAATTACCAATCAATGTCGTTGAATCAGAATCTGTGTCGTATGTGCGTGGCCATTTCATGATTCCCATTTCAATTATCCATTCCTTATAAAGAACCCTGATAAAATTCATTTCATTTGTGAAAATTTTTTGTATCCATTTTTTAATAACTCTGTATAATTGAAAAAAAAAAATTCGTTAATTTGTTGTTTTTCAGTTTTCCAATATTACTGTATTTATGACCCAATTACAATAGGTAATTTATTCAATAATTACCCTAAAGTCTTACTATCTTTCTGTATTTTTTCAACGAAGAAATTTAATATTGCTATGTGTGAACTACATATCGAATGATGAATGCGATGATTCATCCAACCCAGTTTACGGTCGGGATTCAGCATCTAGCGTCTAGCGGCAAGTTTTTATCTTTATCTTTAGAACCTTTTAAGGAAACTGAACTATTGTATCTGGAAGAATACTGCTTAGTTATGAAACCTTTGGCTTTAACGTTAGATTTGTTACAAGGTGAAGACAATGTATCTTTTGGATACTTGTTGTCCAGTCTAATTTATTTAATTAACAAGTATGAAAAACTCATTGCCCAAACCCAAGATAAATTGAAATATGGAGGAGAACATTTAGCAAAAATGTGCATAGAAAGTTTAAATACTCGTTTTGATAAAATTTCAAATTTGGAATGGGAAGATCCTATTATAGCAGCAGTTCTGCTTCCCAAATTTAAACTAAAGTGGTATAATATTGTGAAAAATCCAAAAAAATATTTGATATTAAACAATGTATAATAAATGTTGCAAAAAAACAGATGGAATATGAATCTTACAACGAATCAGATGAAAGCGGGGACCAAAATGTGGACGATTTTTTTTATTTCACGGATACCCAAGATAACCAAGAAGTAGGCAGTAGTAGTACTATGAACGAACAGGGTACTGAGGTACCAGTGAAAGTAGCAATAAAACAAACAAACAAATATTCAGCTGGAATTATTAAGATATCTGGAAGATAAAAGAACGAATTTACAATTATTACATGTATACCCAATATTAAAAAAAGTGTCACTCAAGTATAATACATGCTTACCTTCGTCAGCACCAGTAGAAAGACTTTTCTCTTTTGCAACTATGATTGATACGCCAAAGAGAAAAAATGTAAGTGATATACACTTTCAGGTATTGGTACTGACGAAGGCAAATTCAAACTCAAAGGTACTTTTATAGATATAAATGTCATATCTAGCGAACAATGTCGTAAAAGCTAAAAATATATATTTTTAACTTGTAATGTTCTTTGTTTACAAAATAAATATAAACAGTTTATTAAGTTTCTTCTTTTTATTTTCTATCTTTTTTTATCACTTTTTGTTTTTGATATAAAAAAGTAACCGAATACTTGTATCCGAGTACATTTTTAGGTGAAAGTATCCGTAATTTTTCAAAAAGTATCCTAGGGTTGCGCGTAAGGGTGCAATCGGTTGATGGAAATAACAATAACAATTTTTAATAATTAAAAGTATCCGTATCCGGTATTCGGATCGTTTTTTCCTGTATCCGACCCAACTCTGCTGATTAGCCAAGTTTCGGATAAGCATAATATATTGATTTGATCATTGTCCGAAATAAAGTGCTCCAGATTATTGAAACCTTGACAGTTTCAAAACGTCACACGTGTTGGCTGCTATATTTTGCCAGTTACAGAGAGTTACAGAGAGAATTTTCTTCCTTAGTCTTTTATTTGACACCTTTACTATTTTTGGTACTCCGTACACATACTTGATGGTAAGATTACTGTCAAGTAATGATCTATCCTGAAGTTCTTTCTTTAAGTCGGCGAGATGTCTCAAAAATATATGGAACATCCTGTACATTGAAATATTTCATTATCATTCAATACGTGGGTAACCGTTTTACCTTCTACAATTCAGTACGTGAGCGAAGATATTTTATTTTTGAGACACAACTTGTCCTCAACAGAACATAAACAAGAGTTTTCAAAAAGGCCACTGATAGTTCGATCTAGTAGTCGAGTTTAGAGTTCTGCCATGCCCACAGCTATGGGGGGAGTTTGGAAGATTCGATATTAAATAAATGGAAAATGTTCATAAACTGTTTAAGCCGATATGTATTGTAAGTAAAGATCTTTTTAAAATAATTTATCCAATCAATAACTAGGAGAGATTCTTCAATTCTTTAATTCATTAATTCTTTATTGATTATTTCCTTCATTAATTTCAATCGTCTAAATCGCATATTTGTACATAGTAAAATAAATGTTTTTATATTTTTCTAAAGTGTTTTAAATCTATGAATGATCAGTATCTACCTAGTTAGTCGTGAATCAACCCCAAGTCACGACAAGTGGTGGAGGCTGCCGTGGTTTAGTTTGTGGATTCATTCTTCATAATGAACCAATTTTTATTTTGTTATAAATTTGAATAGTGGTACAATCAACTCAATATAGTTGTTCAGCTTGAAGTTCATAGACTTTGAACTTGACCTAGATCCGGTACAACTAGGTAGAAATTGCTGATCCATATGTTTTGTTTCTGAATGAATCTCTGCAAGTATTGTGCAACAATAGCATTTCAGAATAAAAATATTATTTGACGAAAGAACGCTATTTCGTACGCAATAAACTCCAGAGAATTTTATGAAGATTAAATAAAAATGCTATTGATGTTAAGTTCTAACGATTTATTTTCAGTATAATTAATTGAATTTTGTTGTTTTCCCTATTGATTTTTACAAGAATAATTTGTGTAAAATTGTTATATTTCGAGTTCATGAGAGTAATTACGCGTAGTTACAAATTTATTACTACTTTACACTGAATCTTCAGCTTCCCCCTAGCCCCTAGAGAATAGTACGTTGACAGAAGGAAGAAAGAAAGGAACGCCAGCTGCCTTTCCAGAATTCGTAGCGCCAGGAATACCTATTTGCTCTTGGGATTTTTGTGAAGAATCACAAGAGATGAGCTTCAGAGAATGCTTGGACTGATGCATTTTTGTTTTGGAGTTTACCCAATTGGCGCAGAATACGTTTTGTCAGAATAATGAGAGAGGATTTTGTTGAAATCCTTGGTGTAGCTAAATACACGATTTTGTCAAAGAGAATTTGACAATGAAATCGTGATTGAAAGTTGTATTGATACTAGGTATGATGATTTATTTTATGTTGTAGGAATACGGAATACCTATAATGAGAGAAGTTTAGAATCATAAGAGATGAGCTTCAGAGAAAGCATGGACAGATGATTTGAGAAAATATTATTTTGGAGTTTACCCAATAGATGCAGAATACCATTATTCAGAATCATGAGAAAGGAATTTGTTGAAACCTTGGTGTATTCTAAATACACGGTTTTGTCAGAAAATTTGACAATGAAATCGCGACTGGAAGTCGTATTGAGTGAGCGTATTATGATGATTTATTTTATGTTGTAGGAATATCTATGATGAGAGAAGTGTGCACACAATGGTTCTTCAGAGTGACTTGGAACTAGAAGAAAAAAAAAAGAGTTCATAGGAAAACGACATGAGGGTGTAGGCAATGGCCGACGTGTTTATATAAATTATAGGGTGAAGTATGAAACTGCCTAATAATTAAGCTGTGCACAGTGTTTTAGTGAGTAAGAAGTAACGAATGGGGTCGAAAGGAATTGAATGAATATTGTTGAATGTGAAAAGCGAGTGTGAAATTGTTTTGTGATATTCTGTATCTAATCCTAGGCAAAGAATTTCAGGGTATCGCATCACAAAATTAGCCTCGTATTGTGAGAAATGGTGGTATTTTTTTTTGTTGTAAAAGAGAATAAGAATAGCAAGGATAAATGGATAATGTGAAAATTGGTATACTTCGAAAATGAAAGTATGAGTATGGTGTAATAATTATATATTGATGTCGAAAAATTTGAAAAAGTATTTTGAAATTGAATTGGTGACATATACTTGTATAATATTTCAATAAGAATAAGGTTGATTGGTATTTGATATATTTTGGGGCACGGTATTTGTTGTAAAATTAGATGATAGCAGTATGTTTACCTAAACTTTTATTTTTGTATTATAGGAACTGTACCTCCTGTAAGGAACGCGGAAGAGTCTTCAGCCTTGTACCACTCCAAGAGAATCCCCAGATGAATCGTGATGAAGCCACAGTTTCCACAGCCATGTCGAGTTGAGCCTTCTCACATTCAATGAGATAGAGCAGAGCCAAGTTCTACCATGTCAAGCTCCATGTTGTCTAGTAAAGCTGAGCCAAAATAGGGTATCCAACCGGACCAAGCAGTGCCAATGTCCAGTAAAGCCATGCCAAGTCCCGGCAGGCAGATACATGCCAAATACAGGGAAGCAGAGCCAAAATGGAGTCCAACAGGACCAAGCCATGCCAAGTCCCGGCAGGCAAATCCATGTCAAGTTCACTGAAGCCATGTCAAGTCCCGGCAGGCAGATTGATGTCAAATACAGTTTGTCCAGTATGTTTGGGTCATACCATACCCGGTCCAGCCAAGCCAATCCAAGCCTGACTAAATTGATGAACCAATTATTGTACCCAGACAACGATGAACCTTGGTACAATGGAATGGAACCGAAATGAACCGGTCAAAGATGGAAAAGGCAGCAAGGAGGAGAAGAATTCAAATGGAGATGGTGCAAGCAGACTTCTTCTGCGCATATTTATTTGTATATTTATATTTACATGGTATTAATTTCATAGTTTTTGTAAACCTGTATCGAATTGTCAGTTGGTTTTAATATAATCGCTCGAGGCGCGCGATTTTGAACGGGGGGTATTGTCAAAAATATATGGAACATCCTGTACATTGAAATATTTCATTATCATTCAATACGTGGGTAACCGTTTTACCTTCTACAATTCAGTACGTGAGCGAAGATATTTTATTTTTGAGACACAACTTGTCCTCAACAGAACATAAACAAGAGTTTTCAAAAAGGCCACTGATAGTTCGATCTAGTAGTCGAGTTTAGAGTTCTGCCGTGCCCACAGCTATGGGGGGAGTTTGGAAGATTCGATATTAAATAAATGGAAAATGTTCATAAACTGTTTAAGCCGATATGTATTGTAAGTAAAGATCTTTTTAAAATAATTTATCCAATCAATAACTAGGAGAGATTCTTCAATTCTTTAATTCATTAATTCTTTATTGATTATTTCCTTCATTAATTTCAATCGTCTAAATCGCATATTTGTACATAGTAAAATAAATGTTTTTATATTTTTCTAAAGTGTTTTAAATCTATGAATGATCAGTATCTACCTAGTTAGTCGTGAATCAACCCCAAGTCACGACAATATCCGATTTGATTTTAACTGTTGGATACAAGTTGCCAGGAGTATTTCGACTATTCTTTATTAGAGCAAGAGCGGCTTCTTGTGTTTCAAGTATTAGTATAGATTTGGGCGGGGTTTGACGTTGTTGGTAGTTTTACCCAGACGAATTCCGGGACGGATAAAGTTTGCACTCTGCGGTTCCAATTCATGGACAACCTTTTTTGCATATTGGAAATCATGATCTGGTGAGTATTCTGGAAATCCTAGAAGAATCACATTCTTTTCCCGTTTGAGTCGTTGAAGGCTTTCGGCAATAACGTCTTCCTCAGATAATGGTGGCTTATTGGGGCAAGGCCTTTGTTCCAGTACCGAAACTCTATCACAAAGATTAGAGATCTCGTCGCGCAATGCAGAACCTTCAAGACGACAAGCAAAAAAGTCAGTCTTGCTATTGATAGTTGTTTGTCGGTTCATGAGGGCATTAAACTGCATATTACCAAGAGCAGCTGTATCGGATGAGCGAGGATTGGTCACACAGAAAAGACAGGTCCAACAGCTTGACGAAGGTAGTACGTCATCGGTACCGCCAGGAGACGAACAAGCACACCTCTTGTGGAACGTACGCTGACACTGTGAGCAGTCGATTTGAGAGTCGATATCGGATAGTTCGCCATTGCAGGAAAGGCAGATATTCGGTATTTGTCTCGATTAGAAAAAGTGACCTTACTTTTATAGTTTATGATAAATCTAATGGGGTGTAGTTGCGCAAACAATAAAAACTGCCACACTTACTCCTTGCGTCTAGATCACTGAGACGTTGCACAAAAAAGCAATGACAAAATAAAACCACTGTGCTATCACAAAATCGGATAAAATTCAGATATAAACACGTCTGTGCAGTACTACTGGCGAATTCACACTCTAAATTATTTGCACGGGTACCTATCACTCAAAACTGATACTCATCTAAGAAAAAAAAATAGGATGAGATAGTCCTTAATGCTCAATTGATTCGCCCGCGGAAAATCTAAACGATAGCCTAACTAAGTATTAGAAGTTTTTGGCAACCCAAGAAAAACTATATAAATAGCTGCAAGCCATCCTGAATTGAGAAAGTAACAAATTAAATTTGGAATCTGCAGAGCGAAATTAAATATTATAAACTCAAACATAAAATTTTTAGAGAAAAGCTTTTATTTAAATACGAAGGTAGTAGTCCATACTCGAAGTGGAAGACCAAGTTTTCATGGAAGAATAACACAAAGTAATTTCCACGTAAAATTTAATTAGAAGATCTGGATAAAGATCCTACTTAAGACATGTTTCGAACAAATATTTGTTCACGTTCAGTTTATTTATTTTTGAACCATGTGTCCAGTGAAGTGAGTTTCCTCTGGATAATCAGTTTTTTGTTCTGGCGCACTCAAGTTGCTTGACTGGCAGATTCCATACGAAGGTAGTAGTCCATACTCGAAGTGGAAGACCAAGTTTTTTTGAAACACTAACACAAAGTCGTCTCCACGTAAAAAAATTGTTCTTCCACTTCGAGTATGGACTACTTACTACCTTTGTATGGAATTTGCTAGTGAAGCTACTTTAGCCCGCCACTACAAAAAACTGATTATTCAGAGGAAACGCACTTCACTGTGCATATGGTTCAACACTAATTTAACTGAAGATGAACATATACCAGGCGTCCTCGGAATGTGGCTCACCCCTATAACTTTTTTGTTTTCGAAGATAATGGAATGAAATTTGGAGGATCGAAAACAAAATTATCAAGATGTTGCGGTAAAAATTGACGTGTCGACATATTAATTGGCATCTCTTCTACAAAGTCAATTAGCTAGTTATTGTTAAGTTGATATGCTGCTCGTCTCTATGCACAGAGATATCCTAATCCTAGTCACCCGACCCGGCACTAATTTCCAAAACTGGTTCAAAAAATGCGAAATGAGCCTGATAATGATGGAAACGATTCGTTTGTTGTGAGTGAAGAAAAAGAAATAGATGTTCTGGCATACGTTCAAGTAAATATTAATACGTCACTCAGGGATTTCGCAAGAGAATGTGACATTTCGAAGTCTTCTGCAGCTAACATTATGAAGAAACCTAAATATCATTCATTCAAATATCAACTACACCAGCACCTGTACCAAAACGATAAAGCAAGGAGACTTGAGTATTGGTTCTTTGGAAAATATTTGGAGGATTCCATACAAAATTCTGTATACTGACGAAAGCCATTTCACAAATTTGGGACATTTTAACAGAAATAATGAGCGATATTGGTCTTATGCAAATTAACACTTGATGGAGGAAGGAAATTTCCAAGAACGGTTCGGTTTCAATTGTTGGGTTGGGATTTTAGGGGACAGAATTTTGGGCCCTATAATATTTGACGGTCCCCTGACAGGGGCTAGATATCTAAAGTTCCTCTCGCAGGAAATTGAACATTTCTTGGACGAAGTTCCATTAATAAATCGAGTTGGATTATTTTATCAACAAGGTGGTGCTCCACCACACAACATGAGGGCCATTACGGAATATCTTCATGAAACATACAACGAAAACTAGATTTGTGTCACTTAATATCTTTATTTATTCCTTTCTGAAAAACGTTTCAGGTCACCCGAACTTACGCCTCTAGATTTTTTCTAAAAACAAAGTTTATGATGTACCTCCTGCCACACGACATGAATTAGAGGACAAAGTGAGAGCAGCTATTCATAGAATTACAACAAGACAGTTGAGAAACGTTGTAGGAGCAGCAATAAGAAAAGTTCGCCTTTGTCAGCAACAAGATGGAGGTCACTTTGAACATCTGGAACCCTAGAGATATGTAAATAGGTAGTTTCAATATTATTATTTCATTTTCAACAGGTGCTTCATTTTCAAAAAGTTGTAACGTAATTTTCCAAAGGATTTATCAGAAAGTTGTTCAAAACAATGGTGTGCGGCATGAAATTCATCGTATTGAAATGCTCTTTTTTTTCTAACCCGTTGAGCTAGCATGTTGCCATTTGGAAAAAAAATAGTAATAAAAATTTCAAAGTTCAAATTCACATAGCTGAATCATTTTAACCGAAAACAGTAAAGTTATGTTTTTCCAAACATTTTAGGACTGAAACAAGTTATTTGAACGTATCACTAGCCATCTTGAATAAAAAATAAATTGAAATAAAGAATCAAAAGTGGTTACAAAAAGTAACAAATGATACATGCTTGTATTCTTAATGTTATAGGGAGACAAAAAAACTGAAAATATACCAGGTGTCCCATTTAAAAATCGAAAGTTTATGTGACTTCCCGTGAATCCGGAATTTGCGTGAAGTTGATTTAAATGTCAGAAAATGCAGTTCCATGCCTTAACCCGATCCTCCAAATTTCATTCCATTATCTTGGAAAACAAAAAAGTTATAGGGACGAGCCACATTTCGTGGACAACCGGTATATGTTCGAAACATGTCTCAAGTAGGATCTTTATTCAGATCTTTCGATTAAATTTCACGTGGAGACGACTTTGTGTTATTCTTCCAAAAAAAATATTTGAATGCACTAAGAAGAAGAATATTATATTGTACAACAAGTGAGAAAAACGACATATTCCTCACGAGCGCAGAAGTTTGTTGGCACGAGCCGAAGGCGAATCAAGCGAGTGAGAAATATTCTCACGAATTTTACATTGTACTTTTTCTACGCATGGGTTGTTTTCAAGTATTGAAAATTAAAATACATTTATAATAATACTTGTATGTCATTAACTCATTTTTATATTTTATTTAAAATAGTAATTAACAGTTATATCTGAACTGCTTGGTTTTGTTGTTATAGAAACGCTAACAATGTGCTACTTGGATATTGCACGCGAATCGTCGGCGTAGCGTTGTAAACGTGGAGAACGTGTCATATCAATCTGACATATTGTAACAATTCATGATTGACTTGGGTTATCGTGATAACAGTGAGAAATTATTTCTCACTGTATTGGCGGATATTTCTCACTGCGTGGGAAATCTTTCGTTTTGAACGTATGAAAGCAATGAGAGAAGTGGCAAATTGTATAGCATTCCTAGAAAAAATTAATTTTTTGGCGAATTATAAAATTTCATAATTTGATAAAAAAAAATTATTTTATAATTTATCAAAATGATGGGTTCATTTCAGTTTATAATTCATTTTCTTCTTTTTAATGCATTTAAATGACACCTTTTCTCTGAGAAGTTTTTTTTAAGTTTATAATTTAAAGATTTTTTTGATTTCTATTTGGCGAGTTTTCCTAATTTTTTTCGTGGCAGCGAAGGTGAGCGAGCTCCCCAATCGATTTTTTTTTCATCATTATTTATTACTCCTCGAATTCCTTTGCGTTCTCTATCTAGCTTTTGAGGGGGAACAGAGGAAGTGAAATTATTTGAACCATAATATTCGACGGTCAGATATTTTTCACTATTTTTACAGATTTTTCCGATTTTAATCTTGCAAGTTTTTCAACTTATTTGAGGAAAGGGAATGTCGAGCCTTCTACCTATTTTTTTTTATGTAATTTTTTAATTCTTCAAGAAAACTTCCCAAACCCTATCTAGCTTTCGGGGGGCAGGGAGGACAATTTCTTCGACATTAATGTATTGTCATCGAAACTGATCCAACATGTGAAATTTCAATTCCATAGGATAAGCTTGCAAGATTTATACCCATCTAACAAACACACACACAGGTCAAGTTAAATAATGATTGAATGATAATTATAAATAATTTAAAAAAGCATGTGATCGATCAAGATCCATTCCCTCAATTGTGTTGTTGTTTCAAAATTATAAACGGGAAGAAGAGGACCAAACATTTTTCAATTATTGAATTATTTACAAAGATATCATAGAGAACAAGCAAATAACGAACATCCTCACACGCTATAAAAATTATGATTCATGGAAGAAAATACAAGAACCGTTCGAAAATTGCAATTGTTTAAGGAAATTTGCAGCGCCCTCAGATTTGTATTGGGTAGAGACCTCGTTTTTCGAACCTAACCCCCGTGCCGAATCATGTCTGCAAGTTTCGGAAAATTTGCAGAGTCTTCAGTTTTGTGATGGGTGTACACCACAGTTTTCAGAAATAGTGATGTATTTTCCTTGTCTGCCAATTTCGGTTAATCTGCAGAAGAGGTTATCTTTTCAATCGTTTTTAGTGTTTCCAAAGGTTTATTGATGATGCCTGTGCCGTCGGTTTTCCTGTGGAAGGAGATCTTGGGAATCTTTGGTATTGCTCCTTTTTTCCGGTTTTGAATATTTTCGAAAACTAGGACAAAGTTAACATACGCCTAAAAGAACACTCTATTGTTCCTTTTTCTTCGTAAACATATATTGTGTATTCACGTATCAAAAAAACGATTATACCCATATATGCATACAATCAGAAGAATGTCCACAACTCAAGCCTAGCTTAGGTGGCTTCTTCTGGTCTACTTTAATTTATTTTTAAATGAATATCACCATGTCCTCGCATATAAAGTGCGGCTTTTGATAGTTTCCTCCCTGTTAACTTTTGAACGGTTCGACGTGGAAACATGAAAAAAAAATCTTTTCGAGGGTTTCACCAATACTACTTTTTGAAATAAAAAAAATAGTGATTGCACGATAGGGGGCGCAGGGGGGGCCATCAACTCAAAAATTGTAAATGGCATGTGGGGTCAAGTGTCACATCGTTGAAAAGAGAATTCAATTCTCTTTACAACCATCTAAATATTTTTTAATTTTGTTTATAATTTTTTTCCCAATTTCGATTTTTATATCTTTCGAAATTTTTAAATTAATGTGCCCCCAGCACCATCAGTCGAGTAATTGCAATGTTTCTTCTCTCAAAAAGTAGTATCGGTAATCCAACCGTTCAAATTTATCGAGGTATGAGTAGTATTCAGATCCACATTTATATTTGATATTTCGATTTTGAATTACAAAAAAATATTACCGAAATTCAAAAGTATTTAGATGGTTGTAAAGAGAATTGAATTCTCTTTTCAACGATGTGACACTTGACCCCACATGCCATTTAAAAATTTTGAGTTGATGGGCCCCCCTGCGCCCCCTGTCGTGCAATCACTATTTTTTTAATTCAAAAAGTAGTATTGGTGATATTGTATTTGATTAACACCGTCTATTCAGTGAACGAAGTAAAACGTATATTGTCACTGTTTGTCAACTTGACAAACATGCCCCAAAATTAATATACAATATGATATTAATATCAAAATATATAACAATTCTCCCCCACGCTGTATATATTCACTATCGGAACCTTTCGGGAGGTTTTCTGGTACGAGTAGACCTCCGGACTGGATCGGAATCATTTAGTCGTTCTCTTGTACTGATCAAGGTAGATTCTTCTGGATCATTCTGAACATCAATATCCATTGAACAACCTTCGATGGCAGGACTTACACTAGATTCGGATTCGGGTTGTACATCATTGGTGATTTCTTGATCAGAAACAACGATATTATCAGTAATCGGTACATTCACGTAAGATACACTTGGAATTTGACCATAGTTATCAATTGAACTCTCCATAGGTACTTCCGATTCATTTCCATATTTGTTCGACAAGTTTGATGATCTACTCGAACCAGATGGAAGTAATTGATCAATATGCCTCATATGTTTTTTTCTATTTTCATACATCACCAACCGTGGCTGAAATAATCCCATTTTTCCATTTGGTATCCTTATTGGAATAGAATTGAGCTCGTACCTCGTCACCAACGTGGAATTTTCTTGAAAGACCACGGATTCGATTACCATCTTCATGTGAAACATGTTTTTTCACCAAATCTAGCCGAGTTCTATACATGCCTTTGAACATCATCTCCGCAGGGCTCAACCCAGTAGATGACCTTGGTGTTTTCCTATATTGCATAAGAAACCTGCACAATTTAGTTTCAAAATCTCTATCTTCATTTGCCATTGAGCGAAGTCCTCGTTTAACAGTTTGCACATATCTTTCGGCTTGGCCGTTCGATGATGGATGGTATGGGGGACTGAATTTGTGAACGATTCCATTTGAAATAAGGAATTGTTCAAACTCATCAGATCGTAGTTGAGCAGCATTGTCTGTAACCAGTGTAGCCGGAAGGCCGAACTGAGAAAAAATATTACGCAATATTTTGATGGTATGAGCTGACGATAGAACTTTTGTTGGTATAACTTCGATCCACTTGGTATACGCATCAACTACTAGAAGAAAATAGTGCTCCATGAATGGTCCGGCGAAGTCTAGATGAAGTCGTTGCCAGGGAGCATTTGGAGGTACCCAGGGATGTTAAGAACATTTAGGAGGATTGTTCTGAATACTAGTACATCCTGGACAATTACGACAAAGTTCCTCGATATCTTTATCAATGCCATTCCACCACACATAACTCCTGGCTAAAGCTTTCATATGGGTCATTCCAGAGTATGCAATATGTAATTCTTTGAGTATCTTTTTCTGCAATGTTTTGGGAATAATCACTCTTATACCTTTGAATAAACACCCATCTTGTAATGAATATTCACAAAGATCATTTCTCTTGGATTCTTTTCCAGACACGATTTCATCGAGAATTGATTTGTATTCTGGATCATTGAGTGTTTCCTTACAGATATCAGCCTGAGTCACTGGTAACATACTGATTTGCTGAATATGAAATGAATCATCATCATCGATTTTACTTGGTTCTGCATTGATCACAGGAAATCTAGACAAAAAATCGGCATTCGCATGTTCAGTCGTTTTTCTGTATCTGATATCGTATTTGAACCCAGAAAGAAAACTCGCGTAATGTAAGAGTCGCGTTGCAGACATAACTGGTAAATTCTTGGCAGGATGCAGATTAGATGAAAGTGGCTTGTTGTCAGTAATCAAGGTGAATTTTCTTCCATAACAGTATTGGTAGAACTTCTTCAATGCCCAGACAATTGCTGTTGCCTTTTTATCAATTTGGGAATAGTTAGCCTCTGCTTTTGTTAGTGACATTGAGGCGAATGCTATTGGTTTTTCTGTACCGTCAGATAGAATATGTGATATGACGGCTCCCAAACCTCTGGGTGATGCACACCATTCCCTTCCAAAAATGGCATCAACATTTCCATCTATCAAGTATAGTGTTCCATCAAATGTACAATCATTATGCTGGATTGAGACATTCGTTTTTCCCAATGAATGAATTATTTCACCTCTATACGTTCTCAGTTTGACAGATGTTGGTGACAAACCTTGATGTGGCAATATTTTATCCAACTCCTTCTTAGAAATGGTAGAAACTGCAGCACCAGTATCTAATTCCATTTCACAGTTTTTATCATTAATCTTGACAGTTAACATTAATTTTTCATTTTTGTGCCGTTTCAGACTATTGATATAATAATCTTCATCGGTAGAGACAGAATCATCAATAGATAAAACATTATGTTCTGGCGTCTTTCTGCGTTTCTGAAAACATACTGTACTAACGTAACCAACAATACCACAGTTGTTGCATCTTAAATTTCTTTCTTGGCATTCATTTGCTTTATGAGCTTTTCCACATTTATAGCATTTTATATGCTGTATGGATTTTCTGAATGGAATTTTAGATCGTTCTACCTTATTGACTGCATTATTTCCTGAAGATTCCATTTGCGGATTGAACTTCTTCGAAGCTTCTACAGATAATGCTATTTCAACAGCCTTTTCAAAAGAAACTTTGGAGCCTTCTTGAAAAGGTTTCTGACGGATATCAGCCTCTCTAATTCCACGAATGAATTGGGAACGGAGATGGGTATCGGTAGTTGGTTTTTTACATGCCTCGCAGAAGAAATTACAATTAGTTGTAAGTTTTCGGAGTCCTGCTACGTAGTTTGCAATGCTTTCACCTTCTCCTTGTATACGCATTGAAAAATTATGTTGTTCAGCAAGTTCATTGGGCACAGGACACAAGTGATTCCTCAAAGCTAAGATGAGATCATCATATGTTTTCTCCCGAGGAAGCATCGGCGCAGTCAGACTAGCCAGAACTTGATATATCTTCGGACTCAAACAAGATATAAGTATTTGTACGCATTTCTTATCTCCTGTCGGTGTAGCATTGTTAAGTTCCTTCAATTCGAAATAATTTTCAAGGCGTTGTAGGTATAGATCAAACGTCTCATTCAATTCGTCATATGGATACAGCTGAACCGCTGTGGTTGAATTTGACGAAGTTATGCTGGATGTAGATGGTTGCCAGAATTCTGTTTGTAGATTCTTGAGTACATTGGTAAGTTGTGTTATTGCTTCTTCCATTACTGATATGGTATATCCTCGTCGCCAATATTGTATTTGATTAACAACGTCTATTCAGTGAACGAAGTAAAACGTATATTGTCACTGTTTGTCAACTTGACAAACATGCCCCAAAATTAATATACAATATGATATGAATATCAAAATATATAACAGGTGAAACCCTCGAAACGATTTTTTTTTTCATGTTTCTACGTCGAACCGTTCAAAAGTTAACAGGGTTGAGGACTATTAAAAGCCGCACTGTATATATAAATGTTTCAAATGTCTAACTGATTGAACTAACTTACTTACTTACTTATTTTGACATCGATTAGCCATGATATTTGAAATGGAAGAATGGTTTTTGGGAAAAAAATACGGTTCCTATTTTTTTTTTCGAAAATTGTTCATCAGATTTTCATCTACATCCCTCCAATTATTCAATTTGAATGCCAAAATATCTCGAATTTTTTTCAGAATTTTTAACTTTGCCGTTAATTCTTTCTTGGGTTTATATGAACCTTAATATCAAGCACAAAACTTGCTGTTCTTATTTCTACAATACCGTCTTATGAATGAGCCTACTATGTCATATGTGAAAAATCAATAGATCGGTTTGTATCTAAGGTGATGGTATACACTTCAAAATACATGTTACATTGTATCTGAATTATGAAAAATACTGTAACTACCTAATTACTTCGGAAACACGGAATATTTTCAAAGGTCCTCATTAATACGCCACCCAATTTGATTCTGAGGAAACAATAGTTGGAATTTGATCGATTGATTGAGTTTCTTCAGCACCATTTCGTTCGTTAAGGATACTGTATGATAAGCAGCTAATCATGATATTTTAGTATAAAACTCGGAGCTTTCCAGGTAATTATTACTTAGTTCGTTTGCCAACTAGCAAGATGCAGAAATTGGTAAGTCCTATTTGACTTTATATAAATGTTGGCAAAAACTAGTTCATCCAACTTTTTACCTCGATGAACTTAGTCGACATGTACATGGGAAACTACTGAGAGTATTTATCTAAAAGTGTATATATGGGAGTTTCCTGAATAGGTAGTTTCAGTTAAATTTTTTTCAGATGTCTAAAACTTCCCGTTATAGGTACACCAACTTTGTTTTTTCAAAATGGAACAACCTGTTTTTTTGTGCATTTCTGAAATCTTCGCTGAATTTCAATACAACTTTATTCGAAACATCATGTCTAAAGAACTCCAATTTTCGTTTATATAATTTTTATTGAAAATTTTGGCAGATGCAGCCATTCACAAAAAAATAATTTTTTGGAAACAAAGCTAGTCAGGTTAAAAACTTTTCACCTGAATGAGACTTGAAGCTTCCTGAATCTTTGGAAACTTTTCGAAAAAAATATACAATGTGCTCAGAAATTTGTGCCGAATTCGGCTATATAGAAAATTGTTCAACAAAATTATTAGCAAATAGTTTTTGTTCGCATTTATTTCTTGTCGATTCTTTCAAAAAAGACTACTGATGATTCGGATATTTCTAATAACCACACATAAATTTTAGTTTTTCCAAGTTTCTACAAAAACCCATTGATTCACATATAGGGTTGTAACCATAAACCCTTCTATTTTTTTTAGAATCCACTGGCAATGAGAAAAAATGAGATTTCCATTGTAAAATGATTAGTTATACAATTTTCCAAGAATTGGCAAGCAAACTCCAAAGTTCCGATATAAAACAATGAAAAAAATACAAATAGTTATTACTATAAAAATGGTAAAAATAGTTCATAATATACCTATAAAAAAATTAAAAATAGTTCATAATAAACCTATAAAAAAATTAAAAAGTTAGCGATATGTTGAACAGATTAAAAATTCGTAATTTTAATATTAGCTGAATGAACAAATATATGATTTTTTAAAAAAAGATGACATGTCATTGAGGAGTAACTGAGGAAAAGAATAAATGCAATAATTGAGTACAACGACAAAAATCAATAATTTATTTGGGAATATTTGCTTGTAGTCAACCACTTACTTTCAATGCACCTTTTATCTCCACCTTGAGCTGTTTCAGGAAATACCGTGTTGTATTCCACTCTCTCTATCCATGTTCCATTATTGTGTTTTTTTGGCTTCGAAATAACAAATTTTACATTGAGCATTTTCACCACCTGTCCAGGATAATTCAAAATACACGATATGAAACAGTGTTTTTTAAGTCCCATTGGAGTATTTTTGTCCCACTGTTCTGCATTTTCTATAACTCCTGCTTTACTTAATGCTATGGAACTTTATTTCCTTTCATATAAATTGCTCTGCAGTTGCTAGCTTTTAGCATTTTTATCCGTTTTCAGTGGCTTGAAATATCACATCTTCGAATGGGTCAAACACAATTGTATGATCTATATCACATTTCTGTTTCACAATTTTGGCTAGGTACTCTTTATAGTGATTTCCGTCTGCTTCCTCCATATTTATCATACATATTATAAGACAATTTGTTTGAGATTCCAGGGTGCTACGATAAAGGTACAAAATGATTCAAACTGCCTCAAAATAGATGTTTTGTTTTTTGGTGACTTTTGAAGTTTTGTTGCCTATTGCAGAATTCAGTATTTCAGTAGTTACTACCAAATCTATCGCTCATTTTGAGTCAAAAACAACACTTTGTAACAAAAAGTATGAACATTTGTTGACATTTGGCCGAGGGGGAAACCACTGGCGAATTTTGGTGTACATGCCTTGAGTATTAGTGGTAAAAGTTGGGTGTTAATGGGGAATTAGAGAAATTAATTGAAAATTATTAGGTCTCAGTTGAGGAGTAGGGATATTATAGGAATTATTTCGTTAAAAGGTCTCAAAAAAAGGTCTTCAACCAATGGAGTCGGGAATTTCATGAAATTTTCAATTCATCATTTCAATTAAATTCTCATCCAATTTAATTCATCTGCTACTGATGGCCCTGACAAATAATCAAACTTGGCAAACGTTAAATGAATGATGGTTTTTCGGGTTTTTAGGCCGACGTTTATTTAGAGAAAATCTCGACGTTTCGCCAACACGAGTGGTTGGCATTTTCAAGAGAAATGTTTACAGTTTCGATCACTGAACACTACTTGTTTGGTATGCGTTGTCTCAGCCAGTATTTATGGGTCGACGTACTCGTACCTGCGTCTGGTGCCATCGTCCCTGCGTCGGGTACCCCCTCGGATTCATTAATTTCCCGGTATGGTGTTATTACCTTTATTAACGTTATTTATTGAATTCCAAAGACGGTGATTATTTATCCATATAGTTAATCAAATAAATAAATATTTTGGAACCTTTGGTGTGAATACAATTCAAGGAAAAAAAAACTACCCAAATACCAAAACTACGTCACAGTCATACTCGACGCTCGTTTCGCCAACAAAATTAGCAACTTCAGGAGCTAAAAGCTGACTGTCAACTTAAGAAACTGCACACACTGCATTGTCAACATTCATAATCGAGGTACAAAATGTTCTTACAAGCTATCTTAAATTCACTTCTCTTCATTTCTGACAATTGAATACTTTTCCTAATTGATGGTGTAATGAACTTTTCGTAACCAGTGAAGAAAATTGAAACATTTCCTGACAGATGAAGTGAAATTGGACGTTATGACATTCTAGTCAGTTTGGAAAATTGTCACTTCATATGTCAATATTAGAAAAAATATACTTTTTCGGCAACCATCCGGGAAGTGTTCACTTCCCGGACACCTTTTCTTTGAGAAAGTAGTATTTTCTGGCCTAGTCCGGGAAGTACGTGGTTTCCGGATTAGGCCGGGAAGTACGTACTTCCCCGACTAGGCCGGGAAGTGCTCGAATTTTATTGTTTGATAAGTATTAGAATATTTCTGTTGATACCTATCTTCTGTTAGAATTTCAATATTTATTACAAATAAGAACTGAAATGTTCGAAATATTTAAATTTGGAATCCCTGCCAGGGTAGTTTACTCTTGATCAAAATTATATTTTTTGTTCCTCCCTGTACACCGTGTGGAAATTTAGAATTTTGATGACTCGAATACAAGTATTCTGTAATGCACAATCTTTTATGAAGAATAATATTTTTTGACATATCTATAATAAAAAAGTTTCCATATGGTGCAAATTTTTGAAACCCACTGTATGTAGGCATAACAACCTTTTGATAGGTAATCCATTTTAGGAGTAAATTCGTCTATTTATGTAACTTCATAAAAAGTATGTTTCATCCGGTTAACAGATGGGTGAAGGTCGGCCTCTCTTCGTTTCTTAGACTAAATGCGTCTCATTGATTTGTTATTCTACATGGTTGCCGAAAAAATAGTGTACGCAACACGTCCGAAAACAGTTTTTTTGGACTCGCAGACTTCCAGGACTCGCTAAAGCTCGTCCAAAAAAGCAGTGTTTTCTGGACTTGTTACGTAAATTACCATTTCTGCTACCGCTTACCAAAGTAGCCTTAGACGCTTTCAGATCTCAACACAAAGTTAATGTTTTCCGAGGAATGTCATATTGTGACAGCTTTCACGCTCTAGAGCGAGAATATTAGAAAAACGCTTGATGTCCCTAGCATTTGTTGAGAACGAACCTATTCTTGTATGATGGAAACTGAACACAAGAAATTCTAAGCACTCTCAGGAACTGCGGTGGTGTTAGGGTTAGAGATGCTTCCTACTAAACTGGGTTTTCGATCATGGCGTGAGTTCGATCTCGGGATTCGTTATCTTTTTATGCAAGTTTTTCAATTTTTTCCTTTTGTTAGAGATGTGAATAAATTTATATTTCAATAGCTTAAACATTTGGTATTACTATTGCATGTAAATTTTCTAATAGGTAATATGATTTGCCTATGTTGAATGAAGTGTCTATCGTTTTTATGTCTGAAAGCTGCGTTTGTAGAAAAAATCATGTGAGTATTTCGAGCACCAAGTGTCATTGCCGTTCTCCAAAGATTACCGCACTTCTCTTCGCGTCGCGCGGTGTCTCTCTTTGTCGAGCGGCAATCAATCACTTTGCGCTCTAAATACACAAATAGCTATTCTCTGTTTTTTTGTGAATAATAATGAATGAGTTCGTTATTACCATTATATTCTATTTCTTTCGAACTTGATTTGAATCAAAACGAAGTTGTTGTCATAATACCATTTTTGCAGATTGCCTTCGTAGTTGTAGTGGGAGTTGCCTGTGCCAATCCTAGACCGTTTATAAATCCATTGAAAGCCGCAAATGCAGTCGTTGGAAGAGCTGCAGGCCTGGGAGAAGGCTTGGTAGGAGGAGCTGCAGGCCTGGCAGAAGGTGTGGTAAGAGGAGTTACATCCCTGACAGAAGGTGTGGTAGGAGGAGCTGCAGGCCTGGCAGAAGGTGTGGTAGGAGGTGCTGCAGGACTAGCAAATGGAGCTACTGATGTCCTATTTGGATTCCACGATGAGGGGAAAGCTGGATACGCTAGTTTAATCAACTACTATACCAACATTGGCATCACCTTCTATTCCATCTACGGGTGTTGTTCCTGCCCTGCTCGTGGTGTCGTCCAACGAGGTTCTCCGAATTACTCTCCCTATTCGCCATTCTCCATCAACGGCGTGTATCAAATTCATGGAACACGCTTTTGTACCTGTCCTCCAGAATTTGTAGCCAGTGTTGTTGAGGCAGCACGCTATAGTCCAAAAATGTTGGGCCACATTGAGCGATATGTTGTTCCCATACCCGTGCAGGTTTCCTTCTGAGGAGGAGTGAAGACGAATATGAAATGGTGATTGAACTTTCAGAATAAATTTTAATTGCAAGTTGTTGTTTTTCTTTTCAAACGAAAAATCTTATTTTAGACTTATTTTTATCCATCTGTTATAACCCCACCTATGGCTACATGTCATGAATGTTATGAGTTCACATTGAAGTCGCGTTTGTCTCACAAAATTTGTATAATACAGAAGTTTTCACACACATAACACATGGTGAAAATGTCAAACTGTGTGCACGTACCAATATAATTAGAGGAGAGAAGGAAATATGTATTTCTTGCATAAATATATTCTTCCGCAAATCGCTAGGAATTTTTGACATTCCTGACAAAATTACTTAAGGAAAAAGTCAAGACTTCCTTACTGTAAGGAGACATCAGTTCCTTACTATAAGGAAATTATATTTCCTTACAGTTGTTAGTGTTCTTCTGCAAGGAAATTATATTTCCTTACAGTTTTAGTGTTCTACATAAATGATTGAAAACACATTGTTCATAAGGAATTGATTTATATTTTGAAAACATCAATACCATGCAGAATACATTTTTAAATTAATTTGTTATATTTACAGTTATTTGATAGTTAGTACAATTATTGAACATTGGAGGAACATTATTAGAACTACGAGAAACCTTTTTGACAACATGCTGGGTGATAGGGTTATTTCGTTAAATATTCTGTACTGTGAGAATTTTATATGCCACCTCAACCTCATTGTTAGCGATTCTTCGATATATCCTTCAGCAACGTTTGATGACTTCCATCCGTCATGTCTCTTCAAACTAGTTATGTCGGCACCAGAGTCAACAAATATTGTTGCAGAAAGCAGAAAGCAGAAAGCAGTGACCATTATGTTCTGTCGGATTTAACAAATTCAAATAAGTAGCAACTATTTTAGGCATTTTTCTAAATTGATGAATTCCTATCACTTGTCTACAACCCTTTCCGTTTTAATATTCAAAGAAAGATCAGTCACTGTTCATATTTTCAGGTCTTATCGAAACATTACAAATGATCTTGGTTTTTTGGTCTTCGAATCAGGTATGCTAATCAAAAGCTTGGGTTCTGGGTCATCTATATCTTCTATACCAAATATCAAAAAAATTAAAACGTTGTAAATTACATTGAATTTTCGGAAAAAGTAAAGAAAACGGTCTCAGATTTTGATGAAATTTTTACTGATGATTATATAACATATAAAACGATTAAAAAAATTTGCGGAAATGTCTGGAAGAAATGGTAAAAGGACCCCGCAAACTCCTTATGGAATTTGGGTCCCGGTGGATTTTCTTGAACTTTTGGTAGTCCATGTAATTCTCCACCAATGTTACCGTTGCGCCAACCCAAAAAAATTAACAGTTTTGCTGCTAGGAGGCGTTGAAAACACCCCTTGCGCAGATTTGACTATTTATTTTTGAACCCGGTAATAATATTTCCACATGTTTCATTGTTGCTAATGTTGCATAATATTGTGCAGTTTTATAAAAAAAAAATACCCCCTCCCCTTTTTCCCCCAACTCCTATTACGAAACGCAAAAAAATATTTCTCGAGTGCCTTTAAATGAATCGTCGAATGTTTAAATATGCATAAATAAGGGAAATAGCAATTTTTTATGATAATCCCCCAACCTCCCAAATGACACAAAACGAAAAAATTTTTGTGGATTTTTCTGAATTTTTGATATGATGAAGTTCAAATTATTTTGAATAGAAATAAATTGGGTGACAAACCCCAAAAATGAATAGTTTTGATGCTAGGGGGCGTTGAAATCATACCATGCTCAGAATAGACTATTCATTATAATAGCTCAACGTATTTTAGTTTCGATTATGCTGATCCAATTGTGTAAGTTTTTATAAATTGAAAATCTAAAACCTCCCCCTATTTAAAAATACGAAAAAAATTAATTACCGACTACTTGTGAATGCAGTTCAAGTTATTTTGAATAAAAATAAATTGAATAACAAACCCTAAAAATGAAAAGTTTTGTTGCTAGGGAGCGTTGAAATCATACCATGCTCAGAATAGACTTCATTATGATAGCTCTACGTATTTTAGTTTCGATTATGCTGATCAATTGTTTAATTTTTTATAAATTGAAAATCTAAAACCTCCCCCTTACCCCCTACCCCTATTTTAAAGCACGAAGAATTTAATTAACCACTACTTGTAAATGCTTTATCAAAATAAATGTTTTAATCAGCTCAAATTGAGGAAATCGTACAGTTGTTTAATTCCACCTTTCCCTTTTAGAGGTTTTAGATTTGCACTTTTTAAAAATGTACACAATTGTTCGGCATAAAATAGAACTAAAGTACGTGGAGATATTGTTTCCGCCTATAATAATGAATAGTCTATTCTGAGCAAGGTATGATTTCGACGTCCCCTAGCATCAAAACCATTCATTTTTGGGGTTTGTCACCCCATTTATTTATTTCTATTTGTTTCTATTCCAAATAACTTGAACTGCATCATATCAAAAAATCAGAAAAATCCACTGAAATTTTTTCGTTTTGTGTCATTTGGGGGGTGGGAGGATAATCATAAAAAACTGCTATTTCCCGTATTTAGGCATATTTAAATATTCGACGATACATTTGAAGGCACTCGAGAAATATTTTTTTTTCGTTTCGTAATAGGAGTTGGGGGAAAAAGGGGACGAGGTAAGAATTTTTTTTATAAAACAACACAATATTGTGCAACATAAGCAACAATGAAACAAGTGGAAATATTGTTACCGGGTTCAAAAATAAATAGTCTAATCTGCGCAAGAGGTGATTTCAACGCCCCCTAGCAGCAAAACTGTTAATTTTTTTGGGTTGTCGCAATGGTATCATTGGTTGAGAATTACATGGACTACATCATACCAAAAGTTCAAAAAAATCCACCGGGACCCAAATTCCATAAGGAGTTTGCGGGGTCCTTTCACAAACAACAACAAGCCCATATAACAATTTGGGAGGGGGGTCATTTGACCCAGCATGAAACATACTCAAAACGATGCTGCATCATGAAAAAATAACTTTAGTCACTATGCCGTCAATTCTTGGTGATGCAAATGACTGTAATAATAATAATAATCATTTTTCATCTGAAGATGACCTCTTCGAACAAAATAATCATGTACGGCGTTCTTCACGTTGGTAGATTATGAAATAATAATCTCGATCTTTCGATTATATTTCACGTGGAGACGACTTTGTGTTATTTTGCACACAGGGGAAGTGAAATTTTTTTAACCATATTATTCGACGGCAGATATTTTTCACTATTTTAACGGACTTTTCCGATTTTAATCTCGCAAGTTTTCCAACTTTTTTTGAGAAAAGGGAAGGTCGAGCCTTCTAACTATTTTTTTTTTTTCGATATAATTTTTGACGTCCAATTTCTTCAAGAAAACTTCCCAAACCCTACGCGTTTCCTATCTAGCTTTCGGGGAGTAGGGGGGACAATTTCTTCGACATTAAAGTATTGTCATCGAAACTGAACCAACATGTGAAATATCGATTCCATAGGATAAGCTTGCAAGATATGTACCCATGTAACAAACACACACACAGATCAAGTTAAATAATGATTAAATAATAATTATAAATATTTTAAAAAATCATGTAATCGATCAAGATCCATTCCCTCAATTGTGTTGTTGTTTCAAAATTATAGACGGGAAGAAAAGGACCAAACATTTTTCAATTATTGAATTATTTACAAAGATATCATAGAGAACAAGCAAATAACGAACACCCTCACACGTTAAGAAAATGATGACAACATCAAAAAATGGTAAGAAAGGTCGCTCACGAGAAAAAAGCAGTCCTGTCGGAGAATTCACAATAACTTTATGAACCCCGAAAGGAAAACCCATTGGAATGACCTAAAAATGACAAAAGTTCTGTGTTCAGTAATGTTTTTGGTTTAGATATTGAAAAAAAAATAAATGGTATCTTAAAAAACACTATGAAACCTTTACTGCTCTCTCAGAATTTCTTGGTCGTTGATTAGTAGGTAGGTATGTTTTATTAGAAATGATTTTTTTGATTATTTTTTTTTTAGTTTATTTATCTACAAAGGTGTAATTGTTTGAATGCAGAAATGTATTATCTAATATTAGTAGAAAGTGATGGTGGATTTATGCAACAGTCATAAGTCATAGGTTTTAAGTCATAAGAAAGAATATTCGTCAGCGATTGGTTGGAATAAACGGACGAATATTCTTCCTTATGACTTAAAACTTATTACTTATGACTGCTGCATAAATCCACCATGATATGTTGTTTTTTATTTGATCAAAATGTTACTAAATGACTGATTTTGCTTAAGATAACATTTTTTTACATCGTGCCTGATCACGGCTGAATCTAAAATAAATAAAATCGCACTGCATCAAACACTTTGAAACCCGTGGCACACAGTCTCATTAGTGTCAGAAGGCAGACTATTATTGTTGGAATAAAAAATAAAAAAATGTTTGAAGTGAGTAAAAACTACGTAAGTTGAACAAATGAGAAATTATATGATATCTAAAATTATCAAAACTGTTTTATCCGATGATGTTCTATCTTTTTGAGTCATGCAAAGTACAGAGTGCCAAAAATAACGTTGAAATTCTTTGAGTAGAACCTAAACCAAAATCCTTACAACATCAATTTTTCATTACTTTTTTTGAGCTCAGGTCCTAATTCTTCTATTGTTCCTTTCAATTCAATTTTTATTATTGGATCAAAAGGTACCTATGTTGATCAAAATTGTAATGAAATGAACAGAATGAATGTTATTATTGTGGCGAAGCTGTGGGCGATGCCGGACCTGAACGATCACGCAGGCCGCATATGACCTTCGAGGCGTTATGCACCGAAAAGAATCTAGATGATTCGAGGACTCCCTCGAAATTTCCTCGAATCGAACGGTAAATATAAAAGAAGAACCAGGCAGCGGAGACGGGCAGTCAGTGAAGTGAAAGTCGAATATAAATACCTAGTTCCGTGATTGTTATGTAAATTAGAGTATTGTGTTATTGTATCATTGTATTACGATAAATAAATTATTTTAGAGTTAATTGGACTATAAATATATGACATTTGGTGTTAGAAGTGCGATTTTTAAATACAGAGTGTTCGTGTAAGTAGAAAGTTTGTGTATTTCGGACAATTATTTTCGCGTGTGAAATAGACAATAATAATAGACTGGTGGCCGTGGAATAGACTGTGTGAAATAGACAATAATAATAGTAATAGACTAGTGTCCGGAAAATAGACTGTGTGAGATAGACAATAATAATAATAATAGACTGGTGACCCGTGAAATAGACTGTGAGACATAGACTAAGACAAAATGTGTTCGAGGAAAGTTCGCCTGGTTGAATTGAAGGTTGCGGAATTGAAGCAAGAACTGGAGGAGAGGGAACTTGACACAAGTGGTAAAAAGGCCGTGCTTCAAACAAGACTTGCCGAGGGATTAGTTCAGGAGGGCGAGGACCTAGAAACATTTCTATTCGAAGTTTCTGGAATAGATATGAGTCCCATAATGAATAAACTCGACGAAAATTCGAAAAATCTGGAAGAAAAGCTGCTAGAAAATTCGAGAAATTTGGAAGAAAAACTTCAAGAAAAACTTCTGGAAAATACGAATAGTGTGAAAGAAGAATTTCTAGGAAGTTCAAGGAATTTGAGAGAAGAGATTCTAGAAAATTCAAAGGGTTTGAGGGAGGAGCTTCTAGAAAACTCTAAGAACATGAAAGATGAACTTTGTGGCGTAGCAAATCGATTAGAAGAAAGAATGGGGACTGTCGAGACAGAGATGGAGAAAATCAAAGATGAAATTGAGGAAGAGATAGTTAAATTGAAGGAAACAATCAGTGACGAAATCAAAAGCGGACTCGAGGCGGAAATCAACAAAATAAAGGAGAAAATCAGTAAGATGGAAAGCCAGACTGACATTACCCCCAACACAGAATCTGTTAATGAAAATTCAATCCCGGAACTGAGTTTGAACTTGGATGATGTTCAAAAGGGTCTGAAAGATGTAAAGATCAGTTCGGAAACAGGAAAGATCTCCATGAAACCACCTCAGTTTGATGGAAAAACACCATGGGCAAACTACCGCCGACAGTTTGAAGCTGCAGCAAAGGCGAATGGATGGAATGCAGGAGAAAGAGCTGTAGCATTAACACTGGCTTTGCGTGGAGAAGCAACAAATATCTTACAAACCCTCACGGCACAAGAACAAGAGGACTACGAGCAGCTGATTAGACATCTCGAATTACGGTATGGAGAGACCCATCTAGAACATGTATACCACTCACAGCTCAAAAACCGCTGCCAGAAATCAAGCGAGTCCCTACAGGAGTTTGAAGCAGACATTGCACGCTTGGTTCGCCTTGCATACCCAGCCACACCAGAAAAGGTAATGGAGCGACTAGCAGTTCAGGCATTCTTAGATGGACTCCGTGACCAGGAAACCAGACAAGCATTGACACTAGCTCGTCCAACACATCTCGTGGATGCACTGGCACGCGCTTTGGAATTTGAGGCAGCGAAACAATCCTGCAGAAGCCAAAGTAAAGTCCGGATTGTTGAGGAAGACCCACAGGAACCTGATAACCTGGAAGCTGCCATAAGAAAGGTCGTGAAGGAAATGTTGCCTGAGAGAAGACTAGTGAGATGCCGGAACTGTAGGAAACTTGGACACGTGCGTAGTCAATGTCCAACCCTCAAGAGGTCGCGACCAACGAAGGTTGTTGAGAAGGGGCAATCGTCGGCCTATACTCAGAAAGCCCCGGTGAACAACGCATATGTCGCTGTCCTCCAACGACAGAACAAAGGAGCCTTCGTAGACGGTTTCATCAACAACAAGCCTTGCGCAATGCTGCTGGATACTGGTGCGACTAGGACAATCCTTAGACCTGCTTTTATTAAAACACCAGAGAGAATGGAACCATCATCCTGGAAGCTACGCATAGCAACAGGAAAGCCGGCCACTGTACATGGTGAGCTACCGATAGAACTGATTCTAGGCAGCACAAATGCGAAACATCGGGCATTAGTAGCGGACATTGAGGACGACGCAATTATTGGAATGGACGTCATGAATTCCAGAGGGTTCTAATTGAACTTCAAAGAGGGCGTCCTACGTGTGAACGGAGAAGAGCTGGTGCTACATGGAAGAAGTGAAGAGATTATTCGTGTTCTGCTGGCTGAAGATGTGAGTGTACCCGAGAGGGCTGAGACGATACTGGAGGCTCGCTTGGATGGAGGTGCGAGCAATGGAAGCGTGGTTATGTTCGAACCCAAGCTTCATGATGAGAAAATTGGACGAGGGATTGCACTAGGCAAGACTTTGTTGCGTGCTGATAAAATTGTGCCAGTAAGGGTAATGAATGTCAATTATTACCCAGTGACTTTGAAGAAAGGAACTGTTTTGGGGCACTGCTCGTCAATTTCCTCTGTGATCAGGAGTGTACACGGTACTGTTAGTCAAGAGAACAACCTGACAGCGGAACTGGAAAAATTGGTTACCCTCTCTTCCAAGGGCATTAAACCAGCCCAACAGCCCAGATTGAGAGAATTAGTCAAAAAGTACCAAGACATCTTCGATACCGGACAAGGAAAAGGGGGTCTAACGAATGTAGTCCAACATAAAATTGATACTGGCGACGCTCGACCAATCCGACAATCAGCTAGAAGACTTCCTCTTGCCAAGAAGGAAGAGGCTGACAAAATAGTCAGTGATATGGGGAAAGATGGAGTTATTGAACCGTCTGACAGTCCATGGTCCTCTCCAGTCGTTCTGGTGAAGAAGAAAGATGGATCAACACGCTTTTGCGTAGACTATCGTCAACTGAACAACGTGACGAAGAAAGACAGTTACCCTCTTCCGAGAATAGATGACACCCTAGACACGTTGGCCGGCTCCACGATTTTCTCGACCCTCGATCTGAAGAGTGGATACTGGCAGGTAGAATTGGCTCCAGAAGATAGAGAAAAGACAGCCTTCACCATCGGCTCAGGACTGTGGCATTTCACCGTCATGCCATTCGGACTTTGTAATGCTCCAGCAACATTCGAGAGATTAATGGAGACGGTTCTGAAAGGACTCTCATGGAGGACGTTTCTGGTATATCTCGATGACATCATTGTAGTTGGCAAATCGTTCGAAGACCACGTTAAAAACCTGGAGGAGGTATTCCTGCGACTGAGAAACTCTGGATTGAAGCTGAGCCCTAAGAAATGCCACCTGTTCCTAAAAAGAAGTACGTTACCTTGGCCATGTTGTCTCTGGGCGCGGAGTAGCAGTGGATGACGAGAAGATTGAAGCAGTGAAGGAGTGGCCTATCCCGAAAGATATACACCAACTACGTAGTTTCCTTGGTTTGTGCACATACTATCGCCGATATGTGCTGGGGTTTGCCAACATCGCTAAACCACTGACCAGGCTCACGGAAGGTCAAACAAAATTCCAATGGTCCGAAGAATGCCAAGACTCGTTCAGGACGCTGAAGGGGGCATTGATCAATGCACCGATTCTAAGTTATCCCCTTCCGAGTGGAAAATTCATTTTGGACACGGATGCCAGCAACGTGGGACTTGGAGCTGTCTTGTCCCAGATCCAGGATGGGCAAGAGAGGGTCATCGGGTACTTCAGTAAAACTCTCAGTAAACCGGAGCGTAACTACTGTGTCACCAGACGAGAACTGTTGGCTGTTGTCAAGGGAGTAGAACACTTTTATAAATACGTGTAAGGGAAAAGATTCCTGTTAAGAACCGACCACGCAGCCCTTAAATGGCTTCTACAGTTCAAAAACCCCGAGGGCCAAGTAGCACGTTGGATCGAAAGACTCCAAGAATTCGACTTCGAGATCGAACATCGAGCAGGGAGTGGCCACAAGAACGCAGATGCTCTGTCAAGGAGACCATGCCCAGACGACTGCTCACACTGCCGACGAGCAGAAGAGAAGGAAGCAGCGATTTGTAGAACCACGTCAGTTGACAACAACTAGAATGACAACGAGGTCCAGAAAGACCAAGAAAGCGATCCAGATCTTGGTTTAGTCGTCGGCTGGAAAAAGAGTAATCAAAGACCGACATGGCAGGAAATCGCAAGATATTCCCCAGCAGTCAAATCCTACTGGGCCCAATGGAATTCCCTTACCCTGGACAATGGGGTCCTGAAACGTGTATTGGAGTCCAAAGATGGTGGGGAAGACAGACGTCAGATAGTGGTGCCCAAGAACAGAAGGCAGGAAGTACTCCGAGAGATCCATGATGGAGTTGCTGGAGGACATCTGGGTGTGACGAAGACCCTGCAGAAAGTAAGGCAACGGTTTTACTGGGTCAATTGTCAAGTTGATGTCAATGACTGGTGCAGAAAGTGTGCTGTTTGCGCTGCCAGCAATGGACCTCGGACACGACCCAAGGCCCCGATGCGTCAGTATAAAGTAGGTAGTCCATTCGAAAGAATCGCCATTGACATCGCCGGCCCGTTCCCCGTATCAGGTAACGGAAATAAATACATCCTTGTGGCAATGGACTATTTCAGCAAGTGGGCCGAAGCCTATGCCCTGCCCAACCAGGAAGCCATCACCGTCGCGGACGTCTTGGTGAAAGAGTGGATATGTCGATTCGGCGTTCCCTTGGAGCTGCACTCGGACCAAGGCAGAAATTTTGAATCCAATTTGTTCCAAGAAATGTGCCAGATGCTGAACATCCGAAAGACGAGAACCACAGCTCTACGTGCACAGTCCGATGGAATGGTTGAGAGGATGAACAGGACTATCAATCGCCACTTGTCCAAGGTAGTCTCTGACCATCAAAAAGACTGGGACCAGTATCTCCATTTGTTCCTGATGGCCTACCGTTCCACAGTACACGAGTCGACCGGCCAAACCACTGCAAGTATCATAATGGTTCGAGAGCTGCGACTTCCCTGTGACCTAAAGTTTGGGATGCCACCAGGACAGGATACCGCGGGAGAGGACTACGTCAGCAAACTCCGGCAGCGAACGGAGGACATCCTCGAACGAGTCCGTTTGAACATTCAGAGTGCCAGCGACCAAATGAAAGCGACTTATGACATCAATGCCGATGCTGGAGGATTTCAGGTTGGTGACCTAGTTTGGCTGTACAACCCGATGCGTCGCCGTGGCCTGTCACCAAAATTACGGAATTCATGGGAAGGTCCGTACAAGATCGTCAAGAGGATAAATGACCTGCTTTACCGAATCCATAAACCACCCAGAGGTAAACCCAGGGTCGTGCATTTCAACAGGTTGGCTCCTTATGCTGGGAACCATGACCAAGTCCGCACGCTCAGACCACCAGAGGATGCGATGACGTTCCATAAATTCATGTCCTTATACTCAAATAGACAGAAAGTGTCACACGGGGTAACTCGAGAGGAGCCACGTGACCTTTTCAAAGTGCCAGTCGATTACGCCCTAGCACACTGCGTCGCAGAAGATCTTCGAATGTCCAGGGGCATCGCTGTGGTGTTCTCCAAGAAATTTGGCCAACTCCAAACACTACGGAAATAGAATCCAGATATTGGAGGTGTGCTACAGCTGAAGAAGGGCCAGAGGAACATCTACTACCTGGTGACCAAGAAGCATTCTCAAGATAAACCGTCCTATGAAGATGTCTGGAGGAGCCTTACCCAACTGAGAGATACGATGGTGGACCAGAATCTGGTGGACTTGGCAATCCCAAAATTATCGTGTGGTATTGATGGGTTGGATTGGAGAGTTATAAGAAGTATGTTTGAGACGATATTCCGATCCAGCGGCATCCAGATTTTGGTTTGCTGTAATCCTATTCCACGACCTAACCTGAAGACTGTGGAGTGTTATTTCAATCGAACTTCACAATGCAGATATGGAGAGTCCTGCAAATATCGACACACTCCAAGGATGACATTTCGGGACGAAATATCTTTAAGAAGGGGGCAATGTGGCGAAGCTGTGGGCGATGAAGATGAAGACTGCTTCAAATTTTAATGGAAGAGAAATACCATTGCAGGTTACTTCGATTATCTGTAGAAATTATCGTGAGCTGCTGCAGACGTAGGTATAGTGAATCGAACGTCTTTGAGAAACCTGCCCTTGTTTAAAATCGATACGATGAACCGTTTTTGAGTTATCGACTTTTTTACTAAAAAAACCGTCACAAATATGAACGCGCTCATGGTCTCTTAAGACGAAACAGAAGAACTCTTCTTCTCCACTTCACTTCGTCCATAACAAGAGTAAAAGAGCGAATAAAGAATTCACCTTTCGAAACGCCAGTAGTAAACAACAGTGGCAAATATTTAGAAAACTTGATATCTTGAAAACTAGTCAGATTTAGCAGCCTCAAAAATGTGAATAATTTGAACGATTTCTTTATCAATGAATCGAAGAATGATCGAATTCCGGAACCTGCAATGACAGAGTTCTACATTTGGTTGAAAGTGGTTGACTATGTTTCACTTTGAGTTAGTTATTCTGGAGTTTCATTGTCTAAAAAAGAACAAAAAATTCAATTCTCCGCAATTTTTATCACGACGTTTCTACTGTTGAAATCTACAGTCGTTATCAAGTATATAATGCGACAATCTCAAGAATACTTCTTATATACGAGGATATATTGAAAAATTCTTATCCTACTATAGAACCAAACAAAATTTCAATGTCAAAATATTTTATTACTCAACATATTCTCCTCTTAATTGGATACATTTATTACAGCGAACCTGCAACGTCTCTAGACCTTTCAAAAAAAATGTTTCTTCTTGCTCTGCAAACCAGACCTCCACAGCTTTTATTACCTCCTCGTTGGATGAAAATTTTTGACCATTTAAACTTTTTTTCATTTGAGGAAAGAGATGATAGTCGGACGGAGCCAAATATGGTGAACAAGGGGAGGAATCTCCAGTTATTGTTCTACTCTTATCCAAAAAATCAATCATGATTACGCCATGGCAATCCCAAAAAACTGAAGCAAGAACTTTTCCAGCAGATTTTTGGACACGAAACTTCTTAGGTCTTGGAGAACCGGAGTGTCGCCATTCCATCGATTGTTGCTTTGTTTCTGGATCGTAGAAATGTACCCAAGTCTCATCAATAGTAACAATTCGGTTCGAGAAGTCTACATCGTTTTCAAATCGAGCACACATCGAACGCGATGCTACTACCCTTGCACGCTTTTGGTCAACATTCAAATATTTGGGGATCCATTTTGCAGCAAATTTTCTCATGTCCAAATTGACATGAACTGTATGATGAACGCGTTCGTATGAAATATTCAGTGCTTCAGATATCCGTTTTAGCCCAATTCGACGGTCTGTTAAAATCATGTCATGAACTGCATCGATATTTTCCGGGACTGACACAGAAACTGGCCTTCCCGATCGGTCATCAACTTCAATGGAAAATTTACCTCTTTTGAAGCTTGCAGTCCTATTTTTCACGGTCGCATACGAAGGACATTGATCACCAAGGGTATTAAGCATATCTTCGTAAATCTGCTTACCTCTTAACCCTTTTAAAAACAGGTACTTGATGGCTCGATGGCTCGAAACTCCAATTTTTCGATTTTCACAATTTCGGTAGACATATTTTTTCTTTTAATTTATTGCGTAACTCAGGTTTACTTTTTTGACGTCAAACTTTACACTGACACTTCTAATGTTATGTTCCGCCAATATTGGGAAAATAAACATGAAACAAATTTCGAATATGAAAATCAATCTTCGAAATATTCGACACATGCAAATGGCGAAATCGAAGTCTCGCTAAATACTGGCATGCGATTGGTCAGGCCCGACCACGCCCTCCGGCCGACGCACATAAATATAGCGCGAGAGTGCGACCGAACAAATCCTCTAGTGCTCAGGGCACAAGCAAGCAGGAGCAACTGTTGCAGACCTTGTCGCAGGTTACCCCAGAGGTACTCGACAAAATCATGGCCGTAATAAACGCCTTAGTGAAACCGTCGAGCCAGTAATGCCAGCACGAATACCGAAGATCCTGCAGATTTGTTCATGGAACATGAATGGCGCAATTCAGCGAAAAGATGAACTACTGGAACTTATCTCCAGAATCTCGGTAGACGTGGTGGCACTACAAGAGACCAGGCTGAACCAAGGTAAAGTATTTAATATTCCAGGTTTTATAAGTTACAGGAATGACAGGCCAGGACCCCGAGCTCGAGAAGGTGGCTCGCTCCTGCTGGTGAAATCAGACCTGGAACACAATGAGGACGCACTTCCGGAACTATCACTTGGTGAATCGGTAGTGATCAGAGTTAAAGTAGACGGAATAAATCTCCTAAGAGTTTCCTCAGTCTACATTCCTCCAGGCCCCAACCTTAGGAAAACGGACTTGGAGAAACTCTTTCCCGACCATCACCCAACGGTGGCTATAGGAGATTTCAACTCGAAATCAAGAGACTGGAACTGCCGCAACACCAACCCTCGAGGCAGAGACCTAACAGACAACCTACTACCAGACTTCGACAACGTAGCAGTGACAGCGACATACGAACCCACACACTATCCTGGGAGGGAAGACCAACACCCAGACATTTTGGACATATCCCTCATACAGAGTATTCCATCCTTGGTGGACATCTCTGTACTAGACGAAGGATCATCAGACCACAATCCAATCCTACTAACAATAGGGGAGGAAGAAGCTGAAATCGTTAACACGACAAAGCGGATAGTGGACTGGTCACGATTTCAAAGGGTAGTCCATAACGATATAAACATCCCCAGGATAGACACGACACGCCAACTAGAGGAGGCGGTGACCGAACAAGCGAGACAAGCAGTACTGACAACAATGGAACGGTGCTCTAAAGACATACAGGTCACAAACTTTGATTTCCAAGGAGGGATCCCACCTGAGGTCAAGGAGATGGTCAGGCTGAGACGACGTCTGAAAAAACGTTATCAGAGAACACTGGCGCCCGATGACAAGCGGCAGCTCAACTTTGCGTCTCGACGGCTGAGAGAAGGGCTGAAGCTACTCAGAGAGCGACAGTGGTCTGAACGTTTGGACGAACTCGACGCCGAAGACAACTCCTTATGGAGAATGCAGAAAGTCCTCAGACACGGTCGGAGGAAACCGTGCCCTCCCCTTCATGGTGAGATGGGCATCGTTTTCACGGAGATGGACAAGGCAGAAGCTTTTGCGGACTCCTTCGAACGTCAGTGCCGTGAAAATGAGGTCGATTACACCGATGAAGTCGAGGACACGGAAACGCACGTAGACCAGACGATCAGACGGCTTAGAAGAACTGACGACTCAGTCATTCTTCTAGAGCCGACATCTCCAGAGGAAATCAAGGACATACTTAGACACGCAAAGACCAGGAAAGCACCGGGCCCAAACAACATTCCAGTCAGGGCACTAAAAGCCTTACCTAGGAAAGGACTAGCAGCCCTGACTAACATCATAAACGCTGTACTCAGACTTAGACACTTTCCTTCCAGCTGGAAAGAAGCAACGGTCATCATGATTCCGAAGCCCAACAAGAACCACACGTTCCCGCAAAACCACCGCCCCATCAGCCTAACACCTGCCATGAGTAAGGTCGCAGAAAGGGTGATCAGGACTCGACTTGAGACAATGTCTGAAGAATTGAACATCCTACCAGATGAGCAATTCGGCTTCAGACAGGAACACTCAACAGAACTCCAGGTCACCCGGATAGTGGACGCCACCATCCAGAGCTGGAACCGCACGAGAAAAGGACATCTTTCAGGAGCAGTCTTCCTTGACGTCTCCAAGGCCTTCGATAGAGTTTGGCACGATGGGCTGATCGCAAAACTGGTTGATGCCGGATACTCCACACCAATGGTCAAGCTGATAAACTCCTTCCTAAGAGGTCGACATTACCGATGCAAAGTCGGAAATGCTCTCTCTTCACGAAGGAGGCTAGAAGCAGGAGTACCACAGGGAGCAGTACTGTCGCCACACCTGTTTTCGATCTACACTGCAGACATGCCTATGTCGGACAACCCCATGACCAAACTTGCTCTCTATGCAGATGACACGGCAATCTTTGCTGAGTCATCCCATGAGAGAGGAGTAACATCGAAGCTGCAACATCAGATAAACAAGCTGGAACCGTGGTTCAATCGTTGGAAGATCGGAATCAATGCAGACAAAAGCAAGGCCATACTGTTCACGAGGCGACGTAGGACACCCGAGGGCCATGTTACTATGAACGATGAGAGAATTCCATGGGTAGACGAAGCCGTATACCTAGGAGTAACCCTGGACAAGAAACTCACGTTTCAGAAGCACGTCTCCCACAGATTGGCTATAGCGAAAGCCGCGAGGCATAAGCTGTATCCACTCATCGGGCGTAGGAGCAACATGGCACTCGAGTTGAAACTACGCCTCATCAGGACAATCCTTCTGCCAATCATGATGTACGCGTCTACTGCTTGGGGGCAATGCGCGAACAGTTACAGGCAGAGGATGCAGGCATTCTTCAATGTCTGACTGAGAATGGCAACAGACGCACCACGATATATGCCAAACAGGTTTATATATCGAGACTTAGACATACATCCGGACTACATTGACAGACTGATCAGGAATCACGTGGGAACTACTCTAGACAGAGTAGAGACCCACACGAACCCGTTGCTTACGGAGCTCCTCGAGAACAGACGTGAGCAAGACGATAGAGACAGAGACAAATACAGACGACCAGTGAACCAGGGAGACAACGACACCCCTGAAGAAGTAAGACGGAAGCGAAACCTTCGGCGACGCCAACGTCTACTTCAACAGGCTTAAAATTTCGATAATCATGCTTTTATGTTTCAGATTCCAAGAAGAACCGACCAAGTGGTAAACTCAGTAAATTCAATACACAACACTTGGCCCTCAGCCAAGTGTTTTTCAGGCCTTCAGCCAGTTTCAGGGGGGCACCATGCACATTAAGTAAAGTCATTGTAAAATCAAATTAAACTCATGTCAGATATAAGAGAGTTTCAGGCCAAGAATTGGCCGAGCACTCCATATCAAACGATCAGATTTTATTCTGCTGATCGCCAATCATCAGGATGAGGAACCGCTTTAACGAGTGGGGGTGGTGGATAGGAGGGGTGAGCTTTCGAGTACGTACGAGTGCAGGGGCGTTCATCCTTCCGGGCCTCAACCTTAGGGGGTGCATGGTGGACCGAGCAGCATTCGACGTCGAGCGTTCGAGCGAGCAGAAGCAAAAGAAGAGTTATTGATAGTCAGTACTAATACACACCAGGTGGTGTTATCGAAGAATATAAATACCCAAAGTGGGAATCCAAAAGGAAAACGGAAAGAGACAAAAGAATTTAAGAAGAGAGAAGAAAATAGAAATTGGAATATCCAATATTGGGGAATTAAAGGAGTTGTACTGCGATCTACAGCCAGTATTTTCTGGGTCAAAGGACTTGGCTCTGTAAAGGAGGGATCAAAAAACCCAACATCCCTCCTGAAAGAATTCGTTTTAACGCAATAGACGTCCATCACAATTTTGTTCTTTTCAGAACAATTGGATACGGCTCTTTTCAGAGTCAGAGAATTCGTTTCTACTAATTTATATTGTTTCTTTCAGCTTAGCCAGGCCTCCGCCGTCGGCGAAAGCAGCGGCTCCTTATCCACTAGATTGGATTGCGTTGTCCCGGAATCCATGCTAGGGGATGCCTACTGTTTCACTGGGGTGAGCTACACGTGTCAGCGAGCCATAGCACCAAGGTGGACAGGGCGTTAAACGCTTACTTTCCCTTCTGGAAGGGAACACGGGTAAACTCCCTGAGTTAGGCGCGTTAATTCCCTCGACTAGTTTATTTCATATTAGCTCACTTTTAAAGTTAATTTTTCTTTTAGAATTATTGTCCTTTATCCCAGGCAGGTATAGTAGGTTCATTTAGGGATCTTTTATTAACTCCTTATCAATCATATTGCTCTCCTACCTCTGTGCAGGTATGGAAGACAATGGAGCGAGTATGTGGCAGGACCCAGAGCTGGCCGAGGCGTCGAACAAAAGGTTCAACAAATTTTTTTTTCAAGCCGCCAACCCGCATTCTCGACACTAATAAGTTATTGTTCGTTGCTATGGTAACGCAATATTTTGTTATACGTCCTCGTATGCTATGGATAATTTTGTGTCATTAGCCTAGGGGTAATTTGACGGTATTCAGGTAAGCTTGTTAATTACAGTGCCGGGCTTCTCCGGTAGAGCGTTGTTAATTCTTATCGCAATTTCAATTGATCCATGCCACTAATTCATAATATATGCACTCTGAACAACAAAGTCTTCTGTCAAGCTAGCATAGAAATCCGTAATGTGTGGAAACCCTTAATTAGTGGCATGGATCAATTAAAATTGCGATAAGAATTATCAATGCTGTACCGGAGGGTCGCTGCACTGTAATTGACAAGCTTACCTGTATACCGGCAAATTACCAATAGGCTAATGACACAAAATTATCCATAGCATATATAAGAATTATCCTTGAGATTGTCGCAGTATACACTTGATAACGACTGCAGATTTTAACAGTTGAAACGTCGTGATTAAAAATTGCAAAGAATTGAATTTTTTGTTCTCTTTTAGACAATGAAAGTCCAGAATAACCTTACTCAATAGAGTTCTACTCTGGCAGAGTGGAAGATGGTATTGATGATTTGTTGTATTTTTCTCATGTAACTGATGATAACGTTGTGGCAATAATCAAAAACAATAAAACAAAAGCTAGATGGGGATAAAATGTTTCATCTGATACTACTTGATTTCTCAAGAGCCTTTGATACCATAAATCATGATACCTGATTTTTATTTTACATTTCATTGGCTTTGATACTGGACAGCGTTCAGCAAGTGAGGCTCGTCTATTCAATTTTTAATCATTGGAGCTGCGCCAAGGAGTTCCACAAGGAGGTATTTTAGGTCCACTCTCATATACAGGTTGATTCACGGTGGACGGCACATCAGACGTTTCTGGTGAACCAGACACCGGATCACTTTGAAAATTGAATGAAGAGCATATTCAGACATTCTCTATCTAACTAAAATATTTTCGACAATGCGGTTTTGCCACTTCTATTATAAAGTAGTAGCAACTTTGATGTTTCAAGTGGAACACCCTGTATATGTTATCTTTCATATCTGTTTCTCATCATTATTTCGTCTCTGTATTTTTTTTCTAAGAGATCTGTGGAAGAGTTGGCTTTATGGCATAACTGATTCCTTTTCTACAATTCATATACCACTATGGTATATGAATGTATGGTATGGTAAATAGATGCAAATGTACGAATATACAACCTATCTTCACATTAAGGTTCATATAAGGTCAAATATTTCGCGTTTCTGAAATGTAAGATGGCACTGACAAGATGTTTTTCACCCCATAGTGACAGCGATCTTCAATAATATTTCCAAATGAATTACAGTTTTCTGCTGGAATATCTACCGAATATCCATCGGTCAACCCTACTGCTAATGCATAGTTGCCAAGTCTCAACATTATTCGGAGTACTACAAAATAGCTCACAGCATTATTAATTATTATCTGGTATCAAATGTGGTAATGTGGTTCAATTCATTATGTATTATGGATAATAATAATTATAATAATTACATTTCTTGTTTGTTGTGGGGATGATTTTGTGATTTCTTTCTGTTCAATAATGAATTATTTATCCACTGTATTATCTACATTAGAGATATAGAAAATGTATAATATGTATAAGGCGACAGTAGTCTTTTTATTTTATTCGAAGAAACAAACAGGTGTTAAGCCTAATAACATGTTTCTTAACAATAACTTATGACTATAGCATATATCATTAGTAAGGTATTCAGTTTTATAAGCATGTACAAATACATTCGTAGAGTATAATAGCAGATATGAGGGGGTGAGAGAGTACACCATCAAAGAGGGGGGCTCAAACAAAAATGATGATAGATTTTTTTTTTATCTCATAAAGGGTTTAATTTGATAATGTTTATTAATTGACTTCTAAAGTTGCGAGGGGTTATGTCGAATATTCCGGTTGTAATATAGTTTGAGTATTTGTTATAGAGGGAGCACATACTTTCAAGTAAGGTGGTATCAGCGGTTGTGGAACGAAAAACAATCTGTCTAGGTCGCATACCATGTATTGGAACATAGTATTTCAGTTCATTTTGTAGATATTCACTTTTAATATTGTGATTTACCAAGTTGTACAGGAATATCAATTTACGCTGAATCCTCCTGTGATCTAGACGAGCTATCGCGAATTCGGCCCTAATGGGTTCGTAGGATGCATAACCTGGGTTCATACCGTATTTTTTATAATAGATATATTTAATGAAGTTGTTTTGGATCCCTTCCAAAATGTGACACATATTTTGTTGCTCAGGATCCCAAATTATGGATCCGTATTCCAATTTGGAACGAACAAGAGAGTTGAACAAATAAATAATGGAGTCAGTTTTATTGAATTCTGAGGTAGTCCTTTTGACAAACCCCAGTAGTTTTCTGGATTGCTTGGTTACTTCATGGATATGTTCATTGAACCTTAGATTCTGTTGAAAAAGTATTCCCAAATCCTTCATCTGATCAATTCTCCGCAGGGGACTTCCATCCATGGTATAAATAAAGTTGTGGTGTTTATTTGACATGGAGTAGGTTAAAATGTTGCATTTATCTAAGTTGAAATATAGTTTATTTACCTGAGACCAGGTATATATTTGATCAATGTCGTTCTGAAGAACTAAATAGTCATTGATATCCTGTATTTTTTTAAACAGTTTAAAGTCGTCTGCATAGAGAAGACAATCAGATGACAGATTTTCCGGAAGATCGTTAATAAATATGAGAAATAGTAGAGGTCCGAGGTTTGACCCTTGTGGAACACCAGATTTCGCTAAAAACAAATTAGAGTTCATACCATTGCGTGCTACATACTGCATTCTGTGTTCAAGATACGTTGTAAAAAATGATATCAAGTGATCACTCAATCCATAGTGCCTAAGTTTTGCCAAAAGAATGTCGTGATTCACCGTATCAAATGCTTTAGCAAAATCCGTGTATATGCAGTCCACCTGGCCTCCCCTATTTAAGTCTTTCAAAGCTATATTCATAAAAGTCAGCAAATTCATTTCTATAGACTTCTTTTTACAGAATCCATGTTGTTTATCTGATATAATATTTTTGAAGTACCAATAAAGTTTCTCGTATAAAATGAATTCAAAAAGTTATGCAATACAGTTTAATATAGCAATGGGCCTGTAGTTATCAACTAGGTGCTTGTCACCTTTTTTGTATATAGGAGTTAGTTTGGTTTTTTTAAATTCGTCTGGAAAAACGCCCGTTTTCAGTGCCAATTGAAAAATAGTGAGCAATGGATACGTCAAGTGATCCTTACAGGCCTTAAAGATGTAGCATGGGATATTATCTGGACCTGCAGAACGCTTTGGTTTGAGTTTTTTGAAAGCCCTTTCAAGTTCGTCAATCAAAATTGTATCGAAGTGAATATGTAAAGAGAATATTTTAGGAAGGTTTTCCTGAATTTCGTTTACTATTTTTTATTATATTATTATGTTGATTTCTGCTCGTAGACCGAACTGAAATGCTTGGCAAAAGCCTCCGATATTATATTGTTGTCTGAGATTTCCTTATTATTCACAATAAAATGGGTCTCGGCCATGTTCTTATTCTTTTTGTTTTTTACAAAGTTCCAGTAATTATTGAGGTTCTGGGTCAGATCATCCTGCACTATATCAAGATAGTTTCTATAAGCATTATTTATTTCTTTCTTTAAGTTTGCGCGAATTTTCTTATAATTGTCCATATGGTAAGCTGAGATATTTTTTCTCTTCCTAAAATGTTCTTTAAGTCTTAAATCAGATTTAATATTATCCGTAAACCACGGCGGAAATACCTTTTTTCCCTTAATATTTGCAAACCTAGGGACACATTTATCTAACATATTGTATATTTCCTTATAGAAGTAGGCAACGGCTAGATTAACATCGGTGAAGTGGGCCAGTCTCGACCAATCAAAGTCCCTAAAAGATTCGTAGAGGAGATTGAAATTTGCTCGTTTGAAATTATATTTACCAGCTAAATTATTTCCGTCTCCTTGAAACCCGAATCTTTTTGTAACTTCTGTGACAATAATCAGAGCTGGGTGTTTTTTATCAATCTGTACAAGCGGTTGGGTTTCTTCAGTGACTTTTAGGTCAGAGTTAGAAAAAATTAGGTCGAGAGTTTTGTTGTCCTCGTTTTGGCAGTCATTAAAGGATTTTAAGTCATATTCATATAAAAGGTGAGACATTATCGACAAAATTTCGGTTTTATTATCAAAATAGAAGTTACTGTTGGTGATGTAAGGGATATTGAAGTCTCCTAAGAGTACTATTTGTGTATTGTTAGATGAACATGACTCTATTGAGTCAAAAAATTCAACGTAGTCTTTATAGAATTGTACATTGGAATTGGGTCTTATATAAGTTGTGTTAAAAATAAATTGATTTCCTAGAATATTGGCTTTAATAAAAATCGTTTCTAGGTGCGTATTCAATTTCACAAGAGAACTTTTGTATTTTTTCAATATTGCTATCAAAACACCTCCCCCTCTTTTTTTACCAACAATGTCAGCATCTCTGTCTTTCCTGTATATATCATACCTATCGTCAAATAATTCCCCATCATTGATATCGTGTCCAAGCCATGTTTCAGTGAGCGTTATTACATCATATGTTTCTGAAAGTAAATTTTGGTAAAATTGCGCAGTTTTGGTTCTAAGACCCCTGCAGTTTTGATAGTATACTCTCAAATCAGTCATCTGAAAAGATTGGTTTTAATGCAAGAAAAATAAAAAAGAAAAAAAATGAAAAACTGAATAAAGAAGTATATCTGAATCTGCTATAATACGTAACAGTTTTGTTGTCTTGCGAGAAAATTCGTTACTGAGCGCTCCAGTAGTTTTTTTTGTGTATAGATTTTTACAAAAGTGGTGGTAAATAATAAAAGAAAAATTGAAAATAAAAGGAGAAAAGAGAAACGAGTAACCCACTGAAAATGAGTGCATTTTATCCTTAATTGTAATTCGAAACAGAACATTTAAGATAATAAAACTAATGAAGGCCGACAAAAAAAAGAAAAATTATTATCAAATTTCCCCGTGTGTTGTATACAATTCAGTTCATACACTTATTTTCAAATAAACATTCAGAATAGCGATGGCGATAAAAAAGAATAAATCAACAAAAACACGCAGGCACGTTCGGGAAAACAAAAACTATGAGTCCACGATTGTGGCATTGAAATAAGATAAATAAAGTTGTATGCGGTTCTACCACTTTAATAAAGTTTAGAGATCAGTGGCGGTGTGAATCATACGTTTTCTTCCATCTTGTTCTACAAATACGTTGCCTCCAGTGGTCCAGACAGCTTTCCTCCCATATTTCTTTTGTCCAAGCTGCAGGAGTTCATACCTTTTTTTCGTAAGGTCATCAAAGATTGTGGTACCGGAGTTTTTGAGTAATTTTCTGGCTTGCATAATCTCCATCTTCTTTAAATTGGTGACAAATTTGGCGATAATGGTGGTTGTACTGGAATTTGGATTGGTATTATTCTGTCTAAGTCTGTAACACTCGTCTAAGTCGCTGAGAGAACATTGGATGTTCAACCTATCGGTGATGAAAGTAGTAACCAATTTGGGAATATTTTCGTTTTCTGTCACCTTCAGACCATTAATTCTAATCACATTTTTCTTTTCGGATTGGCTGATTTTGTCCTGTTGGTCAGAGAGATTCTGAATTTCTACTTTGTTGTTTTTTATTTTTCCTTCGATGCTACCAATAATCAGTTTAAATTCCGAAAGTTTGTTATCAATCTCTTTGAATTTTTGATCCATTTTGGCATCCAGATGAGAAACGAACTTAGAGCAAACTTTCTCAATTAGGTTTTCAATACGACTTTCAGTAAGCACATCATCTCCCGCTATACTTGAATTACTACGAGTTCTGGTCGTCATTATATCGTAGTGGTAGGACTATAATGTACAACTGCGTGGGGAACCCAGATTCGTTGGTCAAGGTTACTTATCTAATCTCTATGATCCAAGTGTTTTGTTGTAATTGTAAGGAGTGCTTACCGTCGAATACACTGGATTATGATGTAAGAGCAAAAATCACTTCATTCACCACTAAACCAAGCGAATTTTACTGGAGCTCTACGGAAACGTGCTCACTCGATCGACATTCGAACTGACTAGTTAAGGAAAAATGTGGATGGATCTTGAGGATACAGTCATAATACTAGGCTTTTCAAAAGAGTACTCTTTGTTATTTGGTCGAGCTTTCGGAAATGTTTATTTTCTTCATCAACACGTTAAACATGAGGTTTATAGTGAAAAATCATCATTAATGAGAGTCATACATAGTCATGATTCATGATGGTGGAAAACATCCAATTCCTTTTTCAATAATCATTAAGTATAATAATTTCGGTTCAAACTTTCCTATTGTATTTTTTGAATCTTGCACACATAACTCAGTACGGGGTGTTGAGTTTGAACAATGAGACAAATCAGAAGGTGCTCGCAACAAAAACCGAATAATGAGGCCCCCGAGGTCTCCATCCTACCAAAACCGGAAGCACTGCACCTTTCACCAAATTCACGGACAATACTCTTTTTTTTCTGATATTCGGGGTTGCAGTGCCCATGGGTTTGTTATAGATATAGTCAGTTCGTCCTTGATCTTGCTTAGATTAGATTTGCTTTAGCACAAACAACAATATTGTTGGTAAAATTCAAAAAGAGCAGCTAATATGAACAACTCACAAAAATTTATTTTTCTCAATATTGTTCAACTTTGTGAGATGAAATCCGCCTATTATGTCGTTATTTCTTATGTATATAATAAAATGTTATTTGAAAACAACTGGAACGGACAATAAAGACGCCATAATAATAATAATAATAATAATTTTTCAATTCTGTTTTGCGTCCTGTTTTATTTCCAAAACTGATATTTTAAATCGCAAAACATAAAACTTATTACTTACATACTTCTTCAATTGTGTCCAAAGACTCCAAGGCTTTAGGCGGACCGATTCAACATCCAACTGATGAACTGACAATCCCCGATCAACGTAACTTTCATTTTCGAAAAATTAAACGAATCATATCGGTTGAAGTATTGGCAACACTGTACAGTTAATAAGACAGTGACAATAATTCTGTGCAATACCTTGTGGACAGTAGCAGAACTATTTTTGTCATTTCGTTCATGTACTAGAGAGGAATCACTTACTGGAGCGATTTACCGTTTTTTGTCGGAGGTTAGGAACATCATTATTAAAAATATAAATGTTTTGATTTCATGTCTGAAAAATAGTATGAATAGTTCCTCAATGTTCAGTCTTCTGAATTTCATATAATTATCACTTGGCAAAAAGCAATTCTTCTCAACTGTCTTTGATTTTATAACAAGATTTTCAAAATTTTTTCAATTGTGAGGGAACGTTGAGATTGAAAATGCTGAAAAAATCGTCATTATCTTTCACTTTGACATTGATGTGCCATGTTATTTGAAATGGAATCTGATGAATGGTTTTTGGGAAAACTCAAAAAAACCTCTAGAAATACGGTTTTTATTTTTTTCCTCAAAAACTGTTCATCAGATTTTCTTCTACATCTCTCCAATTATTCAATTTGAATGCCAAAATATTTTTAACCTTGCCGTTAATTTTTTCATGGGTTTATATGAACCTTAATATCAAGCACAAAACTTGCTGTTCTTATTTCAACAATACCGTCTTATGAATGAGCCTACTATGTCGTATGTGAAAAATCAATAGATCGGTTTGTATCTAAGCAATTCTAAGTTGATGGTATACACTTCAAAATACATGTTACATTGTATCTGAATTTTGAAAAAATCCGTAACTACCTAATTACTGCGGAAACAAGGAATATTTTCAGAGGTCCTCATTAATATGCCACTCAATTTGATTCAGAGGTAACAATAGTTTGAGTTTGATCGATTGATTGAGTTTCTTACACATCATTTCGTTCGTTAAGCATACTGTATGATAAGCAGCTAATCATGATATTTTAGTATAAAACTCGGAGCTTCCCAGGTTATTATTACTTAGTTCGTTTGCCAACTAGCAAGATGCAGAAATTGGTAAGTCCTATTTGACTTTATATAAACGTTGACAAAACTTTTTACCTCGATGAGCTTAGTCGTCATGTATATGGGAAACTACTGGGAGTATTTATCTAAAAATGTATATAAGGGAGTTTCCTGAATAGCTAGTTTCAGTTAAAATATTTTCAGATGTCTACAACTTCCGGTTATAAGTACCCCAACTTTGTTTTTTCAAAATGGAACACCTCGTTTTTTATTGCAATTTTATAATCTTCGCTGAATTTCAATACAAATTTATTCGAAACATCATATGTCTAAAGAACTCAAGTTTTCGGTTACTAATTTTTATTGAAAATTTTGGCAGATGCAGCCATTCACAAAAAAAATAATTTTCTGGAAACAAAGCGACTCAGGTTAAAAACTTTTCACCTGAAAAAGACTTGAGTCTTCCTGAATGTTTGGAAAATTTTCGAAAAAAATATACAATGTGCTCAGAAATTGGCGCCGAATTCGGCTATATCGGAAATTGTTCAAAAAAATTATTAGCAAATAGTTTTTGTTGACATTTATTTCTTGTCGATTCTTCCAAAAAAGCCCACTGATGATTCAAATATTTCTTATAACCACATAGAAATTTAATTTTTTCCAAGTTTCTACAAAAACCTATTAATTCACATATTACATATAGGGTTGCAACCATAAACCCTTCTATTTTTTTTAGAATCCACTTGCAATGAGAAAAACTGAGATTTCCATTGGAAAATGATTGGTTATACAATTTTCCAAGAATTGGCAAGCAAACTTCAAAATTCAGATATAAAACGATGAAAAAAATACAAATAGTTATTACTATAAAAATGGTAAAAATAGTTCATGATAAACCTATAAAAAAATCAAAAATAATTCATAATAAACCTATAAAAAAAATTTAAAAGTTAGCGATATGTTGAACAGATTGAAAATTCGTAATTTTAATATTAGTTGAATGAACAAATATGACAGTATATATATATATATATATTATTTAAAGATGACATGTCATTGAGGAGTAATTGAGGAAAAGAATAAATACAATAATTGAGTTCAACGAGAACAATCAATAATTTATTTGGGAATATTTGTTTGTAGTCAACCACTTACTTTCAATGCACCTTTCATCTCCACCTTGAGCTGTTTCAGAAAATACCGTGTTGTACTCCACTCTTTCTGTCCATGTTCCATTATTGTGTTTTTTTGGCTTCGAAATAATAAATTTCACATTGAACATTTTCACCACCTGTCCAAGATAATTCAAAACACGCGATATGAAACAGATTTTTTTAAAGTCCCATTGGAGTATTTTTATCCCACTGTTCTGCTATTTCTATAACTCCTGCTTTACTTAATGTTATGGAACTTTGTTTTCTTTCATATAAATTGCTCTGCAGTTGCTAGCTTTTAGCATTTTTATGGGTCAAACACAATTGTATGATCCCAATCACATTTCTCTTTCACAATTTTGGCCAGGTACTCTTTGTAGTGATTTCCGTCTGATTTCTTCATATTTGTTATACACACATTTATTATATGACAATTTGAGATTTCAAGGTGCGACGATAAAGGTACAAAATAATTCAAACTGCCTCAAAATAGATGTTTTGTTTTTTTGGTGAATTTTGACGTTATGTTGTCTATTGCAGAATTCAGTATTTCAGCAGTTACTACCAAATCTATCGCTCATTTTGAGTCAAAAACAACACTTTGAAACAAAGAATATGAACATTTGTTGACATTTAGCCGAGGGGGAAACCGCTGGGGAATTTTGGTGTACATGCCTTGAGTATTATTGTTAAAGTGGTAAAACCTTTGGTGTGAATACAATTAAAGGAAAAATAAACTACCCAAACACCAAAACTACGTCACAATCACACTCGACGAGCGTTTCGCCAACAAAGTCAGCATGTTCAGGAGCTAAAAGCTGACTCAAGAAACTGCACACACTGCATAATCGTGGTAGAGAATGTTCTTACAAGCTATCTTCAATTAAATTCGCTTCTCTTTATTTCTGACAATTGATTACATTTCCTAATTGATGGTGTAATGAACTTTTCGTAACCAGTTAAGAAAATTGAGACATTTTCTGACTGGTGATGTGAAGTTGGACGTTATGATATTCTAGTCAGTTTGGAAAATTGTCACTTTATGTGTCAATATTAGAAAAAATATATATTATTCGGAAACCATCCGGGAAGTGTTCACTTTCCGGACACTTTTTATTTGGGAAAGTAGCACTTTCCCAGACTATGCCGGGAAGTGATCGAATTTTAATATAAATATTATTGTAAATAACAATTAAAATACTCAGAATTAAATAAAAAACACTTGTTTTTTGATATCCACAATATATTACTAGATGTAATATGTGACGCGTTTCGCTGTTAATACAGCTTTCTCAAACATGTTTGAGAAAGGAGTAATTATGGATATCCATCAAGTATCGGCCAAATCAATCAAAAAAAAAAAACAATTGAAATGTTTCTGTTGGTACCTATCTACCTATCTGTTGGTACCTATCTACCTATTCGAATTTCAATATTTATTCAAATGAGAACTGAAATGTTCGAAATATTTAAATTTGGAATCACTGCCAGGGTAGTTTACTCTTGATCAAAATTATATTTTTTGTTCCCCCTTGTACACTGTTTGGAAATTTAGAATTTTGATAACACGAATACAAGTATTCCGTAATGCACCATCTTTCATGGAGAATAATATTTTTTGAGATATCAATAATAAAAAAGTGTCCATATGGTGCAAACTTTTGAAACTTACTGTATGTTAATTTTTGTTAAAATTGTTTTTTCCGTTAACCAGCTGTCGTCCCCTTACGAACGGCAGCCCTCAGAAGTCGAATCTTGTGCGAGCCAAGAATTAACGAGGTCTTACCTTTTTACGTGCGATTCCTAGCACTTTCTTGGGCCATCAGAAAAAGTTCTGCAGTCGCCATGGTTTGAACCATCGGCGACTGGCAGCCAGTGACTAAAACAATGTCGCTTTAACCACTCGGCTACCTGGTCATGACTACCTTTTGATAGGTAACCCATTTCAGGAGTATACGTCTATTTATATAACTTCATAAAAAGTATGTTTCATCCGGTTAACAGATGGGTGAAGGTCGACCTCTCTTCGTCTCTTAGACTAAATGCGTCTCATTGATTTGTTATTCTACATGGTTGCTGAAAAAATAGTGTACGCGCGCAACACGTCTGAAAACAGTTTTTTTGGACTCGCAGACTTCCAGGACTCGCTAAAGCTCGTCCAAAAAAGCAGTGTTTTCTGGACTTGTTACGTAAATTACCATTTCTGCTACCGCTTACCCAAGTAGCCTCAGACGCTTTCAGATCTCAACACAAATTTGACGTTTTCCGAGGAATGTCATATTGTGACAGCTTTCACGCTCTAGAGCGAGAATATTGAAAAAACTCTCGATGTCCCTAGCTTTTGTTGAGAACGAACCTATTCTTGTATGATGGAAACTGAACACAAGAAATTCTAAGCATTCTTAGGAAATGCGGTGTTGTTAGGCTTAGAGATGCTTCCTACTAAACTGAGTTTTCGATCTTGGCGTGAGTTCGATCTCGGGATTCGGTATTTTTTTATGCTAGTTTTTCAATTTTTTCCTTTTGTTAGAGATGTGAATAAATTTATATTTGAATAGCTTATACATTTGGTATTACTATTGCATGTAAATTTTCTCATAGGTAATATGATTTGCCAATGTTGAATGAAGTGTCTATCGTTTTTATGTCTGAAAGCTGCGTTTGTAGGAAAAATCATGTGTGTAGTTAGAGCAACAAGTATCATTGCCGTTCTCCAAAGATTACCGCACTTTGCTTCGCGTCGCGCGGTATCTCTCTTTGTCGAGCGGCAATCAATCACTTTGCGCTCTAAATACACAAATAGCTATTCCCTGTTTTTTATGTGAATAATAATAAATGAGTTCGTTATTACCATTATATTCTATTTCTTTCGAACTTGATTTGAATCAAAATGAAATTGTTGACATTATACCATTTTTGCAGATTGCCTTCGTAGTTGTGTTGGGAGTTGCCTGTGCCAATCCTACACCGTTTATTAATTCATTGAAAGCCGCAAATGCAGTCATTGGAGGAGCTGCAGGCCTGGGAGAAGGCTTGGTAGGAGGAGCTGCAGGCCTGGTAGGAGAAGCTGCAGGCCTGGCAGAAGGTGTGTTAGGAGGAGCTACATCCCTGACAGAAGGTGTGGTAGGAGGAGCTGCAGGCCTGGCACATGGTGTGGTGGGTGGTGCTGCAGGATTAGCAAATGGAGCTACACCGTTTATAAATCCATTGAAAGCCGCAAATGCAGTCGTTGGAGGAGCTGCAGGCCTGGGAGAAAACTTGGTAGTAGGAGCTGCAGGCCTGGTAGGAGGAGCTGCAGGCCTGGCGGAAGGTGTGGTAGGAGGAGCTACATCCCTGACAGAAGGTGTGGTAGGGGAAGCTGCAGGCCTGGCAAAAGGTGTGGTAGGAGGTGCTGCAGGATTAATAAATGGAGCTAAACCGTTTATAAATCCATTGAAAGCCGCAAATGCAGTCGTTGAAGGAACTGCAGACCTGGAAAAAAACTTGTTAGGAGGAGCTGCAGGCCTGGCAGAAGGTGTGGTAGGAGGAGCTACATCCCTGAAAGAAGGTGTGGTAGGAGGAGCTGTAGGCCTGGCAGAAGGTGTGGTAGGAGGTGCTGCAGGATTAGCAAATGAAGCTAAACCGTTTATAAATCCATTGAAAGCCGCAAATACAGTCGTTGGAGGAGCTGCAGGCCTGGGAGAAAACTTGGTAGGAGGAGCTGCAGGCCTGGTAGGAGGAGCTGCAGGCCTGGCGGAAGGTGTGGTAGGAGGAGCTACATCCCTGACAGAAGGTGTGGTAGGGGAAGCTGCAGGCCTGGCAAAAGGTGTGGTAGGAGGTGCTGCAGGATTAGCAAATGGAGCCAAACCGTTTATAAATCCATTAAAAGCCGCAAATGCAGTCGTTGGAGGAGCTGCAGGCCTGGGAGAAAATTTGTTAGGAGGAGCTGCAGGCCTGGCAGAAGGTGTGGTAGGAGGTGCTGCAGGATTAGCAAATGGAGCTAAACCGTTTATAAATCCATTGAAAGCCGCAAATGCAGTCGTTGGAGGAGCTGCAGGCTTGGGAGAAAACTTGGTAGGAGGAGCTGCAGGCCTGGCAGAAGGTGTGGTAGGAGGTTCTGCAGGATTAGCAAATGGAGCTATCGAAGAAGATGAGCTCTTGCGACAAAATAATCATGTACGGCGTTCCTCACGTTGGTAGATTATGAAATAATAATCTCGATCTTTCGATTAAATTTTACGTGGAGACAATTTTGTGTTATTTTTCGAAAAAAAATTATTTGAATGCACTAAGAAGAAGAAAATGATATGGTGAATTATAAGATTCAATATTTTATAAATTGATTATAAAAATTATTTTATAATTTAACAAAATGTTGGGTTTATTTCACTTTAAAATTCATTTTCTTTTTTTAATGCATTTGAATGAAAGCTTTTCTCTGAGTAGTTTTTTATAAATTTATTATTTACAGATTTTTTCTTTTTCTATTTCGCGAGTTTTCCTAATTTTTTTCGTTACAGGAAAGGTGAGCGAGCTCCCCAAAAGATTTTTTTTCATCATTATTCTCCATGTCAAAAATTTTTGAAACATTTCCCGATTTCTTTTTGAGGGGGGACAGAGGAAGTGATATTTTTTTAACCATATTATTCGACGGTCAGATATTTTTCACTATTTTTAAGGATATTTCCGATTTTAATCTTGCAAGTCTTCCAACTTTTTTTGAGTAAAGGGAAGGTCGAGCCTCGTAACTATTTTTTTTTAGATGTAATTTTTGACGTCCAAATTCTTCAAAGAAACTTTCCAAACCCTACGCGTTCCCTATCTAGCTTTCGGGGTGCAGGGAGGGAAGACAATTTCTTCGACATTGAAGTATTGTCATCGAAACTGAACCAACATGTTAAATTTCGATTCCATAGGATGAGCTTGCAAGATATGTACCCATCTAACAAACACACACACACACACAGATCAAGTCAAATAATTATTAAATAATAATTATAATTAATTTAAAAAAGCATGTAATCGATCAAGATCCAATCCCTGAATTGTGTTGTTGTTTCAAAATTAAAGACGGGCAGAAGAGGACCAAACATTTTTCAATCATTGAATTATTTACAAAGATATCATAGAGAACAAGCAAATAACGAACACCCTCACACGTTGAGAAAATGATGATTCCTGGAAGAAAATACAAGAACCGTTAGAATCCCCAAACACCGAAAACTGCTTCTGGAACAAAGAAGCATATCAAGAAATGTATGACAAAATCAAAAAAATAGTAAGAAGACGCTCACGAGAAAAAAGCAATCCTGTCAGAGAATTCACATTAACTTTATGAACCCCGAAATGAAAACCCATTGGAATTACCTAAAAATGACAAAAGTTCTGTGTTCAGTGTTGTTTTTGGTTTAGATATTGAAACGTTATTTCTAAAAAAGAAATGGTATTTTAAAAAACACAATTCAACCTTAACTTCTCTCTCAGTATTTCTTGGTCATTGATTAGTGATTATAAGGTAGGTAGGTATATGTTTTATTAGAAACTGATTTTTTTTTATTATTTTTTTTTAGTTTATTTATCTACAAAGGTGTAATTGTTTGAAGACAGAAATGTATTATCTAATATTAGTAGAAAGCGATATGTTGTTTTTTATTTGATCAAAATGTTACTAAATGACTAATTTTGCTTAAGATAACATTTTTTTCCATAGTGCCTGATCACGGCTGAATCTGAAATAAATAAAATCGCACTGCATCAAACACTTTGAATCTCGTGGCACACAGTCTCATCAGTGTCAGAAGGCACACTATTATTGTTGGAATAAAATCGATGTTTGAAGTGAGTAAACACTACGTAAGTTGAACAAATGAGAACTTACATGAAATCTAAAATCATCAAAACTGTTTTACCCCTATGATTTTCGATTTTTTGAGTCATGCAAAGTACAGAGTGCCAAAAATAACGTTGAAATTCTTTGAGTAGAACCTAAACCAAAATCCATACCATATCGCTCAACAGAAAGGATTATTGAATTTTGCATTAGTTTTTTTGAACTCAGGTCCTAATTATTTTATTGATCCTTTCAATTCTATTTTTATGATTGGATCAAAATGTACCTCTGTTAATCAAAATTGTAATGAAATGAATTGAACAGAGTGAATGTTATGATCATATCTGCTTTTCAATGAACAATAGTATGACGTAATAGAGCTCACTTGAGACATGGTTACATCCTGGAATCCCAAATACGTCATCATATATCAAGGGTTACAGGTTCTTATGGTCTGGCCGTCTGGTGAGGAGAGGTGGTGGAACTTGTATTTATATAAGGAACAATTGTGGATTGAAATAAAGCTGGAAAATAAAAAATATGCAATGGGAATTTTTTATAGGCCACGAAACTATGACCATGTAGCGTTTCACATCAAATAGAAAATCCCATACATGTGTCAGATACCAACTTCACTCTTATAGACTCTCTCTCCAGGAACTTTCATGTTGCCAGCACTGATGTTCATGACGCGAATATAGCAGATAATTTTGTCATTTCTTCCTCATTTGAATTAATCCATAGAAATCCTATATCGAAAATATTTTCATATCAAAATCTAAGTAAAATGAATCACAATAATTCCAAATATATCTTGAGACTTCATCTTGGAATGACATTCACACTATCGAGACAATAGATGAGAAAATCTATTTCTTGAATCGTTCTCTGGTTGATGTACATGCCCCGTTGAAAGAATCACAATGTAATGGCTACAAAAAAAATTAAATCCTTGAACAGCGATAATATAAAATATATGCAGAAAATACGTGACTATGCCTTAAGAGACCATGAGCGCGATCATATTTGGGGCGCTTTTTAGGGTAAAAGAGTCAATTGATAACTCAAAAACGGTTCGTCGTATCGATTTCAAACGAGGACAGGATCCTAGAGGAAGTTTGATTCTAGGTACGTGCTGTAATGGAAATTAAAATTTCAATCCACTTTTTCACAGAAAAAATCTTTAAAATGTAACCAAAAATACAGTTACTTTGAAGCACGTACATAGATCAAAATTTCACCTTTCTTTTGAAACCAAATTCATTTCGATTAGATGAAGATTGCTTTTTAAAATTTTAATGGAAGAGAAATACCATTTTAGGTTACTTCGATTATCTGTAGAAAGCATCGTGAGGTGCTGCTGCAGACGTAGGTACAGTGAATCGAACGTCTTTGAGAAACCTGTCCTTTTTTTTTACCAAAAAAACCGTCACTAATATGAACGCGCTCATGGCCTCTTAAGACGAAACAGAAGAACTCTTCTACCCGTTCACTTTGACTATTGACCATATTCATCAGCTATCGGTTGCAGCTTTTTGAGTATTCTTGGGTTGGCATTCCTGTCAGTATTCTCTCAAAATTGTCACTGACAGATGTCTAAGTCCCAGATTAAAATGAGCCCGCCAGGCGCCAATCCATTTTAGTAATAACATTATTATTTTTTTTTTAATCTATAATAATTCTTTGTAAAATTAAGGCAAGGATGAAAACTGCAACAGGTTATGAATTTACATTATACACAACCAATATTGGTTCTGACGTTGATTCTGATCTATAGATTTCCACTTCCAAAGAGACCTTAGTCAAGGAAGGAGTTTCCCAAGAATATTAAGGAAGAGAGCATCTTGTAATACAAAGACAAGTCAAAACTTCAAAAAAGTGTCTACTACACTACACTTTCTACTCACTTGATGAGTGCAGACATTTTAAACTATGACTAATTATTTTTATCATACTCTGGTGTACTTATCAAATAACTTTGTCATGTTAGTTCGTTTATAAAGTTCTTTATATCCCCTGCAAGTATTTTTAAGATTCCGATTTATTTGGAAAGATGTAATTTATACCTTCATATGTATTATACCTGTATTTTTGTTTTTTATTTTTACGTCTCATGTGAAAATGACCTGTAGAAATGAATAAAGTTTCTATTTATTTCTTGCACATCTGAACAGGGGAATGGGGAACAGTTAGTAAATTCACCGCTACATCAAATGATCTTTCTCAAACCAGACCCAGCAAAGATAGGAAATCAACAGACAGAAACTGGGACAACCGTAGGAGTGCCTAATCAACAATATGTAGCAGAAAAGATTACCCAAGAAGTTCTCAGAGAACATGTAGATGTTTTTAAAGAAAATATTTGAGTTTTCTATAAGAGGTAATAGGAGCAAATGGATTCAAACCACCACCTATTCTCTATCCTAATGAAAATGCAATTAATATAATAGACCGGGATCCCACGCCTATTTTCAAAATTGATTAATAACAGGCTGAATCTTCCTGAGTAGCTTCATTTTGCCGAGACGCCCAACTTTTTCCTCTACGAATATTCTCGATAGTGGTAGCTAATGAAATGCGCAGGCGTCAATCATGTCGATTTGGTGAGTGAAAAAAATTCATTAATAACAGTTAGTTTTCCAGTTAAACCTCAAGATAATTCGATAAAGTACTCGAAAATACTTTTGTCCTACAAAATGGATGGTAGGACTGAAGAGTCCCCCACTCCCAACATGTACCAATGACTTGGTCATAAAAATTCAATAATAACAATCGGATTTTTTTACCATTGTTTTGTTAATATTTGTATAATTGAATGGTCATATTGTCCTACAAATTGAATGGTAGGTGTTCTCAGTCCTACGCTCTGAAATTGTCAATTTCACGAAAATTCTTGATATCAGTAGCTAATGAACTTTGTAGGCGAAAGTCATGTTGATTTAGTGAGCGCAAAAATTGTATGGTTAACCCAAATCTGAAGCTCATGGCTCAAGGTGAAACAAACCAATTGAATTAACTTCATTTCAAGGCAGTAAAATCAATCTATTTGACCGTAAGCAACAGGGTTAACAAGCCTACAGATATTTCGATCATTCCTTCTGAAATAAAAAATCAAAATATTTTGTAATTGGGCACATTTATCCTCATTTTTGATATGATATTATGAATCGATTTGATTCTTTTGCTTTTATTCGAAAGCGATTTTTTTTAGAAATAAATACATTAAATCTAATTTGTAGCTCGTCCCTCCAATTGAATGAGAAATTTTATTTCACAAAGGGTGTTGCATTTCATAGCATGACAAGACACTGTTCAAAGAAATAGATGAATATCAATAACATTATCATTTTTATTTTACAAATTCCATTCATACACAGGAGAATTGATTATATTATTGACCACCTTGTAGAAAAATAGTTTGGTTTTTTCTGTATTATGAAACATATTTCTCACGAATGTCAATAATGACCAGTCGCTCACTAGTTCAATATTGGTTATGAATGGTATATTGATATTTTTTTATACATTCAAATTCTTCCAAAAATCTCAAAATTGATGATGTGTCGCCCTCTAGCGCCGAATCTGGTAATACGATCGAGCAGGGCCAATGGAGACTTTTACTCAGAATAGCTTCAGCTACAACATACCAAAAATTCAGCCATTTTCACAGTAAGACTTTTTTTCATTAAAAGTGTGCGGAGTCCTTTGATGATAGTTGCATACATTGTTGTTTAAAATTAATTTTTCCGTTAACCAGATGTCGTTCCCTTACGAAGGACAGCCCTCAAGAGACGAAACTTATGAGAGCCAAGGATTAACGAATTCTCACTTTTTACGTGCTTTTCCACTTTCTCGGGCCATCAGAGAAATATAAGCAGTCGCTAGGCTACGAACCCACGACCGATTACCAGAGTGGATAAAAGATCGGTATTTTAACTACTTGGCCACTTTACCCCCGTAAAATATAATATCTCTTTCGAACTGAACTTTTGAGGCCTCTGGATAAACCATACATCCTACTTTACAGTAGAGCAGAATTTCACAATTGAAGAGTGGAAGTAACAAAGGTGCTAAGTGCCAAAAATAAAGTTTCGTGATATTCAGGAAAAAGGTATTAAAAAAAGTATATTAGCATTAAAAATCGTGTTAAAGGTTAACGGAAAACCAATTCTAACATACACCGATATTGGTTATGGAACACAGCTGAAAATAAAAACAATTTCCCAAAAAAAAATAATAGAAACGGGGTTAGTGCCACAACGACTATTGCCAATTTTTCTACGTTTATTCTAGTCCAGTTCATTCATATTGTACAACAACTTTCCCAAATCGAGTAATTATTCATATATTTTCACGTTTGGACAACTACTACGCACAGGCGTAAATAATAATTCAACAAGAGAGCTAGCTGATTCACTCTGGCACTTGCCCCCTTTGATGACAAAGAACCGTTGTCGCTAACTGGTGGCTCCATCTAATTATTCTTGTAGGAAGCATAATATTACTCAGGGCACTAACAGCCTCTGTTAGGTCAGAAAGCATGTCGGTTAACACCGTTCTAGGGCAATACCTCAAAATAGGAAATAATGGCACTTAGCACCTTTGTTACTTCCACTCTTCAATTCATCTGACCTCTTTGAAAGTTTTCAATTATAAATTTCTGATGCTCTTCATACGACGATGTGGTGTTGCAGGTTTTTCCGAGTTACCCTGCATCTGTTGAAGCGCATGCGACTTCATTTAAGCCGCCCCGGAGAGCAGATTGATTATTTCAACGTTTTTACTTTGTTATTGTGTTTTCAATATGTTTATAAAAATTATGAAAGCTAAACAAAATTTCCCACTTATTTCATAAACTTTTCACGTAAATTATGATATTTTTGAATTGAACAAACAATTATACATTGAAAGTAACATTACTTCACGAATAAAAGTACATTAAATGAGCTAAACCACAATTTCAAAAAAATTCGTTATTTTGAATAATTTTTGTAGGACTAGCGATACATACCCGTTTTTTTGGACACTGTATTATTGAGATGAAGGATACACTTACTTTTCATGTGTTATCATTGTCCTACAGTTATTAATAATTTTTTTTTACCATGGAATTGACATGTTCGGAGCGTAGGACTGGGAACACCTACCATTCAATTTGTAGGACAATATGACCATTCAATTATACAAATATTAACGAAGCAACGGTAAAAAAATCCGCTGGTTATTAATGAATTTTTATGACCACGTCATTGGTACATGTTGGGAGTGGGGGACTCTTCAGTCCATTCCATTCATATCCATTTTGTAGGACAAAAGTTTTTTCGAGTACCTACTTTATCGAGTTATTTCGAGGTTCAACTGAAATATTAACTGTTATTAATGAATTTTTTTCACTCACCAAATCGACATGATTGACGCCTGCGCATTTCGTTAGCTACCACTATCGAGAATTTTCATAGAGGAGAAAGTTGGGCGTCTCGGCAAAATGAAGCTACTCAGGAAGATTCAGCCTGTTATTAATCAATTTTGAAAATAGGCGTGGGATCCCGGTCTATAAGGATTATGATCAGGACGATATCAATATTCTATTGTCAACTGCCAGTGAAATGGAAACATGAATTTGACAGAATTGTGGAAGAGTATGACCTTCCTTTAATGTTGTTGAAACTCTGCCAGATGTCTGAAAAAGTTGATATATAATTGAAGAAACACACTCGAGGTCAAAATCAATTCAGATTATGGCCTGAAGAAATAAAAAAAGATTAACTTTCAGTAAATTTGGTGAGGTCATTAAAAGAAAACTTATGCGAATTATTTCAAATTTTGAAAGAAACCTAGTAGTAGTAGTTAATAATAATAATAATAATAATCGTATTTATTATAGCCAAGTAAGAGTTTACATGCATGCGGTCTTGGTGACATAGATTCAACATATTGACCATAAAGGGCGAAGTTTATTTTTGATCATGTACTAGACATAACCAAACCATTCTTCCACTTAACCCAAAAACAGATATGTGTTTATAGAAATCAATTAAGTATTACGCAAGAATTATTTCAAACAGTAACAGTTAAAATCATTGACAATGCTGTGCTTGAACCTATGAAATACGTTTTGGCTAACTACGCACAAAACAAAAGAACCGAGAGTTTGAAGAAGAATTAATGATGTTGGTTGTCCAAGAGGTGTGCTTTGAATTTTTGCTTAAATTTTGGAACATTGAAATTCTTAAGCTCTGATGGAACTGAGTTATATAGATGACATATTTGGTAGCTAAAAGAACGTCTGAAAATTTCTGTCCTGAAGGAAGGGACAGTCAGTAGCCCCTTATTTCTTATGTTGTGGATATCAGAGTGATAAGTAATTTCACGATGCAAATATGGAGGTTTTTTGTTCACAATCACGGCATGACAAACATTAGTAAAATATAGCTTTCTCCTGTTCTCCATATTCAACCACCTAATTTCCCTCAATTTATGCGAAATCCTTTGTCTTTTTCGTATTCCAAAAATCAGACGGAGACATGAATTCTGAACTTTTTGAATTTTATTTTTGAATTGGACGGTTAAATTGGATCCATACAGGGCATCTGCATAATTAAATAATGACAGGACTAGTGTTTCGCAAAGTAGCTCTTTAACGTGAATAGGAAATAGATGCCGATTGCCATATATTAATTTAATGTTACAATAAGCTCGTTGTATCAATGTATTGATGTGTTTCTCAAATCTCAAGTCAGAATCCAATATCACGCCTAAGTTTTTTGCTTCATTTACCACTGTTAGTTCTTCATTATTAATATTAATATCAAGAGTCAAGTTTTGTCTATGATGTTTACTTCCAAATAACATGACTTTACATTTTGTTGAGTTGATGAGCAGACAGTGATCAATAAAAACATTTAAATCATCATTGACAAATGCACAAGCATTTTATATTTCTTGAGGTTTGAAGCTATAATACAGCTGAGTGTCATCAGCGTAAAGATGAATATTGCATTTTTTTATTTTGACAAGAAGATGAGAAGTATATATGGAAAACAATAATGGTCCAAGTATAGATCCTTGTTGCACACCAGATCTCAACGATAAATAATCGGAAGTAGTGCCATTGATGCAAACCTGCTGTTTTCAGGATACGAGCACTGTTGGAAAATCCCATATACTTTAGTATAGCAATCATTAAGTCATAATTGATAGTATCAAAAGCTCTGCTGAAGTCTAATAATACTAGCACTGTAACCTGTCCCTTATCTGTAGCTTTTAAAATGTCATCAGTAATATGGAGCAAGGCAGTTATACAGCTGAAACCCTTACGAAAGCCCGACTGAATTGAGGGAATTAAAGCGTGGTTTTGTAAATATTCCTCTATTTGATATTCCAATGCTCTTTCCAAAATTTTAGGCAGCGACGGCAGAACACTTATTGGCCGCAGGTCCTTAAATTCAGTGGGAACTTTTTTTTTTGGTAAAACTTTTATAACTGCCTTTCTCCATGCATTTGGAATCACGTTTTCGGATATACAAAAATTTATTATATGAGTTAAATAAGGAATAATATGTGGACAACACAATTTAACCATATCAATGCTCAACCCATCAATGCCCTTGGCTTTAGTTTTAATTGCACAAATGGTTTCAAAGATGAATAAATCATTAACTTCATTAAAGTTGAAATGAAAGTCAGTTTGTCTGTTGAGTTCATAGAAATTCATATTATCTGCAGATGGTTGAGTTTGAGGAATAGATTCAATAAAGAACCTATTTATTTCACTTGGATCATTTATTGAATCAGGTATTTCAAAAATTTTCTCCGGTAAAAATTTATTTTGTCTCAAGGTTTTCCACATATCATTTGGAGTGTTATTGTGACTTAGTTGGTGGGTAAAGTAAGCTTTTTTTCCCTTTTGATTGATTGGAATGTGAAGTTACGTAAGTCTTTATATGCTCGCAAATGAGCAATACTCTTTGTTCGTTTAGATTTTCTTAGGGCTTTGTCCCTTTCAGCCATCATTACTTTTATGGGAAATGTTAGCCACGGTGCTTTAGGCTTTGTAACTCTCGAAGTAACAAAAGGAGCATATCTATCAAAGAAGGCATTCAAACAGTTCACTAAATACGAAACCTTTCCATCTACAGTTTCCTGATCGTATATCTTAAAAAACGATGTGTCAAATAAGTCACGCTGAAATCCGTCTTCATCAAAATTATTGAAATTTATGTAAGTAATATATTTTGGCCCTAAATGATTACTACTAGTTTGAAATTTGCAAAATACCATAGAATGATCTGAGATGATCTGCTGAATGACTCATTTTTCACATTCGAAACCCTCTGGAACTATAACATAATCCAGAAGGGTTGCCGTTTCTGTAATTCTGGTAGGTTCGTCAATTATTTGACATAAATTCAGCGACTCTAACACAGAATTGAACTTCTTGACATTAATATCTTTAGATTCGAGTAAATTTAGATTGAAATCGCCCATACAAATAATATCGTCAACTGTTGGAAATATAGAAATCTTCAAACTCATCTAAAAAACTACACACATTCTGCTCGTGAGGTTTGTAAATAACCCCTATGGCATAAGATTTTTTATTTAGACTTGCCCTTATCCACAACTGCTCCCAAATAAAATCCTGCCTACTGGTGATTATTACGTTGTGGATTTCATCTCTAATATAAATACACGAACCTCTACCATTACGATCTTTATCTGCTCTGAACAGAATTTCTTATATTCAGAAGGGAGTTATCAGTAAAACTTTTTAGCCAAGACTCGCAGATTAAGAAAATATCGAAATATGGTGCAATAATTCTTTTAACATCGTGTATGGAAGGTAACAACGATCTAGCATTAGCGAAGCCAATTTTCAAACAATGCATTCACAATAACGGACAATGTTTCTGTTTCAAATAAAAAAAAATCATGTAAAAAAGAAAAAAAAAATAACAATTCCTTATCTGAGTAATGATTAAATCTGACAATGAAGAAACACCAGGGAACAACTCAATTGCACATATGTAGCTGGCGCTGCAAAATTTATCTTATTTGGAATTTATTCGACATACAAGTATGAATAGATATATAAAAAAAATTAAAGAAATGGTGTGAAAAGAAATATTACTCAAGAGAAAAATCGATGAATAATTATAGTAAATTAATTTCTTCAAGTTTACCGATTTTTATGACTTGCTCAGAACTATTACGCTTCACAAAAACGTTGCCGTGATTAGTCCATACCTTCCCAGAGTTTGATATTTTCAGCAACGCTGCTTTCAAGATTTTGACTTCACCAGGTGTTAAATCTTCTCTGATGACAACTTTTGTTTCCTTCAATAGCTTTTTGTTATAATAAACCATATCCGTATAGTATCTAGTAGAAAATTTAACTAATATCGGCCTAGTCCTGTTGTTTACTTTCCTCCCAATTCTGAAGCAGTACTCAATATTTTCTTCTCTGATATGTAGGTTCATTTTCTTTGCGAGTATTTCAATTATAAATTTATTACAAATTTCTCCATCATTTTCCTTTACTCCATGAACTATAATATTACGACCTCTGTTAGCTTCATCTCGTTTTTCATTTTCTTTCAATAGACTTTCTATAATCTTATTTTGTTCTTCAACTTTTTTATTATCGATTTGTTTTCATCTCTCAACTTCCTAATGTCATCTTTAAAATCCTTACTTACATTTTCTGTTATAGTTTTTGATAATGCATTAATGAACTCATCTGATGTACATAAAGTCGTGACTATGGACTTAATTAGTGTGTGCAGTTCGTCCTGACTTTTGATCGAATTCTTTCGGATTCTCACTTCCATTTTATCAATGAATAAGGCACGAAATGCAAACTTCTAGTTTTGAACATGGGGAAAAAATGTATCCAGATAATTCTACTGAAGTATCTATTAGTTTCACTGCAAAAATGAATTGTCTACTTGCACGTCTTCTACGAGTTTTATTGTTTTGAATGCAGCACATCAGCGCACGTCTTACTCGATTCGAAGCACACACATCTCTCTTTGGGGGGCCGTAACTGCGGCTAGGCAAGTAGGCCCTCATGACCCTTTTTGCCATCCCCTGGTCTCCGCTTATCTACATTCATCCTCCTCGTTTTCTTTTTTGAACCTTTGTGACCTCCTATTGAAGGTCAGTATGTCCAACCACTCCAAGTCGATTAGTTCCTCTTGTTCCTCAACTCTGAAGGTTCCAAATCTTAGCCACCCGTATGCCTTACACTCGCCGAGGAAGTGAGATGAAGTTACTTCGTCTTCTTTGCATTTGCGGCAAGTGGGGCTGTCTTCTATACCTATAAGTGATAGCTTGTTATGTCCTGTTGGTATTCCTATAAGGAGGCGTAGTGCTTGGCGGTTTCTGCCTAAGAGCCATGTCGTCCTTGACTTATTGGAGCCGGCCACGAAGTCTTTCGACTGCCCGCAGCCGGTGTCATCCCTCCAAAGTTTATTCAGCTCTTCTGCCCACTCGTCGAGGGCTGAACAAGTTTGGCTTCTTGAGATGTCTAGTACAGGCTCCAGCCCACAGAATGGCGTTCCGGATCTGGCAAGTCCGTCTGCCTCTGCCACCTCGTTTCCGCGCACCCCTCTGTGACCCGGGACCCATACCAGCTGAACTTCCTTCGTTTCAGCTAGCTTCTCCAGCGCATCTCCGCATTCCTGTAAAAGCGCTGAGCTTGGTTTAGGATGGAAGATGGCTCTGAGCGCTGCCTGACTATCCGAACAGATATAGATTCTCTGTTCGGACCCTTCTTTCACCACTTGCCTCGTAGCTACGGATAGGATGGCGAAAACTTCAGCTTGAAAAACTGTTATATATCTGCCCAAAGCGTAGCTCTCTCTTCTTCTTCTCTTCCCTCCAGGTAGATTCCGGCACCCGAAGCCTGTTTGTCAGTCAGACGCGAACAGTCCGTATAACATATTAGGCTTCCTGTGCTAAACTCCACTTTGGCTAATGAAATATTGTAGGAAATATCCGATTGATACAGATTCTTGAAAAATACTTTCAAGAATAGCCGATTTTTGAATATTTGAAAAATACTAAATGAGTAAAATGTAAAATTAAAATAGTTGAAATTAATGACAAGTGACATTTATGCCGATTGACAATAATGACAGGTTGATATCATTGATGCAAACCCAAAAACGCTCAAAAAGCTGCAACCGATAGCTAATGAATATGGTCAATTAACAGCTGAGAAACTTCACTTACTCCATAGAAAGAGAAAAAGAGCGTATAAATAATTCACATTTCGAAATGCCAGTAGTAAACAACAGTAGCAAATATTTAGGAAACTTGATATCTTCAAAACTAGTCAGATTTAGCAGCCTCAAAAATGTAAAAATTTTGTACGATTTCTTTATCAATGAATCGAAGAATGATCGAATTCCGGAACCTGCAATAATACAGTTCTATTCTTGTCGAGCGGAAGATGGTATTGATGATCTGTTGTATTTTCTCATGTAACTGATGATAACGTTGTGGCAATAATCGAAAACATGAAAACAAAAGCTACATGGGAATAAAATGTGTTATCTGATACTACTTGATTTCTCAAGAGCTTTTGATACCATAAATCATGATAACTGATTTTTATTATACATTTCATTGGCTTTGATCATGTTGCTTGCTCTATCCTGAATGCGTATCTATTCAACAGGGTTCATCAAGTGAGGCTCGACCATTCAATTTTTAATCATTGGAGCTGCGCCAAGGAGTTCCACAAGGAGGAATTTTAGGTCCACTCTCATATACAGGCTGATTCACGATGGATGGCACATCAGACGTTTCTGGTGAACCAGACACCGGATCACTTTGGAAATTGAATGGAGAGCATATTCGGACATTCTCAATCCAACTAAAATATTTTCGACAATGCGGTGTTGCCACTTCTTATATTATATATATTATAGAGTAGTAGCAACTTTGATGTTTCAAGTGGAACACCCTGTATATGTTATCTTTCATATCTCTTTCTCATCATTATTTCATCTTTGTATTTTTTTCTAAGAGATCTGTGGAAGAATTTGCTTTATAGCCTAACTGATTCCTTTTCCACACCTACAATTCATATACCACTATGGTATATTAATGTATGGTATGGTAAATAGACGCAAATGTACGAATGTACGACCTATCTCCACATTATGGTTCATATAAAGTCAAATATTTCGCGTTTCTGAACTGTAAGATGACACTGACAAAAGATATATTTTTCATACCATAGTGACAGCGATCTTTTATAATATTTCCAAATGAATTACAGTTTTCTGCTGAAATATCTACCGAATATCCAACCATTGTCTAAAGAAGTATAGTCAGTCAATCTTATGGGATTATTATTGGATGACGATGGGGTTTATTAGTAGATGGCGCCAGCACGATTGCCCCCAAAAAGGAGACAAACGAATGAGATGGAAAGTGTCGTAGTAATCGCGTAAAGTGAATAATGAATGGCCATTATCTCGTGTTTTTGATTGGCTCAGTGTCCGTTCCACCTGCCATTTGCAATTTGCATGTAAACGAGAGAGCAAAGTAGCGAACTTTCGTATTGTTTGGCATTTCATTGTTTTTGTCTTGTTAGGTCTCAATCAGTTTTCGAATTCACATAGATATTTTCAGGGTGATTTCTCTTGACTAATGTTTGGGGGAAGATGTCCAATGTTCGTGATGACAACCGATGATTGATTTCAAGTTATGAAGGTGATAATGCCATTTCCGACAGTTACCATATTATTTTCTGTTTTTATTGAAAGCTTCTATTTAACTTGTTCTGTGTGTGTTAGATGGGTATACAAATCTTGTAAGCTGACTCAGGAACCACTTTTTCTCATCCTATAGAATTGAAATTTTACGTGTTGGTTCAGTTCCGATGACAAAACATTAAAATCGAAGAAATTGTCCCCCCTGCCCCCGAAAGTTAGATAGAGAACGCGTAGGGTTGCGAGAGTTTTATTGACGGATTTGGACGTCAGAAATAACACGAAAAAAAATAAGTAGGGGGGGGGGGGTGCCCTACCTTCTCTAGAAAAGTTGGAAAACTAACTCGTGAAATTAAAATCGGAAAAATCTGTAAAAATCGTGAAAAATATCTGACAGTCGAATGGTATGGTTTATAAAAAGGAATTGCCCCCCCCCCCCTCTCCCGTTCTCCGAAAGCTAGATAGAGAACGCGTAGGTTTTCGGACGTTTTCTTGACTGATTTGGACGTCAAAAATTACAGCATGAAAAAAATGAGTAGGGGAGTACTCGAATCTCTCTAGTCTCGAAAAAAAAAATGGAAAACACGCGAAATTTTAATCGGAAAAATCTGTAAAAATAGTGAAAAATATCTGACAGTCGGAAATTATGGTGTAAAAAAATTCGCCCCTCCTTTCCCCCCTCAAAAGATAGATAGAGAACGCACAGGAATTCGGAAAATGTTTCAACAGTTTCGGACATGGAAAATAATTATGAAAACAAAAATAGATCGGGTGGCTCGCCCTCTTTTCCTGTCACAAAAAAAATAGGAAAACTCGCGGAATAGAAATCAAAAAAATCTGTAAAAAAAGTGAAAATTACCTAGCCATTGAATGAAACGGTTAAAAAAAAATTTACCCCTCTGCCCCCTCTAAAGCTATTTAGAGAACACGTAGAAATTTGGAAAAAATTTCAACGGTAAATTAACAGGCAATAAGCGACCGTGCAACAATCGCGCATTGATTGAAATGAACAGACTAAGAAACATATTTACAGAAAACTAAAAAAGAAGTAAATAAACAAACTTAAAAAACCTTTTCAGATAAAAGCTTTTATTTAAATGCACTAAAGCGAAAAATCTATAATTTTATTACATTATAAAATTTTAGATGAAATGAAAGCTTGTCGTGTGAATTAATCTTGAGGTAATTTTAAATTTAATTTACTATAAGAATTACATATTTACTTTTCGCGATAATCTTTTATATCATTTACAATTTTATGATGTAACAAAATGATGGGTCTATTCACTTTATAATTTATTTTTATCTTTTTAGTAAATTTAAATAGAAGCTTTTCTCTAAAATGTTTTTTTTCAAGTTTATTTATTTACCATAAAGTCAGAGTTGTAAAACCTACTAAGGGATTTCTTTCGAAATTAGGTACTGAGATAATGGCATTATCTGCCACTGAATTTGAAGTTTCAGTCGATCGTTCGAAATAACCTATATAACCTATAAGTGGATATATCCTTTTCAAAAATGAAACTCTATGACTTCATGACCAATATGCACAAAAAACTCATATAAAGAAGATGAAATAGTTATTTATATATGATACAAAAGTTCGTAAATTAGTACTTTATTTATGAGCGTGGTACAAAAAAGTTCTTTACGAACATGTATCTACAATTTTATTTCTATGACTGTTATTATATTGGCAAATTGTAGCAATTGTTGAGTATATTTTATTCTATGAAGTTTTCATTTGATGACTTCCGAGTAAAATTTTACGCATTTTTCATTTGGAATTATATTAGCTATGCGTAAAACATAACCATTTGATTTTTTCACTTACGTGTGGTGAAAAGTATCACTGTAGGCACTGTGGACAGTGCGCAAAACTATATTTTTTTCTACAGCCGCTTACCAAAGTAGGTAACCTTTTGACAAGTTTATCTTGTTTTGTTAGAGATGTAAATTATTAGATATTTGGATAGCTGTTATTCATTTGGAATTACTATTGAGTGTTTATATATTTTCTCATGGGTAATATTAGGTGCCTATGTTGAATGAAGTGTCGATCGTTTCTGTTTAAAAGCTACGTTTGAAGAAATAAAACATGTGTTTATTTCGAGAAGTGTCATTGCCGCTCTCCAAAAAGATTACCGCGCTCCTCGCGCTCTAAATACACAAATAACTAGATTGTACAAAAAATGTATTTTAGGCCCGTGTAGGAGATGAATGATTTCTGGTGACTACCTCCTTTGAAACTCTCCTTATATGTCCATAAATTGTTGATAACATCGAACCATATATTAAAGAACACATGTCCGCCAACACTTGAATTTTCAAATTTTTCAGTGTCCTACCCAAACAGTTCTGGATATCTATCATGGACGGATTTGGACATGAATCACAAAATTTGTCCTCCATCTTGAATGTTCGTATTGGTCTCCAACATAGGTACCAATTTTGAAAGAATCTAATCAAAAAGCGTATTCGCCATTTCGAATTTTGAAAAAATACAAAATCTACTCGAGATTCGAATTATGAATAGTTGGACATTAAATCATATAAAAAGTTTCTCTTGTGAATGTCGTAACGAACCTGAATGAATTTAATGGACACCTGCCAAATTTAAAGATGATTGGATCAGTTGAATTGGTTCAAAATTTCCACTGAAGTTTTGACCCCGTTATAGACAGTAGATACTACACCTGTTACGTGTGAGTGAAACTAAACAAAAGCTTGTATAAATAATACTGATATATTATTATTTACCTACTTATTAGGTACCTTCAACTACTAAAATTAATATTCTTTATGTGTTTTCAAAACATATCAACTGCGATAGAATATCATAAAAGAACAATTTTTTGTACCTATACTGAGGCATCATTTTTCAGTAAGAATATTGCTACATCCATACATATTGCTACGTGTTTCATTATATTAGGCTTAATTGCAGCAATATAAAATTACCACTAATATTCGAAACATCCGAATGCAAACTTTGACTCGTCTTTTATTCAGCTAAACATCTCACCAATGACAATATTCTGCATATTTATGAATGAAGTGAATGAAAACTGGCGTTCTATTTTAAAAAGAGACAGAAGTATAGTTTTGCGTGCCATCCGATGACGGCGCCACATTACTGGACACATTTTCAATGTTTCCAGTAAAATAGTATAGATGTCTCAGGTGACGGCCATCAAATGCATTTTGCACAGGGATTGTTTGACTATTCTTCTTTAGGCAATGATCCAACGGTCAACCCTACTGCTAATGCATAGTTGCCAAATCTCAACATTATTCGGAGTACTGCGAAATAGCTCACAGGATTATTGATTATTATCTGGTATCAATTGTGGTAATGTGGTTCAATGCATTATGGAATATGGATTATGGATGATGATAATAATTATTACATTCCTTGTTCGTAGTGGATGATTTTGTGTTTTCTTTCTCTTCAATAATGAATTATTTCTCCACTGTATTATCTTCATTAGAGATATAGAAGATATATAATATGTATAAGGCGAAAGTAGTCTTGATATACAAGTTAAAGAAAAATGTGGATGGATCCTGGATACTGGGCTGTTTAAAAGAATACTCTTTGTTATTTGATCGATCTTTCGGAAATGTTTATTTTCTTTGTCAAGACATTAAACATGAGGTTTATAGTGAAAAATCAACATTAATGAGACTTATACAAACTCATGATTCATGATGGTGGAAAACATCCAAATCCTTTCTCAATAATTTCTGTTCAAACTTTCCTATTATATTTTTTGAAACTTGCACACATAACTCAATACGGGGTGTTGAGTTTGAACAATGAGGTCTCCATACAAGACAAATCTGAGGGCGTGCGCAACAGAAACCGAATAATGAGGCCCCCGAGGTCTCCATCAAACCAAAACCGGAAGCACTTCACCTTTCACCAAATTCACGGACAATACTCTTCAGAGACCAATGAATTCGTTTTCAAGGTTCTTTCTTTCTTTTCTTTTCTTCTCTTTTCCAGCTCTTTGTATAGGATTATTGTTCAGTGGTCTACAAAATATTTCAGTTTTGCAGCATCTCCGTTTTTTTGTGAATATAGTCTTCACGGGCCTCATTACTGTTGATCATCGACTTCTACAAAGCCTAGTCAGCTAATTAGTGAAAGTAACAAGACCTTTAGTTTTTTGTTGGGTGAAAACCTCGGGGATATAATTTTTCTAGATCAGTTGAGTCCTGTCTGTGAATTTGATGGAATTCACAGTGCCTCCATAATTTTGTTGGGTGGAGACCTCTGGGACATCGTTTTTCGAAAACTGTGGGCCTCTGCTGAGTCCTGTCTACGATTTTTGTTGAATTTGTCTTCGCTCCTTTGTTGGCTAGAGACCTCGTGACTTCGTTATTCGAATTCATTGGCCTCTGCTGAGTCCTGTCTGTGAATTTGATGGAATTTACAGTTCCTCCATAATTTTCTTGGGTGGAGACCTCGGTGACCACGTTATTCGAATTCAGTGGCCTCTGCTGAGTCCGTGAATTTGGTGAGAGTTGCAGTGCCTCTGGTTTTCATTGGGTGGAGACCTCGGAGATTTTATTATTCGAATTCGAATTCAGTGTTCCTTGCTGTGTCCTGTCCGATAATGTCAGGAAATTTGCAGCGCCCTCAGATTTGTATTGGGTAGAGACCTCGTTTTTCGAACTTAACCCCTGTGCCGAATCATGTCTGCAAGTCTCGGAAAATTTGCAGAGTCTTCAGTTTTGTAATGGGTGTACACCACATTTTTCAGAAACAGTGATGTATTTTCCTTGTCTGCCTATTTCGGTTAATTTGCAGAACATCCAGGCTTACCATGGATAGAGACCTCCTTTTGATCCAAAAGGGGTTATCTTTTTAATCGTTTTTAGTGTTTCCAAAGGTGGGGACCATTTTCTTCAAATCTAGTTCATTCTTCTTCTTAGATTTTGGCTTATTGATGATGGCTGTGCCGTCGGTTTTCCTATGGAAGGAGATCTTGGGAATCTTTGGTTTCTTTTTCTGATATTCGGGGTTGTAGTGCCCATGGGTTTGTTATAGATATAGTCAGTTCGTCCTTGATCTTTCTCAGACTAGATTTGCTTCAGCACAAACAATAATATTGTTGGTAAAATTCAAAAAGAGCAGCTAATATGAACCTCCGAGCAATAAAAGATATAGAGGTGCCATTTCTATATAAACAACACATATTGATGTGAAAGCTGCATACCGCTATCCTTTGTTATGATTTGTAGGTGAGGGGGAGATTTGTTATTGTTTTGAAAACTGGAGCTAAGCTTAGAATCAGTGGCGTGCTGATACATTTTCTTATATATTATTAATTAGACACGGTCAATGCAGACAAATTTGTAATCACATGTATCGGCATCGATAGACGACCACATGCCTGGTTGGAAAGCAAGTTTGTTATTTAGCTGCAACCCTGATGTCTAATGCTTGAAATGCGTACCAACCACCAGCAGTAGTGCTGTAGGTCTTCCTACAGATGAAAAGTGAATGCGCTTTCAATGCAAAGTCGCCCTGGAGCGCCACAACAAATAAAAGCTGCTATGTACCCGCACTCTGCGAGTGTTGTCACAAAATAGTAACATGTTCTTACGTTAATATAATGAATTTTTGGATTAAACTCTTGCTGTCATACGAATGGCAATATTTCCTAAATGGTTGCATATAGTTATTTATGTACCAAGGACGAAAAACTGTCTATTATAGTCGAGCCTGCAAATTGATAGCCGAGGCGCAGCCGAGGATAGCAAGCAGGCGAAACAGTAGACAGTTTTTCGCCGAGGTGCATATTACATTTTTTCGTCGACCTCTACACACCTTTATGAAAGTAAGTACTCGCATGTTTGCTGGCTTCAGCTACGTCCAACTCTTCGAACTGCAGACTCGATCATAATTTTAATGAATATAAACAAAATGTATTTGAAGTGTAACAACTCTCTATTTCAATTATATTACAAAATTAAATCAATCTCGAAGATGAATATTGAACGTACAGTTTGTGGTATCGCTATCACCATCCATTCTTGATTATTATGAACACTAATATTCACACCACGGTCTAAATTCACACGTAAAATCTAGCGGATTTCGTAAATAATTAATTTGACAACAGCAAATGACAGTTATTGTCACAGGCGCCTATGTATTAATTAAAACGTGGATTTACGAAAATGACTCAATCGCCGATCTCGTACCGTGCCGTATCATAGTGACCACAGCGGACGAAAAGAGTTTGCGGACGAAAAGTGTTTACGGACGAAAAGTACTTGCCTTCAAAAATAGTCGATTTTTCGTCCGGAAATTAGTACTTAAAATGTCATTTTTTGCAGAGGTCGACGAAAAAATAACTTATTCATAAATAGAATTTATGATGAATATGTAGTGGACAAATAGTTATTTATGTAACAGGTGCAAAAATAAGTGACTGTTTATTGTACGTGATGTGAGAATTATCAACACGCTACGTGTACTAACACAACATACACTAATTCTATTACGATCTTCAAAAAATTAGACTTTCATTCGTCAATTTTGAATGAGAAAAGGTAGTGTTTACTGTGGGGCAATAGAAATTAAATGGCAAGTCGTTATCAAGTTATCATACACTTGATAACGACTGTAGATTTCAACAGTTGAAACGTCGTGAATAAAATTGCAGAGAATTGAATTTTTCTTTGTTCTTTTTTAGACAATGAAAGTCCAGAATAACCTTACTCAAAGTGAAACATTGTCAACCACTTACAAAAAAACGATAGCAATGTTGTTGTGCGTTCACGTGATAAAATCTTGTTCATTTCGCAAATTCTCCTGCGAATAAAATGGCTACGTCAACGATTGTTCCGGCAAGACTGGCAGACATTTTATTCGCAGAAAAATTGCAAAATTCGTGAGGGTATGAACAAGACTTTACCACGTGAATGCGCGAGAACAGGCAACAACGTTGCTGTCGATTGTTGTTCGCCTGTTGTCGCTGTCTACGATTATTTTGTATTTTGAGTAATGATTCTGGTGCTGTCATCGTAGAAGACGAAGATCGAAGATGCTTCAAAATATTCTACTCAGGGGACAGTGCCAGTTGCAGAGCTATCATCCTTAATATCTTTCAGTTGGAATCCACTAAATAAACAAAGAACCCCGCACCATTCTTATGGAAAATGGGTCCCGGTGAAATTCGATGAATTTTTGATATGATATGTAGTAATTTTAGTAAATTTAAATAGAAGCTTTTCTCTAAAATGTTTTTTTTCAAGTTTATTTATTTACCATAAAGTCAGAGTTGTAAAACCTACTAAGGGATTTCTTTCGAAATTAGGTACTGAGATAATGGCATTATCTGCCACTGAATTTGAAGTTTCAGTCGATCGTTCGAAATAACCTATATAACCTATAAGTGGATAATCCTTTTCAAAAATGAAACTCTATGACTTCATGACCAATATGCACAGAAAACTCATATAAAGAAGATGAAATAGTTATTTATATATGATACAAAAGTTCGTAAATTAGTACTTTATTTATGAGCGTGGAAACACGTGAGTACAAAAAAGTTCTTTACGAACATGTATCTACAATTTTATTTCTATGACTGTTATATTGGCAAATTGTAGCAATTGTTGAGTATATTTTATTCTATGAAGTTTTCATTTGATGACTTCCGAGTAAAATTTTACGCATTTTTCATTTGGAATTATATTAGCTATGCGTAAAACATAACCATTTGATTTTTTCACTTACGTGTGCTGAAAAGTATCACTGTAGGCACTGTGGACAGTGCGCAAAACTATATTTTTTTCTACAACCGCTTACCAAAGTAGGTAACCTTTTGACAAGTTTATCTTGTTTTGTTAGAGATGTAAATTATTAGATATTTGGATAGCTGTTATTCATTTGGAATTACTATTGAGTGTTTATATATTTTCTCATGGGTAATATTAGGTGCCTATGTTGAATGAAGTGTCGATCGTTTCTGTTTAAAAGCTACGTTTGAAGAAAAAAAACATGTGTTTATTTCGAGAAGTGTCATTGCCGCTCTCCAAAAAGATTACCGCGCTCCTCGCGCTCTAAATACACAAATAACTAGATTGTACAAAAAATGTATTTTAGGCCCGTGTAGGAGATGAATGATTTCTGGTGACTACCTCCTTTGAAACTCTCCTTATATGTCCATAAATTGTTGATAACATCGAACCATATATTAAAGAACACATGTCCGCCAACACTTGAATTTTCAAATTTTTCAGTGTCCTACCCAAACAGTTCTGGATATCTATCATGGACGGATTTGGACATAAATCACAAAATTTGTCCTCCATCTTGAATGTTCGTATTGGTCTCCAACATAGGTACCAATTTTGAAAGAATCTAATCAAAAAGCGTATTCGCCATTTCGAATTTTGAAAAAATACAAAATCTACTCGAGATTCGAATTATGAATAGTTGGACATTAAATCATATAAAAAGTTTCTCTTGTGAATGTCGTAACGAACCTGAATGAATTTAATGGACACCTGCCAAATTTAAAGATGATTGGATCAGTTGAATTGGTTCAAAATTTCCACTGAAGTTTTGACCCCGTTATAGACAGTAGATACTACACCTGTTACGTGTGAGTGAAACTAAACAAAAGCTTGTATAAATAATACTGATATATTATTATTTACCTACTTATTAGGTACCTTCAAGTACTAAAATTAATATTCTTTATGTGTTTTCAAAACATATCAACTGCGATAGAATATCATAAAAGAACAATTTTTTGTACCTATACTGAGGCATCATTTTTCAGTAAGAATATTGCTACATCCATACATATTGCTACGTGTTTCATTATATTAGGCTTAATTGCAGCAATATAAAATTACCACTAATATTCGAAACATCCGAATGCAAACTTTGACTCGTCTTTTATTCAGCTAAACATCTCACCAATGACAATATTCTGCATATTTATGAATGAAGTGAATGAAAACTGGCGTTCTATTTTAAAAAGAGACAGAAGTATAGTTTTGCGTGCCATCCGATGACGGCGCCACATTACTGGACACATTTTCAATGTTTCCAGTAAAATAGTATAGATGTCTCAGGTGACGGCCATCAAATGCATTTTGCACAGGGATTGTTTGACTATTCTTCTTTAGGCAATGATCCAACGGTCAACCCTACTGCTAATGCATAGTTGCCAAATCTCAACATTATTCGGAGTACTGCGAAATAGCTCACAGGATTATTGATTATTATCTGGTATCAATTGTGGTAATGTGGTTCAATGCATTATGGAATATGGATTATGGATGATGATAATAATTATTACATTCCTTGTTCGTAGTGGATGATTTTGTGTTTTCTTTCTCTTCAATAATGAATTATTTCTCCACTGTATTATCTTCATTAGAGATATAGAAGATATATAATATGTATAAGGCGAAAGTAGTCTTGATATACAAGTTAAAGAAAAATGTGGATGGATCCTGGATACTGGGCTGTTTAAAAGAATACTCTTTGTTATTTGATCGATCTTTCGGAAATGTTTATTTTCTTTGTCAAGACATTAAACATGAGGTTTATAGTGAAAAATCAACATTAATGAGACTTATACAAACTCATGATTCATGATGGTGGAAAACATCCAAATCCTTTCTCAATAATTTCTGTTCAAACTTTCCTATTATATTTTTTGAAACTTGCACACATAACTCAATACGGGGTGTTGAGTTTGAACAATGAGGTCTCCATACAAGACAAATCTGAGGGCGTGCGCAACAGAAACCGAATAATGAGGCCCCCGAGGTCTCCATCAAACCAAAACCGGAAGCACTTCACCTTTCACCAAATTCACGGACAATACTCTTCAGAGACCAATGAATTCGTTTTCAAGGTTCTTTCTTTCTTTTCTTTTCTTCTCTTTTCCAGCTCTTTGTATAGGATTATTGTTCAGTGGTCTACAAAATATTTCAGTTTTGCAGCATCTCCGTTTTTTTGTGAATATAGTCTTCACGGGCCTCATTACTGTTGATCATCGACTTCTACAAAGCCTAGTCAGCTAATTAGTGAAAGTAACAAGACCTTTAGTTTTTTGTTGGGTGAAAACCTCGGGGATATAATTTTTCTAGATCAGTTGAGTCCTGTCTGTGAATTTGATGGAATTCACAGTGCCTCCATAATTTTGTTGGGTGGAGACCTCTGGGACATCGTTTTTCGAAAACTGTGGGCCTCTGCTGAGTCCTGTCTACGATTTTTGTTGAATTTGTCTTCGCTCCTTTGTTGGCTAGAGACCTCGTGACTTCGTTATTCGAATTCATTGGCCTCTGCTGAGTCCTGTCTGTGAATTTGATGGAATTTACAGTTCCTCCATAATTTTCTTGGGTGGAGACCTCGGTGACCACGTTATTCGAATTCAGTGGCCTCTGCTGAGTCCGTGAATTTGGTGAGAGTTGCAGTGCCTCTGGTTTTCATTGGGTGGAGACCTCGGAGATTTTATTATTCGAATTCGAATTCAGTGTTCCTTGCTGTGTCCTGTCCGATAATGTCAGGAAATTTGCAGCGCCCTCAGATTTGTATTGGGTAGAGACCTCGTTTTTCGAACTTAACCCCTGTGCCGAATCATGTCTGCAAGTCTCGGAAAATTTGCAGAGTCTTCAGTTTTGTAATGGGTGTACACCACATTTTTCAGAAACAGTGATGTATTTTCCTTGTCTGCCTATTTCGGTTAATTTGCAGAACATCCAGGCTTACCATGGATAGAGACCTCCTTTTGATCCAAAAGGGGTTATCTTTTTAATCGTTTTTAGTGTTTCCAAAGGTGGGGACCATTTTCTTCAAATCTAGTTCATTCTTCTTCTTAGATTTTGGCTTATTGATGATGGCTGTGCCGTCGGTTTTCCTATGGAAGGAGATCTTGGGAATCTTTGGTTTCTTTTTCTGATATTCGGGGTTGTAGTGCCCATGGGTTTGTTATAGATATAGTCAGTTCGTCCTTGATCTTTCTCAGACTAGATTTGCTTCAGCACAAACAATAATATTGTTGGTAAAATTCAAAAAGAGCAGCTAATATGAACCTCCGAGCAATAAAAGATATAGAGGTGCCATTTCTATATAAACAACACATATTGATGTGAAAGCTGCATACCGCTATCCTTTGTTATGATTTGTAGGTGAGGGGGAGATTTGTTATTGTTTTGAAAACTGGAGCTAAGCTTAGAATCAGTGGCGTGCTGATACATTTTCTTATATATTATTAATTAGACACGGTCAATGCAGACAAATTTGTAATCACATGTATCGGCATCGATAGACGACCACATGCCTGGTTGGAAAGCAAGTTTGTTATTTAGCTGCAACCCTGATGTCTAATGCTTGAAATGCGTACCAACCACCAGCAGTAGTGCTGTAGGTCTTCCTACAGATGAAAAGTGAATGCGCTTTCAATGCAAAGTCGCCCTGGAGCGCCACAACAAATAAAAGCTGCTATGTACCCGCACTCTGCGAGTGTTGTCACAAAATAGTAACATGTTCTTACGTTAATATAATGAATTTTTGGATTAAACTCTTGCTGTCATACGAATGGCAATATTTCCTAAATGGTTGCATATAGTTATTTATGTACCAAGGACGAAAAACTGTCTATTATAGTCGAGCCTGCAAATTGATAGCCGAGGCGCAGCCGAGGATAGCAAGCAGGCGAAACAGTAGACAGTTTTTCGCCGAGGTGCATATTACATTTTTTCGTCGACCTCTACACACCTTTATGAAAGTAAGTACTCGCATGTTTGCTGGCTTCAGCTACGTCCAACTCTTCGAACTGCAGACTCGATCATAATTTTAATGAATATAAACAAAATGTATTTGAAGTGTAACAACTCTCTATTTCAATTATATTACAAAATTAAATCAATCTCGAAGATGAATATTGAACGTACAGTTTGTGGTATCGCTATCACCATCCATTCTTGATTATTATGAACACTAATATTCACACCACGGTCTAAATTCACACGTAAAATCTAGCGGATTTCGTAAATAATTAATTTGACAACAGCAAATGACAGTTATTGTCACAGGCGCCTATGTATTAATTAAAACGTGGATTTACGAAAATGACTCAATCGCCGATCTCGTACCGTGCCGTATCATAGTGACCACAGCGGACGAAAAGAGTTTGCGGACGAAAAGTGTTTACGGACGAAAAGTACTTGCCTTCAAAAATAGTCGATTTTTCGTCCGGAAATTAGTACTTAAAATGTCATTTTTTGCAGAGGTCGACGAAAAAATAACTTATTCATAAATAGAATTTATGATGAATATGTAGTGGACAAATAGTTATTTATGTAACAGGTGCAAAAATAAGTGACTGTTTATTGTACGTGATGTGAGAATTATCAACACGCTACGTGTACTAACACAACATACACTAATTCTATTACGATCTTCAAAAAATTAGACTTTCATTCGTCAATTTTGAATGAGAAAAGGTAGTGTTTACTGTGGGGCAATAGAAATTAAATGGCAAGTCGTTATCAAGTTATCATACACTTGATAACGACTGTAGATTTCAACAGTTGAAACGTCGTGAATAAAATTGCAGAGAATTGAATTTTTCTTTGTTCTTTTTTAGACAATGAAAGTCCAGAATAACCTTACTCAAAGTGAAACATTGTCAACCACTTACAAAAAAACGATAGCAATGTTGTTGTGCGTTCACGTGATAAAATCTTGTTCATTTCGCAAATTCTCCTGCGAATAAAATGGCTACGTCAACGATTGTTCCGGCAGGACTGGCAGACATTTTATTCGCAGAAAAATTGCAAAATTCGTGAGGGTATGAACAAGACTTTACCACGTGAATGCGCGAGAACAGGCAACAACGTTGCTGTCGATTGTTGTTCGCCTGTTGTCGCTGTCTACGATTATTTTGTATTTTGAGTAATGATTCTGGTGCTGTCATCGTAGAAGACGAAGATCGAAGATGCTTCAAAATATTCTACTCAGGGGACAGTGCCAGTTGCAGAGCTATCATCCTTAATATCTTTCAGTTGGAATCCACTAAATAAACAAAGAACCCCGCACCATTCTTATGGAAAATGGGTCCCGGTGAAATTCGATGAATTTTTGATATGATATGTAGTTCAAGTCAAGCTGATCAAAACTGTCCATGGGCCCTACTCAATCCTATGGCTAGTTTTCGAGATACAGGGCGTCAAAGTTGGTAAGAGCCCATTTCTTTAAAGTAGTATTGCTTTCAGGAAAACATCTAAAATAAAAATAAATTTCGCGACAGATATTGCTTACCCATACAGCAATACTTCTAGACTGGTTTTTGATAAAAAATATTGTTGGATACAGGGTGAGTCCAGCATTATTCAAAATAAAATTCTCAATCAACCCTACGAAGTGAAGAAGTGACCAAACCAAGTTTCACACTGATATGCTCATCATTTGAATATGTCAAAATTGATAAATTCAACATTTTGTACAGGGTGAGTCAAGATGTGACAGTTTTTATGGTGACATTTTGTATATTTTTATTTTATATTTTGAGCTTTAGGGATACTTGACCATCAACCATTCAACGTATTTCTTGAACAAAATTGATACAGTATGAGACAAACACTAGGTGGTGACAAAAATTGCGAAAAGGAGATTTTTTATAACTCATCCTGTTGATTTGCTGAATTTTTGATATGATGAAGTTCAAGTCAAGCTGATCAATAGTGTTCATGTGACCAACCTTGAAAAATAAACAGGTTTTTCTCTACAAGGTGTTGAAGGGTACCGTTTCAAACACTTTGATCTATAGTCGATTCGATTCATTTATATTAAAATATCTTTACATTTTTTAATTCCAGCTTCTCACAAAAGGAAAATTCCTGTTACGTCCAGGGAACATCGTGTGAAGCAAAAAAATCTTATTGATTTTTAATTTTTGATTATTTCAATTCTCAGGGAACAAATATCTCGGTAAAGAATTCGAATGCTGGGTTGATCAGTTCAAAAACAAATAAAATATAAGAGAGAGCGAGAGGAAAAGAGAAGAGAAAGAGAGAGAGAGAGGGTGAGAGGGTGGGGTGGTACAGTGGGTTCTCAGACTTCCAATAAAGTGGTGGGAAAAGTGTATTTTTCATGTTATCGCAACGAAACTATCGATAGACGACCACATGCCTCGTTTGGAAATCAAGTGTATTGTGAGTTGTCTAGATGCCAATTCCGTGTAGTGCTAGCTTGGAGTGCACACCGACCACCCGAGGTGGAGCTGTAGGTTTTACGTCAAGGACTGTCAGACGAATTTTTGAAAGTTGTGTTTCAATATCCGAGTAGACAGGCAACAAGTTTAGCTGTTACCACTGTGAAACAATCCTTGATGCAACGATTTGTTCCCTCAAACATTGGACTCGATGCAATTACAAGACAAAATTACATTAATAGACATGTTACTGAGTTTGCTAACGTACTGTATAACCCAGAACCGAATATTCTCAGAGTCATTGCATGCGTTGATGGTACCTACTGCTTCATTCCAAAGAGCACGAATTTTCGTCCTCTTTGACAGTCGTTTTGCATCCACACAGGACGACACTTACCAAAACCAATTCTGATTGTGGCACCAAACGGCTACATACTTGATATTCAGGGACCACATTTTTCCGATAACCGAAACAACGATGCTGCAATACTTGTAAATGAGTTCGAAAGAGATGCTGACAGAATGAGAGGGTGGTTCCGGGAGGGTGATATTATTTTTGTTGAAAGGTGTTATCGAGATGCGACATAATTGCTGGATCGTTTGGGTATTCAATGGAAAATGCCAATGGGTCTTCAACGAGGGCAACATCAACTTTCAACGGAGGATGCCAACGATTCTCGTCTAGTACCAAAATCAAGATGGGTTGTAGAAATGAGAAACGGCCATCTGAAATCTATATTCAAATTTTTCCAACAGACCATGCAGATTACTCATCTTCCACATCTTGGAGATTTCTACAGAATTGCAGGATCTATAATTAACAGATATCATCCGCCAATTCACATGGAAGGAGCTGATCCCGCGCTGACACGTATATTATTGGAGAAAGCGAGAGAACCTAACGTTCTTCAAGCGTTGGTGGAAATTGAAAATTTGAACACCAGGAATGCTGAAAGGTGGGTCTGTTTGAATTCTCAACAAGTGCCAGATTTTCCCATTTTAACATTAGATTATCTAAGAGAACTTTCGACAGGTGTTTATCAAATTCGATTAGCTCCATCTTATATTCAAAATAAACTCCAAAGACAGGAAGATGAGGAAGACTTTCAACTTGAAATGTTAACAAACGTAGACAGAATTCCAGAACCTGGGCTAATCAGGGTAAGGAGTTTCTCGCGATTTAGAAATTCAACGAAGTATCAGTTATGGGTTTCGTATCGCCCGCATAACATTGATGAATTCGACGATGCAGAAGAAGATGATGACGATAAAAAAATTCAAGGGTATTATTGTACTTGCAAGTCTGGAGCTCGTACTCTATGTGCATGCTCACATATAATCAGCGTTTTGTGGTTCATGGGATATGCTCGACATGAGCAAAATATTCGCTACCCCTCTACAAGACTCACATATGTTATATCTGATGCTGCTAATAGACGTCAGCAAGTTATTCAATACAACCTACCGGAACTCATTGATATCTAATTTATTTTGTCATATTTAAACAGTTTGGATCCAACAATTGATCTCCCTGCTTCAGGTCTACTTTGCTTATTGTTATTTTCATTCTTTTTGTATATTCAGTGTTTCCTATTCTATGTTTCTTTCAAATATACGTGGTGATGTTTTCTTTGAAATTGAAATGTTATTATAAATGTATGTTATGTTAGTATTTTCTTTTTTCTTAAATATTCCTGAATTGAAATATCAATATAAATCCTTGAAATATATCAGATTTTTTAATATTCTTTGTACAACTTTTTTTCAATTGGTAATGATCGAAGGGTCAGTCGGTAAGAAAGTATAATTATCACAGAATATTATTTTAGATGGATCAGTTCAATAATGGTATCTGGTTTTCGTCGTTATTTCAACATTGGTCATTTAAAATTAATCACCCTGTACATAGTGTACAAATTTTACCAAACTCTTGAAGTGAGAATTGAAAACAAAAAATATGATTATAAGCTTGGTGGAATATGTGGATAACTGAGTTAGTCTTATCTATAAACCTTTCAACACCTGGTAGAGAAAAAACTGTTTATTTTTCAAGGTTGGGCCCATGAACACTATTGATCAGCTTGACTTGAACTTCATCGTATCAAAAATTCAGCAAATCAATTACAGGATGAGTTGTAAAAAAATCTCCTTTTCGCAATTTTTGTCATCACCTAGTGTTTGTCTCATACTGTTTATCAATTTTCAAGAAATATGTTGAATGGTTGGTGGTCAAGTATCCCTAAAGCTCAAAATATAAAATAAATATTTACAAAATGTCACCATAAAAACTGTCACATCTTGACTCACCCTGTACAAAATGTTGAATTTATCAATTTTGACATATTCAAATGATGAGCATATCAGTGTGATACTTGGTTTGGACACATCTTCACTTCGTAGAGTTGATTGAGAATTTCATTTTGAATAATGCTGGACTCACCCTGTATCCAACAATATTTTTTCATCAAAAACCAGTCTAGAAGTATTGCTGTATGGGTAAGCAATATCTGTCGCGAAACACATTTTTAATTTAGTTGTTTTCCTGAAAGCAATACTACTTTAAAGAAATGGCCACTTACCAACTTTGACGCCCTGTATCTCGAAAACTAGCCATAGGATTGAGTTGGGCCCATGGACACTTTTGATCAGCTTGACTTGAACTACATCATATCAAAAATTCATCGAATTTCACCGGGACCCATTTTCCATAAGAATGGTGCGGGGTTCTTTGTTAGAAAACTTCATGTTTGCTGTTGTTTTGCGAAAAAAATACTTTATATTTGTCCAATAGACATGAAATATTGAATAAATATGATTAATCAGATACGAGCTGAAAGCATTTGATTTGATAATCAGTACGAATTTTGCACTCCGGAAACCCTTGAAACTGCGCTCAAATTCTTGCTGGTAATAAAAATATTTTGAAGAAAACTGAAAAATATTACCTTATCGCATCAGATGAATATTCATCATGGAATGCCAAGACTGGTAATGCTCCTTTACTGATTATAGTTCTATAACCTGACCGATAAATATAGTGATGCTAAAAGTGGTTAGAACAGATAACTGGGGATTTCTTCAAATTCTTGATTTCTAAGTGAAGTGATTCACCTCACAACTGGGCAACTGCTCTATTGGTTCGTAGCCTGAATATACAGTGTGTCTCACTTCTCGGAAACACCCCCGTATCTTTCGTTATAATTGAGGTTGAATGATGAAACTCTCAGGACTGATGAAAATGCTCAAAATGCACCTACCACCTGAATGGAGTTGACCTACGTGATATACACTGCCCGCCAATAGCGATGGAACAACACATTTTTATGGTAAAACATACTAGGGGGCAAAATAGGCTAAAAATTCATTCAGATTTGTGATCAGGACCATCAACTTACTACAAATACACTTTTTCTCTGAAAAACTTTCAGTTCTGAAATATCCGAATTTGTCTCACTTCTCATGGAAACACCCCCGTATTTTCCGTAATTTTATACGTAGAACCCTGAAATTTGCTGGATCGATAGACACACTAGAAATGAACTCACTGCACAAAACAGGTCATCCTACATGATGTGCACTGCACGCCAGCAGCGACAGAAAAATGGGTGGTTCCTTCGCTGCTGGCGTGCAGTGTATATTACGTAGATTGACCATTTCCGTGCAGTGAGTTCATTTCTAGTGTATCTATCGATCCTGGAAATTTCATGGTTCTACGTAAAAAACTACGGAAGATACCGGGGTGTTTTCATGAGAAGTGAGACAAATTCGGATTTTTCAGGACTGACATTTTTTTAGGGAAAACGTGTCTCTGTAGTAAGTTGGTGGTCCTGATCACGAATCTGTTGGAATTTTGAGCCTTTTCTGCCCCCTAGTATGTTTTACCGTAAAAATGGGTTGTTCCATCGCGAGTGGCGGGCAGTGTATATCACTTAGGCCAACCCCATTCAGGTGGTAGGTGCATTTTGAGCATTTCCATCAGTCCTGTGAGTTTCATCATTTTACCTTTATTGTTACGGAAGATACGGGGGTGTTTCCATGAGAAATGAAACACACTGTGTAATGTATCCGAACCAATGTGAAAGTATCATAAGGAATATGATAGAATGGAATTATTTTCTTGACAATCATTATACCTACGTAACCCGTTCGTTAGATTTTAAAATTGTGATAATATACAGTGTTTCGTTTACAATCAAGAAGTTCATGTCCACGTATGGTTCAACCGGAAGCAACATTTTTATTCAAATGGAAACATCGAAAACTTCTGATGAACGGGTTATGTGATAATCCCTGTATATGAACAAAACATTCTAGTACCCAGCAGATTGGGTCTATTGCTAGTAACTTATAATTTGAATTCGGTTTTGAAGAGTTGAGTTTGCTTACTTACTTATTTTTCAATGTACCTACTGCAACAAGTATTTTCCTATTTATGAATACGTGATCATTTTTCAAAGTACAAAGTTTCTTTAAAGCTATTTCAACATAAGGTGTATTTTTGTCTCACAATCGAGAATCAGTAAAAATCAACTTTAATAATACTACTAAAAACTAAGTAGGGTATGCCTATCCAACATGATATATGCCATGCTGCGACGCCCATGGTTTGATTTGATACTTACTTTTGTTTAGTGCTTGATAACTTTTTCAGCCCAAAAACTTCACACGTTATCGCCATTTCGCAGAGATAAGGTCTCTAATATAACAATTTAACAATCCAACGCAACACTTCTACCACTTAAAATTATAACAATTATGCAAATAGGCTCAAATCCAAACTGAACTGACAAGACGATGAATAAGTTGTCAACGCACGTAAACAAACTAGATCGCCAAGTTAAGAGTGAAAAACAATACGGAATTCCAACCTGATTAATGAGTGGAAACGGAAATATCCGATAATGTTCTTTTTTAACATGATCCGAGCATATATGTTTATAAACAACGTCGTGTATGTTGATTTCAAGAAAGAGACAGGAAAGCCATCTCTATATCTTTTATTGCTCGGAGATATGAACAACTCACTATAATTTATTTTTATCAATATTGTTCAACTTTGTAAGCTGACCTCCGCCTATTCTGCCGTTATTTCTTATGTATATAATATATTGTTATTTAAAAACAACTGGAACGGACAATAAAGACGCTATTATGATTATTATTATTATGTTTCAATTCTGTTTTGCGTCCTGTTTTGTTTCCAAAACTGATATTTTGAATCGCAAAACATAAAACTTATTACTTACATACTTCTTCAATTGTGTCCAAAGACTCCAATGCTTTAGGCGGACCAATCCAACATCCAACCGAAGAACTGACAAACCCCTATCAACGTAACTTTCATTTTCGAAAAATTAAACAATTTACATCGGTAACCGCTGTCTAAAACAATTCGCAACTCTGTACAGTGAATATGACAGTGACAATAATTATGTGCAATACCTTGTGGACACTAGCAGAACTATTTTTGTCTTTTCGTTCATGTACTACAGAGGAATCACTTACTGGAGCGATTTACCATTTTTTGTCGGAGGTTTTGAAATTCATTATTAAAAATATAAATCGTTTGATTTTATTTCTGAAAAATAGTATGAATCGTTCCTCAATGTTCAGTCTTCTATCACACAAAAAAAAAAGTTTTCAACATAAAGCAGCCTGCTTTATCCTAAGAAAATTATTCTGTTATATATAATCTATAAAGTGTCTTTAATCGAATAAATCTATTTTTTCACTGCGATTTACTCCAATCAAAAATATTTACTTTGAAACAAAAAATCAGCAATAATCTATTCAAGGAATTAGGATTTCTTTATCTAAGAAATTTCGTTTTCTCTGTTCAACAAATAACGATTTCTCTGTCCAAGAAATTTTATTTTCTCATTCAAAGAGATTATGATTTCTCTTTCCAAGAAATTACGTTTTCTATATCCAAGAAATACGTTTCTTCTATAGAAATTACATTTTTTCTGCCCAAGAAATTAGATTTTTTTCATCTGAGAAATTACGTTTTCTCCGTTCAAGAAATTACGTTTTCTCTGTCCAAGAAATTACATTTTCTCTTTCCAAGAACTACCGATTACTCTGTACTAGCATTTACTTTTTTTCATAAAAGAGATTATGTTTTCTACATTTTCTTGAGTATAGAAAACAAAAGTTCTTGTGCGAAGTAATCGTGTTTACTCTATTGAAACTGTTATTGTTCTTTTTCTGATCATATACAATTTCTTGAATTTAAAAAATCAAAAGTTTTGAAAGAAGTAATCATGTTCTTTTGGTCGAAGATAATAATGCACTCCTAATGAAACATTTCATTCCCCCATAAAGAGAAAAATATTATGTCTGAATAAAAAAACAAGTGTTCTCAACAGGAGAAAATTAATTCAAGAAATAGAAAACTACCCAAATCACCAAATTTACGACAATTTCACAAGACGCGCGTTTCGCCAACAAAGTTAGCATCTTCAAGAGCTGAGGCCTTCAGCTCCTGCGAAACGACCGTCGAGTGAAATTGACGTAAATTTGGTGTTTGGGTAGTTTTCTCTTTCGTGAATAAATTATATCCTGTTGAGATTTTTTTGTACAGAAAAAATATTTGTTGGCTTATGAAAGAAGGTTATGTTTTAGTTAGCATGGATCATTATCTTCAAGTGAGGGAACATGGTACCCAGTTCTTCCAGAACGAAATGTGCGTCCAGTGACATAGTTTGGGTTGTTTTCTATTTCTATAATTTTTATCTAAGAAATAGCATTTTTGCAAAAGCTGAACTATTGAATTTTTAATGCGGAAAATTGTAAATTGAAAAACTATCAAAGTTACCTAGGAAAAATAAGTGAAAATGTATTTGAGGAAGGAAAACGTTCTGCAGAAATATAGAAATATATGATTTTCGACGATGGCCATTAGTGTACTTATTTCTTTGAAGGTGTGAGGCTTGAAGGAAAACGTGGAGTATCAAAGACAGTTATATTTTCACACTGTAACAGTCTATCACAAAGTAACCTTATTCTATGAAATATCAAGACAAACATTAAACATTTAAATCAATAGCTCGTTACTTTCTCAAAAGCAAGAAGTTAAGGAAATAAATACATTCAATAAAATCCTAAAAAACATAGTATAATGATAAATAGGAAGAATACATGAAATACCTTGACGAGGTATTGAAAGCATTCAAACATGAATCAAATTGATATTTCACCACAACTATAGTACTAAGTAATACTACCTTAAACTATATATCTAACAAATGTGGCTGTACGTATGTTTTCCTTTATATTATGCTTCCTTGTCTCCACTGCAGTAACATCTCCAGGTTGCTGAAAAATTATAATCATGAAAAATTCCGACGTACACATGAACATGATAATGACTTTGTTAATAATATTATAATCAGTATTTTTCCTGTTGGATGTGAAGAATACTGAGGCTTCAATTTCCTTAGTTTTGTAGTAAAATTTTCAAGAGAGTGAAGATAACCACGCCAAAAAACAGAAAATGTGTTTTTTTGAATAATTTACAGAATCGAAAATAATTTTTCTAGGCATAGGGAAATATTACAACTGCAAATCACTACAAGTCGATAGGTAATAATATTATATTTCGAATAGACTTTAACAGAGAACGCATTAGTGAAAGTCCAAATTTTAAAATGTTATTTTGGGAGTCATTAAATTGAAGAATCAATGAACTTATTCATGGCGGCGTTTGAAAAAATGCGGTACAAATTATGACATATTCCATACTGGAACTTCAGAAATTTTAGTAATAATATAATTACTACAAAGTTCGCAATATTGTAGGAGGGTTGTACAGGCTATGCGGCCTCACAGGCTCTTCGACCCATTAGATATTATCATGAAAAATAGAAATACATGACGCATATTTCTCACTGACAACTACTTATCTAAGTATAATACCATGATGGTAATTGAAATATTTCCTTCCTTCAGAATATATTTTTTTTCCTATTTTCCTTTGGTGTTTATAGTGGAATCGACTGCTATGGTAATTAGCCACTATGTGTTCTGCTTGGTAGGCCTTGTTACTCACCCCAGTCGAGCTACGAGATTTTAATAATTCAATAGGGTCAATTTGATTTTAATAAATCCCAGCCATAACTGGGGCTCGAACTCCGGTCCGCCACGCCCGACATAAAAAATCAATTATCTCTCAGATGTAGCTCAATATCCGTCATAGTATTAGTCAGGGAAGCAGTTTTTTTCTGTCAGAAATTTGCCCCATATTCTACTCTATTGAAATTAATTGAGAGAGAGGAATTTCAATATTGTAAAAAGTATTCGATTCAAATAATGTTTCACTCTTCAGTAAACTGATCGGACTATTGCCGAATCTTTCGCATTTAATTAAACAGGTGATATTCAACGACTCTTGTTGAAAAATACGTAAAAATACATTACTGTGAGAAGAGTTGCATGGTGCAAAAATGTCTGAACATAACCATATAAGTCAAAATAGAAAATTGCAGCTGAAATAATAATTTGAAAATACAGTTAGTATTGAAAAAGAGTGTGCTAATAGTGTTTTCGAATAACAATTTTAATTTGGTTTCAGTTCTGTAGCTCGATTGAAATTCGTTTAAAGATTCATTGTTCACTGTTTCAATATTTCATAACTGAGATAACTTGCAAACACATTTTTTATAATTTTTTTTACTGAAGATAATTATGGTGTTCGAGAACCATTTTGAACGTAACTTTTTCTTCATACAACCCTGTTTTGCACCTTCTGCGGTTTTTGAGATAAGGATGTTAACACTGTGAATTTAGAACAAAAAAGTTGATCAGATCAACAACCTTTCTTGTCAAAACAAGAAAATGCATTTTATTGGTTATAATTAATTGATTGCTATGAAACAATCAACTTTGTCGTTATAACTGAATAAATTATATAATTCAGTTTATGTAGACAAAATCTTCTGAAATTTTTTTGTTCAGTATATTTAATTTCAAAAATGGAATTTATTTAAGTTCGCTAGATACCATCAAGTTTCACTCTTGTTTCCATTACATCTGTCCTCTTTTTTTTGAAATTAGATAAAAGGTTAACTTAAAAATACACCGAACAAAACACTGCGTAAACTCAAACGTGAGGAGCTACCATATTATTATGAATGTGGTTATACTTGGTAGATACGACTGGTCTCCAACACAACCCTGTTCCGAGTTTGATCACAGAAATTGCAATTTATCCACTAACTGACATACATGACTTGGTAAGAAAATATCATGAAAAATACCAGAGGCACTAGTGACTCGACTTTTTGTTAAGTAAAAAACTGGGCTTGTTGTTGAAATACGGTTGTACTGTAAACGATGACTGATTGATGGATCATCTTATTTAAAATTCAAGTGATTATAATATTTTTAACATTTCAAAGCTAACTTTTATAGGAATATTCTGAATTAAATGAAAACAATAATTGTACCTACCCCTAAAATCCACACTACATTCTCCAGGGACAACCCACTCCCACAAAATCTTTTCTGTGTTGTCAATTCGTGATCAAAAATAATTTAACCTATTGACCGGCCGCTGCGTAAGAACTACCACGTTTCAAACACCAAGGTGAAATGGCTGAAAAGGACACACGTAAGCAGTTCCTCGCATCGATGTCTGCCGAAAACAAACGAAAACAACTTCAAAATTGTGTGTTCATTGAATTAAGAAAATATAACAAAATATTTTCTTGAGTTGAGAAATGTTTGTGAATAATAATTCAAATTGGGAACATATCATTTATTGGTCTGAAAAGAACATCCTGTGTTGATGTTAGAGAAAATATTTCTTGAACCAAAAAAGTTTTGTGAGAAATTTCTTAATTCGATAACCAAACATTTCTTTAAATATGGACAATTCATAAATTGAATAAAATGGATTACTAAAATGATGAACATTATTGACAATATTAGTTACTCTTCGTAGTTCCTTGTTTTTGACCCGATTCTCAATGTTATTAGGTGTACCTCCGTCTCTGGGATTCAAACATGATATCCAGTTTCTAATCTCGTCAACTGCTCCCTTTGAAAATATTTAATTGCTCAGAAATTGATTTTTTATTTCTCCAGGGAATTGACCACTTTTACTATTATCAACTTTAAAATTTATTGAAAGTAGATCACCTCAAAACATTTTTGCTTTTTATGACCAAGATATTTAGGTTTTCTTTATCCAAGAAATTACGTATTCTCCTTTCAAGAAAATACGTTTTCTCTGTCCAAAAAATTACATTTTCTCTTTCTAAGAAAATACGTTTTCTCTGTCCAAGAAATTACATTTTCTCTTCCTAAGAAATTACAATTTCTGTATCCAAAAAATTACCCACTATTGAGAAATTCAAATTCTCCATTTGAAAGAATAATTTTATCGATTATATATAACAGAATTATATTCTTGGAATAACGAAAGCTGCATTATTTCGAAAACTTGTTCGTGTTCATGCAAATCTGAATCAAAACCTGTTTTTGTACATGTACTGTAATGAATGATTATTTTCATAAGTTTTTGATGATCAATCAATGTCATAATTATTTTAATAAGTGAATACCTTCGCAAATTCATTCCTTCATTTCGAAATAACAAAGGCAGTTCTGGTCAAAAATAGGTTGCAGTGTTGAGTAATTCATCGAAAAATATCGAAATATTTTTTACAACCAGATTGAAGAATAGTCGACTACTCCAAATAATATTCCTATTTTCTCAGCCTGCAGAAATGTTTATTTCCCTTGAGTATTTGAAAAATTTCAACATTAATTCATCAGAAATGTTATTTGAAGGAAATAGTATAGTTTGAGAATAATATTATCTTGAAAGGAGAAAATTGCATATTTTGTACTGAAATACACAAATTTTTTTGACGAATACTTTAGAGAATATTTTCTCAGAATTAGAAAATTGCTCAAGAATATTAAAGTTTTGAAAGAAAACTTCGATTTGATCGCAATAACCAAATTTTCTTGATTAGAAACGATATTCTATCAATTCAAGATAATTGATTCAATACTTTTGAAATTGTTAAGTTGAGAAGTAATTTTTATGTGTGATAAATTTCATGTGAATATCACTTGCAAAAGCGATTCTTCTCAACTGTCTTTGATTTTATAACAAGATTTTCAGATTTTTTTTTTAATTGTGAGGGAACATTGAGATTGAAAATTCTGAAAAAATATCGTGATTATCTTTTACTATGACATTGATGTGCCATGATATTCGAAATGGAATCTGATGAATGGTTTTTGGGAAAACTCAAAAAACCTCCAAAAATACGGTTTTTATTTTTTTCCTCGAAAACTGTTCATCAGATTTTCTTCTACATCTCTCTAAATATTCATTTCCGATGCCAAAAATAACTCGAATTTTTTCATTGGTTTATATGAACCTTAATATCAAGCACAAAACTTGCTGTTCTTACTTCTAGTTCTGTTTCTAAAAGTGCAACGCAAAACTCGGTATTCTTTAAAGGCCTCATACATTATAATGAATTACCAAATGACATTAGATGTGCTGTTTCAGTAAATATATTCAAAACTAAGTTAAAGAGATACTTGATTTTTTTTATAAAACCTTTATTCAATAGCTAATAATATTTTACAACAATATTATAAATAACAATATTATACATATAAATACCTAAGATAAGTAAATAACCTAGCAATAAGAAATACACGACAGGCTGTCTAATTCATCTATTTCAGCATATTTCTTTTGCCCTGGGGGAGTTCAGAAAAATTGACCTTCAAATGACTTTGAAAATCCGTTATTTCATTTTCGGTGAAAGCCAATTCGATAAAATTTCCTATGATAACCAATATTTTTACTTCTATTGATTTCTTAATACTAAACGTTGGAAAGATCATATCAGCAACTGTTAATTTTCTCCCACACATGCGGTATACTTCTCCTTGTACGTATTCGAAGATTTTCAAAGTGTTGGGATTACATTTTATTTTGTGTTCCACTGTGTCTATGTGTCCACAAGCGATACAATTCGGCGTTGGACTTCTCTTAATAGTAAATAGGTATTGCTTTGTAATTACACAGTTATTAGTTACTTTGTACCATATAGACCTTTGATGAGAGTTCAGTATTTTGTTGTTGATGTTTTTACGAATGTTAGTCCAATTCAACTGAGGAAATTTCGTCTCCATATCGGGTACATGCTTTTTATTTTTGATGAGATTGAGATAAATTAGTTTTATATTTTGTTTAGTTGGCGTTAAAAGGTGTTCTTCTATGTATGGGATTGTTTCCATTGGCCTCTTCATATGGGGCGTGCCAGATAGCTTCCGAGGATTTATTGGGGGATTTTGAAAGTTTATGCCCAGGTATTCATAAGAACAGGCTACTGTATTCATCGTTATGAGTGTTTTCTTGATCAGGAGAGAGTTTGCATTGATCAGGGGATCGAAAAGGTCTATACCACCTGCAGGTTTTTCCAGAATTAGGGTGTTTCTTGAAATTCTTTTGGCACAACCTTTCCAGATGAACCAACCTATATTCGAATTGATTTTTTGTGCTATTTGTGAAGGCAAGGGTAACACTTGAGCAATATACCATATTTTTGAGAGCACGAATTTTTTTACAAAGTAAATTTTTTGATGTGAATCAATGCTACTCCCAGCAGTGATGATGGTCAGTTGACAAACTATTTGTCTCGTTGCTGTCTTGGTTGACTGATATTGTTGTAATGTGTTATATCTAGAAATTTATATCTGTGTTTTATTAATTGTAAATTGACATAAATTGTAAATCGATATGTAAATTAGTGTTATAGCTAAATAAACAATTAACAAACAAACAATACCGTCTTATGAATGAGCCTACCATGTCGTATGTGAAAAATCAATAGATGGGTTTGTATCTAAGGTTCAAAATACCTGTTACATTGTATCTGAATTAAAAAAAATCCGTAACTACCTAATTACTCCGGAAACAAGGAATATTTTTAGAAGTCCTCATTAATATGCCACTCAGTTTGATTCTGAGGAAACAATAATTTGAGTTTGATCGATTGATTGGGTTTCTTCAACATCATTTCGTTCGTTAAGCATACTGTATGATAAGCAGCTAATCATGATATTTTAGTATAAAACTCGGAGCTTTTCAGTTTATTATTACTTAGATCGTTTACCAACTAGCAAGATGCAGAAATTGGTAAGTCCTATTTGACTTTATATAAATGTTGACATAAAGTAGTTCATCCAACTTTTTACCTCGATGAGCTTAGTCGACATTTATATGGGAAACTACTGGGAGTATTTATCTAAAAATGTATATAAGGGAGTTTCCTGAAGAGCTAGTTTCAATTAAAATATTTTCAGGTGTCTACAACTTCCAGTTATAGGTACCCCAACTTTGTTTTTTCAAAACGGAACACCCTGTTTTTCATTGCATTTTTAGAATCTTTGCTAAATTTAATTACAACTTTATTCGAAACATCAGGTGTCTAAAGAACTCCAGTTTTCGGTTATATAGGGGTATGATAAAGTAATGCACAAAATTCATAAAACGTACAACGATCACTTTTGAAAAAAATGCAAAAACACGTCAAACTGTTTTTTTTTATTCCGCATCTTTTGACATAAGTTACACAAATAACACGTCAAAGTTGTCAAAGTTATGACGTCATCAACTAATTTTTTTTATGGGAAGCTAAGATTTTTATTACATTATGTGATAGAGCTTGTGTTTTTACACAAGGGAAAAATAGTTGTAGTAGGGCTGACATAAGAAAAAAAACGAGAAAATGAATAAAAAACGAAGTAAACGTAAGTTTCATAATAACTTTTCAATTAACTAAACAGTGCATTGAACCAACTTTGACGTGTTATTTGTGTAATTTTTGTCAACAGATGCGGAATAAAAAAAACAGTTTGAAGTGTTTTTGCATTTTTTTCAAAAGTGATCGTTGTACGTTTTATGAATTTTGTGCATTACTTTATCATAATACTGTATAATTTTTATTGAAAATTTTGGCAGATGCAGCCATTTAAAAAAAAAATATTTTTTGGAAATAAAGGGAGTCAGGTAAAAAGTTTTTTTCCTGAATAAGACTTGAAGCTTCTGGAAACATTTCGAAAAAATTGTACAAGGTGCTCAGAAATTGGCGCCGAATTCGGCTATATCGAAAATTGTTTAACTCAAATTATTAGCCAATAGTGTTTGTTGACACTTCAGCATCTGTTTCTTGTCGATTCTTCCAAAAGAGCCCACTGATAATTCAGATTTAATAACCACATCCACATACACAAAATCCGTTTGGGATATAGGTTTGTAACCATAAACCCCATCTCAAAATTTTGACATTAAAGTCGAAATGATAAAAAAACCTTTTTGTACAACTTGACATTTCTGCATCCCTATTGATGCGTAAATGTTTGCCTTTTTTCACTATGAACAAAAGTAATTTTTTCACCGTGAAAAGAAGACTTTTTGTCACTACCAAAATAATTCACAACATGAAAAATTACTGATTTCATTGAAAATATGAACAGGATGTTCATAAAGTCAATTGTGGAATCATCTGCTACTGAAAGTTGGAATTTAGTCGCTATTTTCCATCGAACAAGATAATCTCTCTTGGAAGGGATTCATGTTTTGAGGAGAAACATTCTCAATTGAAAATTGAATCAATACATGACTCCTCTGGAAATGGAAAACCCCTAAGATAAAATTAAAGTTACTTTTTTGTAATATCTAACAGAAAACAACTACTTCCCAGGCTAAAGCCACGCTGGACATTGAACTACATCTGATAGCTATTGACAAAGATCCTATATAACTTGAGAGAAGAAATCTGAGAGTGAAAATTTGCATTTTCATTCAGATAGTTGATTATTTATTAAATGTCCAGTTTCCATTGGAGATTCTTATCTATAAATGAGATAAGGGAGAATGTTATTCAAAAGTATCACTCACAGAAAATCACTCATTCCATTGATGCGTGAATTGCATCTCTTTCACTAGGCCTCCAATACATTTTAGTCGACAAAAATCTATTTCACTCTTCTAAGATCGTCAGGGAGGTCGGAAGAATTAGAAAACATACTCTTCAGAAGCAATTTCACACTGTAATGAGGAATTGTTGGACTATTTCTTGTGCGTTGAAACTTTGAAAATATTTTTCTGAAATAAAACCTGTCATTGGTACGGCATGTTGATTCCATTGAAAATATGAACAGGATGTTCATAAAGTCAGTTGTGGACTCATCTGCGACTGAAAGTTGGAATTTAGTCGCTATTTTCCATCGTACAAGATAACCTCTCTTGGAAGGGATTCATTTTTTGAAGAGAAACATTATCAAAAAAAACACGTCGAGATGTATTTGCAGTATTTATTTTTAATATATTTCAGATGATGTAATTTCATATTCACAGTTGTACCAGAAATGTTGTTTGTATTTCGTGTATAAAAATTCGTGTTTTCATGGCAAATTCGAAATTAACTCTCTCATGCGCCATTTCTCGCACTCAATACAAAAATAAACTATTATAGCATTCATAAGCATTCATACAATTTCACTCCGTAATGATGAGATGATGAAATAGATTTTCGTCTACTGAAATTTATTGAGAGAAATGTAATTCCCGCTAAAGAATTGAACAATTTCTGTGAGTGAAACGTATGAATAACCGTCTCCCTCAATTCGTTTATTTATATGAATCCCTACGAAAGCTTCTAAGGGCCACCTAGTTTTTATTTTATTTCTCCGACTTCAAATCCGGAAATTCTGACTTTCGAGTCGGAATTTTGTTTTTTCGACTTTGAATTCAGAAATTCCGACATAAAACCCGAAAATTCCGACTTTTTAGTCCGAATTTCATTTTTCCGAATTCAAACTCGGAAATTGCGACTTTGAACTTATTATACCACTCACGGTAATGCTTATTCTCTCTTTTTCACCTATTCATGAAAAGACCTATCGTCAGATCCTTAAAATTACAGACTAGTCACAGCACCATCAACTTTTTCCAAAGTGTTCGAGTTTTGATTTTTTGAATGAAAAATCAAGATGGGTACCTGAACAAAGAATCTACAAATACAGCAGTGTTTTACTAATGTCAAAAAGTAATTGAATACATTGAAGCAGAAAAATACCCTGTAGGAATCTTTTGTGGCCCCAGCAGGGCATTTTCATGACATTCTACTGAAAATGTTGAATAGACATGTAATTAGAGGATATCCCCTATATTGGATGAAATCATTTCTATTCAGACGAACACAGTATGTAGTTATCAACATTCACTTTTCACAGGATAGATATTGGTGTTCCTCAGGGGTGTGTACTGGGACCAATTCTGTTTCTTTTATACATTAATGACTTGGATGAACTTTCGGTATCTGCATCTTTCACAACGTATCTGATAAAATGGACTCTTCCATGCGTGATAAATGCAATGAGGAGTTGATTTCTTTGAATGAATGGTTCTCAGCTAATTATTTGTTTCTCAATACTTCGAAAACTCAAGCACTGAAGATTCATCACGTCCAAAAATAATGTAATGAGCTGTCACACCAATCCAACGAATCGAGCCCATCGATTTCAATTAATTTTGATCAAACAATTTTTCTAGAATTATGAATAGATGATAATCTCAACTGGATTTATCACTCCAATTATCTTACCTCAAAGTTGATTCGATTGCATTTCAATTCAGCGACTCTCAGCATGTACTAAACATTGATCAATTGATACAGCTCTACTATGCTCAAGTTGATGGTAGGCAATACGGAGTAATTTTTAACGGTTGATCTACTCTAGCGACAGATGTCTTTGTGGCAAGAAAACAAATTTTTCTATGAATGACGGGACTTCAATGTCATTGAACTAAAACTTGTTTTATGTAATTTTTCAAGCAAGTATCTTGCTGTATTCTCACAAGGTGGTCCAAGGTCCGAGTAGAAAAATATAAAAATTTAATTTTGATTCGGTTTGTAATAAAGCCCAAAAAATTATAATACGGCTAACTATCTCGGCATTACATTTCCTTTGATCTTATTGAACGTCTAATGTATTTCAAATTTAGATCTCATATGAATCCAAGTAATATACAAGATAATGTTTTTTTTTTTTCAGAACGGCAGGAAACTAATATTTTTGTTGAAGAATAGCTCACGTATATGTGCCGGTACTTTTAAAATGATGAGGAAATTGGACTAAAGTATGTTATAATGTAACTTGAAAGTCGATTTTTCAATCAGATCTGTACCTAAATATTCAATGCCCTTTCGATTTCTTTCCTTCAAGCAAAGTGTCATTGCCGCTCTCCAAATATTACCGCGCTTCGCGTCGCGCGGCAACTCTCTTTGTCGAGCGGCAATCAATCCTAAATACTCAAATACTCAATACTCAAATAGCTATTCCCTGTCTTCCTAGGCGAATAATAATAAATGAGTTCGTTATTACCATTATATTCTATTTCTTTAGAACTTGATTTAAATCAAAACGAAATTGTTGACATTATACCATTTTTGCAGATTGCCTTCGTTGTTATGTGGGGAGTTGCCTGTGCCAATCCTACACCATTCATAAATCCATTAGGAGCCGCACATGCAGTCGTTGGAGGAGCTGCAGGCCTGGCAGAAGGTGTGGTAGGAGGAGCTACATCCCTGGCAGAAGGTGTGGTAGGAGGTGCTGCAGGATTAGCAAATGGGGCTATCGATGTCTTATTCGGATTCCACGATGAGGGAAAAGCTGACTACGCTAGTTTATTCAAATACTATACTAACATTGGCATATCCTTCTACCCCACCTACGGGTGTTGTTCCTGCCCTGCTCCTGGTATCGTCCGACGAAGTTTTCCCAATTACTCTCCTCATTCGCCATTCTCTATCACCGGCGTGTATCAAATTCATGGAACTCGCTTTTGCACCTGTCCTCCAGAACTTGTAGCTAGTGCAGTTGAGGCAGCACGCTACAATCCAAAAATTTTGGGACGCATCGACCGATATGTTGTTCCCATACCTGTACAGGAGACAATCATACAAGTTCCCTATTGAGTAGGAGTGAAGACGAATATGAAATTGTGAATAACCTCTGAGAATAAATCATCATTGAAATTTGTTGTTTTTCTTTGCAAACGAAAAATATAATTTTTGTCCGTCTGAAATAACTCCTTCGGCTACAGGCCATGAACGTTATAAGTTCACATTGAAGTCGCGTTTGTCTCATAAATTTTTTTGTAATAAAGAAGTATTCAGACACATAATTTTCAGTGAAATTATTAACCTGTGAGCACGTAGCAATATGATTGGAGGAAGGAATTTTGCATTTCGTGCATTTACGCAACAAGATCGGAAAATTCTGTTTATTGGACGAGTAGACCAAATTCTAGGGCGAGTGTTAGTGTTTGTTTGCTGTGAGCTTTTTCCGGTATTTCTCCTGCATACCACTGGCCACATTGATCTAGCTCGTTCAATGTCTGTTTAAAACATCTCCCAACCCACGCATGAGCATCGCACTTGGCGTGGATTCTGCTCATTACCAGCCTGTCTTAGAGTATATACGGACATGTCCACTTAGAACGTGGGGGCCGTTCCAAGTATCTTCCACCAGGAGGATTAGGGTTCGGCTAGGCGTTGCAACCGAGTGGTGGACAGGTGAAAGTTCATGGCTCAGCAAGCAACTGGCTGTCCTGATCCTCATCCTTCCAACTCGCGAAGGATGAAGAGAAAATATACAAGTATATAGGCTGTGACAGATGATATGTTAACATAGTTAAAAACAGTACATTTCATTTGATTTGATTTGGTAATAATTCTAATGAAGCAGTATCCACTGCCTCAGCCAGAACTGGAGGAGTCCCAGGAATGAAAATTTCATCATCTCTTATCATTTTACTTTCGAGAACACCAGCAATTAAATTTATAAGCGTCAATCAAGTTTGAGAATTCAACCTTAACACGTTTCCATAGTAATCCAAGTAATTTTATTACAAATTTCAAAGCACCATTCTTTAAAATTATCATCTGTCTAATTTCCTAGTGATTTGCGGAAAGATAGTACGAGGGCTGTTTGGTAACTCCGTGACTATTTGAATAAAGAAAAAAAAAATTGGCAAATAAGCGTTTTATTTTTCAACATAATCTCCTTTTAGATCAATACATTTAGTCCAGCGTTTTTCCAGTTTTTTTATTCCTTCCAAATAATAGGTTTTCTCAAGGCCCTCAAAATAGGCGTTTGTTTCGGTTATAACCTCTTCATTCGACCCAAATCTCTTACCACCCAGCCATTTCTTCAGGTTTGGGAAAAGAAAATAGTCGCAAGGGGCTAAATCTGGAGAATATGCTGGATGGGGTAGTAGTTCGTAGCCCAATTTATGAATTTTTGCCATAGTGACTACACACGTGTGCACTCGTGCATTGTCTTGATGAAGCAGCACTTTTTTTTTCGCTAAATGTGGTCGTTTTTGCCTCAAATCAATATCGAATCTGTCTAAAAGCTCTGAATAATATTCGCCGTTGATCGTTCTACCCTTCTCTAAGTAATCTATATGAATGACACCGCGTGCATCCCAAAAAACTGTGGCCATAACCTTGTTGGCTGACAGACGCACCTTAGCCTTCTTTGGTGCACGTTCACCAGTTGACACCCACTGTTTTGATTTTTCCTTGGTCTCTGGGGTATTGTGATGGATCCATGTTTCGTCTACGGTTATATAACGGCGTAAAAACTCGCCCGTATTGCGATTGAACTTTGCCAAACACTCCTTTGAAGTGGTCACACGGTTGCGCTTGTGGTCGAGTGTGAGCAATCGCGGCACCCATCTCGCGGATAGCTTCTTCATGTCCAAATATTCATGTAAAATGTGATGTACTCGCTCAGTTGAGATGCCTACAGCCTCAGCTACCTCACGTACTTTTATTCTCCGATCGTCCAATATCATTCCATGGATTTTATCGACGATTTCTGGCGTGATGACCTCTTTTGGGCGACCTGAACGTACGGCGTCACTTGTGATGGTACGACCACAACGGAACTCAGTAAACCACTTCTTAACCATTGAAATTGATGGTGCAGAGTTCCCATAGTATTTATCAAGTCTTTCCTTGGTTTCAGTTATGGTTTTTTTACGCAAAAAATAATGCTTAATCAACACACGAAATTCACTTTTTTCCATTTTTGTTAAAATTCACGAGGTTGTCTGCTTCTAATTGCTGTCAAACACAAACCAAATGTCGCAGCTTGGTCAAAATTTGACAGTAGTCTATTGAAAGATGGTGGTTGACAGCAGCAGTGTTGCATTTAAAGTTACTGCGCGGGAAATTTAAAAAGTCACGGACTTACCAAACAAGCCTCGTATTTTTACCTCGGAGGAAAAGCCACATTCCTGGAATTGGTGTTGCTAAGTCTGGCCTTGCGCCTCGACTTAATAATCTTCACAGTCGCCCAGGAATGTTAGGCTTTTCCTACCCGGTAAACAAAATAATATATTTAAATCATAGCACAGCGCTTTCGACTATAATAATCATTGATTACGAGACATTTTCTGAATTAAGAAAACGACTCAAAAGCTTGAGTGGGAAGGCAGAAAAAATATGCAAAAAAACAATTAACAACTTTATTTCAAAAAATTTACATAAGGCTGAAAGCCGGAAATGGAACATCTGAAGGCTACAAGTTGAATAAAATATTTAGCTGCAGGCAATATTTTGAAATTATCTGAAGGCAATAATTGAAAATAGAAATTATCTGAAGGCTATAAAAAATTAGAAAAATTCAGAACATTTACATAAATCTTAATCAACCGAATATGGTCCTGGTTGATCTATACCTGGGGTGGCTGGTTGATTCGTGGTGGGTCCCTACGAAGCGTTGTGGTTGGATCTTGCTTTCAGAGACGTATGACCTCCTGATAGCTTACAAAGTCTGGCTCACTTGCTGGTGGCTGGTCTCTCTCACAATTCATTGTGATGGTAGTTTTGCCAGATAGTTGCCCTCGGTTGGAACGCAATGGAACCTCCCTGTGGTACCAGTCTTTCACCCAGCATATGGCCTTCCTTGATATCATGCAAAGCAGATGAAAGGAATCAGAATTGATTGATACAATGTTTTTTGATACAAGGATATACCTAGAACCGCAGGATTATATCCGGAATTTTATTATTTAAGGATTTCTGCACAGAAATCTGATGAAGTGAAACACACTCTGACTGAGTGCTCACAAGTTATTATTTTACAAAAATAACTAGTACACTAGAGAAAATAACTTTGATTTCAGACAAGTTGAAGTTTTCCAGGAAAGGAAATAAATAGAAAATACATCCAAAGACTCATCAACGGTATGTGTTAAATGAAAATACTAAAATTACTTTGATAAATTGGTAATGTACAATGAGAATACTATATAGGTAACCAATAATTATAAATTCCGGAATCACTATATGAAACTAGGAAAAACGATAACTGAAGGGTGTCAAGTCCTACTCGAAATGATGCCAGATACGTCTTTTGAACTCAAGAAGAAAGATACAATAGGGTGGCAAATCCTTCTCAAAATAATTCCCGATTTATGTTCTGAATTCAAAAGGCAATATACAATAGGGTGGTAAATCCTACAAAAGATATCAACCTTGCTGATTCTTTCGTGGGTTCACTTCCTGGTGATAGTTATTCTACCAATGACATATTTTATATTTCTTTGCGGTGGCTACTAGCGGGGTAGTAGCCGGATAGGTTAAATTTGGAAATTGTGATTTTACTAGTTCGAATGAAACGAAATTTTCACTTTTTAAATGCGAAATTGAAAGTACGGCTGTGTGAGAGTCTCGTACACTCTCACTTCAATCACTGTGATGTCGTTTATGGTCCCTGCTTCAACAATGCCAACATCAAGAGAATCTAATTTCAATCAATCAATCAATCAACTATACTTTCTTGTCAAAACAAAAGATATAAAATCTTATAGACAAAGCATCGTAAAATATTAAATACATAAAATTATAAATAAAAATCGCACGAATAAGTATAGTCATATACAATTAAATTACAGCCACCATCTGATAAATATCAAAAGGAGATAAAAATGCCTCAGTTAAAGTAAGGAAATCATAAACAAATGCATGCTGCACAACCAATACAACCAATAGTACATCTGCTCACAATAACTGATCATCATAATATTCCTGAATGTTATAGTAGGCCTTGTCAAGTAGCTTGATTTTTACTTCCTTCCGAAAGGAGAATATGGATTTAATCGCTTTAGCTTGAGAAGGCAGATGATTGTATATTTTTTTGCTCTCGTAAATAACTGAATATTTTGTCAAGGATGTCAGGTTGTGGATTAACTGCACTTAAATTGGATATGGATAAGACACCAAAATAAATATACTAACCAATGTGAGTATTTTGTGCTGAATAAAAAGGGGTTTGCAATGTTCTCTCGACTCAGTATTACACATATACCTTATTGCTCTTTTTTTGAAGAACAAAGACCGAATTTAAGAGCAGCTGACTAGAAAAACCCCAAAAGGCAATTCCATACCTAAGATGAGATTCTATCAAAGAAAAATAAGCTGTTTTTGCCATATCGAAGTTTAGTTCTCTAGCTATAGTTCTAATCACATAACATCCAGAGGAGAGTTTTTTTGTTAATGAGTTCACATGATCTTGGAACCCCAATTTATTGTCAACATATAGTCCAAGGAACTTGCAAGAGGTTTTATTTTGAATTAGCTGTGTTTCAAGATACAAGTCATGATGTTCATATTTGAAAGTGAGAAGGTTTGTTTTTGAAATATTGAAGCTCAATGAGTTCGCATCACACCATTCCTTCACTAAGCGTAAATCATGGTATACCCGATTTTTAAGAAATTCAGTGTTTTTACCCCGCCAAAGAAGGGTAGTGTCGTCCGCAAATAGTGTGAAATTTATATGAATATCTATGCTTGTCAGGTCATTCAGATACAGCAGTGGTCCAAGGATAGATCCTTGTGGAACCCCATTTGTGATCTCTAATTTATTTGATGTCTGATCATTCACTTTAACCACTTGATATCTGCCGGAGAGGTAAGGGTCGAACCATTTCAGAGAGACACCTTTGAATCCATATACATTTAATTTCTGCAGCAGGGTTCTGCGGTTCACACAGTCAAACGCTTTTGAAAAGTCACAGAATACCACCGCTACGTGCTCATCATTATTCAGACTTATGTAGACCTGTTCTAGTAAAGAGAAAAAGCATCATTTGTGATTTTTGATTTTTGAAATCCAAATTGGTGTTTCGATATTAAATTATTCCGATTTGCAAATTCTAGTATTCGAAGTTTAACAAGTTTTTCTATAATCTTTGATAGAGTTGACAATAGTGAGATAGGTCGAAAATTTGATGGATCTTCGAGGTTTCCTCCTTTATGAAGAGGTATAACAATAGCAAGTTTCAAACATGTTGGAAAGATTCCAGTAAGAAAAGATTCATTAATAGATTTCGCTAGAATATCTAGTGCTTGATCAGGTAGGTTTTCAAAAATTTTTATGTTGATACCATCTATTCCGGATGATTTTTTGTTCTTTATTTATCTCTGCTGTATTCGTTGGTTGAAGATAGAATTCTTCGTTAATTCTAATATGTTCCAGGTATTCTGTTGGATTCTTTTTAGGTTTTAGCCGCTGTTAATTTTAAAGAAACCGAACAATAGTAGTCATTTATTTGATTTGGTTCTATGTTAACTTCCCCTGTCGTGGTTTTACCTTTTCCTCGGAGTTCATTTACAATTGCCCAACTTTCTTTATTTTTATTTTTTACTTCTTCTATTCTTTTTGCATAATAAATACTTTTGGCGGTTTTGATTAATTTTCTGAATATGTTCCTGTATTTGTTATACCTAATAATTTGAAAAAAAAATGTATCCGTGTTATACTTCCTAATTATGTGCAGGTACCTTAGGTTTTTGGCTGAAGTTCTAATGCCCAAAGTAACCCATGCCTTTTTATTTTTTGATTTTAATTTTCTCAAGGGAAAACATTTCTCAAAGATGTCAGACATTTTTTTATGGAAGAAAGAAATCGACTCATTTTGTTGTAATATATCCCGTTTAATTTCAGATTCGCAATAACGTTGAAACTTTGAGTAATTTTCTTTGCTGTAGATTCTACCCTGTTTATATTTATGAGAATTTTTTGTTTCTACAATGCTTTTTAATAGTATAATAATATATATAATAATAATAGACTTGAAATTCTTGCTTGAGACTCATATAAAGCATAAAACTTCCCCAACCTCTCTCCAAAATTAAAAGAGGGAGGATGGGTAAGCTGAGAAGATAATTAACAGGCGGAAACATCTCATGGTATGCTTTTTCCACAAAATACTGACGTATAAAACACACAAAGTACCTGTTCAGGAGAGTAACCTTCAGAACAGATATACATAATCTGAACTTGCACCGGAAAAATATATATGATAACGATACCTAAACATAGTAAAGACATATTAAAGCAGTCTTATTCCTAAAATATTGCACTATTTGGCGACGACCTGGATGCACTGAATTGTTTTTTGAAACCATAGGCATTCAAAATTTGGGACACCTCTGCATCAACATACTGCATCAGCATGCCCAGCTTATGCAGTCTCAACCTATATCCACAGGCATAACGTGGCGCTACGAGTGTTGTAATACCATCTACGACACTCGTATGGTATAGACGAGACACCGGTGTTGCCATATGCTACGAGGGATATTGAGTCTGTTGTAGGGAATGAGAGGTGCTGAATCTATTGGAACTACTCGTTCACCACCCTCAGGCAAATACAAGCCAATGAGCCTGATGTTGTCCTCCTCGACATCCAAACTAAAACGATTTTCGTTGTGGAGTTTTCCGCTCCAGGCGAAATGAATATCGTTCGAAAATAGGATGAAAAACGGACTAAGTGTCGAGATATTCTCTTTGAACTCCGCAGGTTGTAACCAAACCATTCTGTCAAAATAGTGGTTCAGATTAAAGAAGTCCATGGTGGAATGATGGACACACTGCTCTCTAATTTGAAGATAATACCGGCTTGCTGTAATAAGGCAGAAATATTAGCCACACGAATGCTGTAGGCCGTCATCCTTGCTTCACTTTGTCTGCTCAGAACATATGACTCTCGGGCCCAGTAATCACTCACCCTACGGACGTAGACAGTGGTTATTGAGGTAAACGACACCAGCGCGCCCTCCGGATGGGTCGGAGCACCGGAGACAGGGCCTGACTGGTACACTCCCAAAGAATGATGGTTATATCGGGGAAACGAATATTGTCCGAAAAGAGGAGGAAAAACGGACGAAATATCGAGATTAACTTTTCGAAATCCGCAGGCTCTACCCAGACCATTCTGTAAAAACTGTTGCTCTAATGAAAGGGTCCCTTGGTAGTGTGCTGAATTGGTTACTCTCGAACCTGAAAATCATACCAGCATGTCCGCAAGATGTCAGAAATCATAGCCGGAATGCTGTCATCCTCGGTTCATTACGCTTGCTCAGGGCACACGATTCCCGGACCCAATATAGCTGTTTGCTCGATAGTTTGGGGAGTGGTTATTGGGGTAATGATGTGGCCAGCGTGCCCTCCCAATGTATCGGAGCATCGGAGACAGGGCCCGACTGGATAATTTTAATTCAAAATAATCAAAATAATAATAATGATCAAAGAACAACATTTCTATTGATTTTGTTCTTCACGAAATTAGGCTGGGGGTTCACGGATGTAGTGGGCTGTATTTCAGGTGGATGTTCAGCTGCAGATCCTGAAATGTATTTCTGGCTGCCACCGCTCGGTTCCTTTTCTGGAAACAGTCAAACATACTCACAGTCTGTTTTTTACCTATCACGTGCTTTCGACAGTTTAGACATTAATTTCATCGATAATAAATTATACAACGTTTGATTCATATGATTTTTTTCAGATTGGATTGTAGATTCCCTCAGCAATAGGAAGATGATAGTCAAAGTAAAAGATGCTATTTCCAACTCTCGTATTTTGAATAGAGCAGTTCCTCAGGGATCTGTACTGGAACCACAGATATTCCTACTCTTTATTAATTACGATATGCGAACGATACCTCACTGGCGGTCTCTGCGCAGGCTACAGAGGAACTCATATCATGTATTGCAGATGCTGAAAATTCTTTCAAGTATTGATATTAATGTTACAAAGTGGCTATTATCACTTTAAAGTGACAACTTCAAAAGTTTTGGAAAATAATCCGTTGTCAGCATTCCTACTCCTCCGTAACTTCGGGATAAAGTATTCGTCCAAGTTTCAGCTATACGAATTAATGTAGATATGCAGGATGTGTGACGGCCAATTAAATCAACATAAGTTTATTTTGAAGGCTTGATATGGTAGCGTGCAGACTACCAATATTCATATTCCATGACGATTTGATTTGTACCTTTCCGTTTATGTTTAATTACAGCCCAAATATATTCGCCTCAAGGAGATGGCCTAGGTATATAAAGAAAAAATTAACCTGTGTCAGTATCAATTGTGTGATTGTGATAACTACTACAAATCATAATGTTTAAATTGGTGATTTAATTTTTTCACTTGTAAAGGAATCTAGTAAATAAGAGTCAAAATATGATGGATCAGTACTGAATAATCCTTAATAGACTACAATTTTCAACATATTCATTTGAATTTATTACATGTATTCTGCTTGGATTTCCAAAATCTCCCTAAATAACGAAAACCAAGTGTTTAGAAAAAAAATTCCATAGCAAGTCATAATGCCTTGTTTTCGTTGAGAAGGAAAATATTTTTATTTGAAAATTGAAAAAACTTGATCTCTCTGGAAATGGAAAAAACCTTCGAAAAAATTGAACTATTTTTGCAGCATGTAATAGAAAACAACTAACTACTTCATTTTTATTGTAGGTTGTTTCCATTTCCAGAGGGGTCATGTTTTCTCAATTTTCAGTTGAGAATGTTTTCCTTTTCAACATGAATAACCCTCAAGATTGGTTATCTTGAACTATGGGCAAGAGCGACTGAACTTTGTCTTTCAGTCTAAGACGATTCCACATCTGATTTTGTCTCAGGAGCTCAGTAATTTTCAATTATCTCATTATGATACCTTTCAATGTTTTCTCTCAATGTGAATTTTGGTCATACAAAGTATATACTTCAGTGGAAGAAACTTTCTTTACTATTTTTCTACATTGAAAGTCAGAAAGTTCGTACCATATGGAAACACTTTTATTATCTATTCATTTGTAAGAAAATTTCATTGTTCAAAAAACTTTCATTGGAAGTATCAGATTCCAAAATCTGGAGCAAAGAGCTGTATCATTCTCCAGAAAATACTCACCTTTCAAGAAAAAAACCCAAGTGATTATTTATTATCACATTTCTGATACAGTAGAAGTAAGATGCCTGAAAACTCTGGTGTGTCGAGTGATTCGATTTTGTTTAGATTTTTCAGAAGACAAATAAACAAATGAAATAGTGGTCTGCTTCTTCAGTTGGTTCCAGAGATGGCGCCCTTATAGAATTTTAGTCCTGTATATATTCTATAGGGATATGGTGATTGATGACTGTTGTCAATTTTATGGAATTTCAACAAATTTTAAATGAACTACTCAACACTAATTTCGTAGCACCCCAAAATTTTGACCATATTGAAATCTGAATAACTTTTTTCTGCATTGAACACTTTGAATTCTGTAAACACTAATCGCTAGCCCAGTCCTTCAGCTATAATCTCGTACTTCCTCAAAACATAAGGTTTTCCGCATAAAATCGCTACAGGGTATTATCTGAAACTGTGCAAAATTTCTGAATTTTCAAAAGGATCCCAAATGAAGAAAAATTTGTTTTTTCAAATTTGACAGCAGTGGCATGAAGATGAACTCATTACCTCAAGATATTTTTCGAATTGTCTTATTGTCTCTTTTGTTTACAGGGTGATCTCAAAAAATTAACTTTTTGGTTTTGCTGTCATAACTTTTTTCCTAGACAACCGATTTTCAAAATCTCCGGCTCATTTTGAAGCTGAAACTTTAGGTAAAGAGATATGAAGATCAAATTAGACTCAAGATGAAGATTGAAGATCAAGGGTTTCCTCAAAGGTGACCTAAATCTGAAACACCCTCAAAATCCGGTTGGGAGGAGAATTAAATGAAACTCAACTTGTTTTCGGAATGATCACCCATTCTGAATACGTCCAGATCTTTCTTGCTGTCAGTAGTCAAGAATTGTGCATGAAAAAACCAAATTGTAATGGCAAAATTTTGAAAAAAAATTAAAAATAAAATCAACCCATTGTTCGCCTGAAATGCATGGCCCTTAACCAAGGTAACAAGAATCACATTCAGGGACTGACAAGCCTGACCAGCTAAGGCTCAATCCACATTAGCGGTTTTTTTTTTCTCAATCGTGAGGCATCAATCGTGTCAGTAAGCAAGAACAAGAAAACAAGTATTATTGAGTTTTTATTGAACAACAACAAAGAGAAAATTACTTGGATAACATTAGAATTGAAAAATATTTATGATATTCAGTATTTAGTGGGACCTTCCCTTTTGGCTATTATTCATTGACCCTTTCCGGCATGCTGTCTATCAGATTATCAATGAACTCCTGTTGTACAGCTGTGCAATTTCCTTGTATTGATGACTATTATTAATGTGTTTTTCCATTTTGCTATATATTTTCTTAGAAATTCATCATTCATTCAATAATGATTCAATTAATATAATCACTTACAGTCCTTCGAAATACAAAACAAAACGCCAATACACCAATTGTTCGTGGAAGATGAGGGTATTTCTATTTCAAAAAAATGTACCTAACTCGAAAACTGCTCGTCTTCTGAATTTGACACCAAAACTGACATATTTCTACAAATTTCCATCTGAATTTAATCATTTATATGCGAGAAAAAAATAAATACAGAAAAATCGGTTTTATGCCATTTGAAGGTTAATTTCAAGTTATGTTATGTGTTGAATATACTTATAATGGTCTTTGATTTTTCTATTATCTACAACTTTTTCATAGAACATTTTCTGCTATAAGGTCACGTTTCGCCGCAAATCGCAAAAAAACATTTTCAACCCCTCATTTTCATCCCCATTTCACAATTTTGAGTGTTTTCCTGTTAACATTTTTTTTGTCCTCAAAGTTGGAATTTCACAGTCTCACAAAAATTATTGGCACCCATATGATAACATTTGATGCTATAAATTGAAATTCTCAACAAAAAATGTAGTTTTCTAGTTTATGTTTTTTGCTATCGAATTGAAATACTTTTTTTTATTTTTCCGTATGTAATTTTACTAGCTTGTAATCAAATTCTCTTGTAATAAGAATCATCATTCTTTTAGATACAATAAATATTATTGATTGATTGATTAATAACATCTGATTTGTTGTATTTGTTTAAAACAACTAATGTTTTTTACAGGTAGTAGTCGTTTCTGCTATGTTGACAGTTGTCTTCTCAGCGCCGTCCCCAGTTCCAAGCCCAAAGCCTAGGCCCATTCCTCAATATTACTCGTACTACTCCAATACTCCATATATTGCAGCTGCACCCGGATTAGCCTATAGTCCAGGTTTAGCTGCATCAGTAGCCTATACTGCACCAGTAGGATATGCTGGACTACCTGTATACGATGCTGCATATGGTTATGCCGCTGTTCCATACACCAATGAAGTATTTGTAGTTTGAGTAATTTTTACTATTGACTACGAATCGAAATTATGACGTTGAGTTACAATTAATAACAGAACTGAGCATAACAAAAACCGATTTGATTCACGTAAGGGTATTCGACTTTTTTTGGAAAAATATTCTGTGAATATATTCCAGAAGATATAATATACACATAGATAATATTAGTTATAATATTAGTTATGAAAATTCCATGTACATGTGTACTTTTCGAAAATAGAATCAAATTTTCAAAATGCCATCAATTATATTGTTCTGTTAAATTTTTGAAGTTATCGAAACACTTGTAATATAGACAATTAAAATATAATAGAAATTACCACTCTAGTTTGTTCTGTGATTATAAATGGAAACGTTTTTGAGTAGAATAAAATATATAAAAAGGTTTTATCGGTGAAATAATTTCGATCATTACTTACAAAACATGTTCATCAATACTGTGATAGTCCATTAGATAGATCGGTGAGAAAAATGTGAAATATCCATTTTTCTCTAAATCAAATCAAGATTTCAAAGAAAAAATCAAAAGGGCGAACCGGCGCCATTTCGAAAAATGGACAATTTTTTGTTGTCAATAAGAAGATTCTGAACTACCATTCAACGAAAAAAAAAAATCAAAACAGAATTCCAATCCGTTCAAAAATTAACAGTGGTGGGGTTATAGACCGGGATCCCACGCCTATTTTCAAAAATGATTACTAACAGTCTGAATCTTCCTGAGTATCTTCATTTTGCCAAAACCCCCAACTTTTTCCTCTACAAAAATTCTCGATAGTGGTAGCTAATAAAATGCGCAAGTGTTAATTATGTCGATTTGGTGAGTGCAAAAAGGTTATTAATAACAGTTAGATTTTCAGTCGAATCTCGAGATAATTCGATAAAGTACTCGAAAACACTTTTAACCTACAAAATGGTTGGTAGGACTGAAGAGTCCCCCACTCCCAACATGTACCAATGACATGATCATAAAAATTCATTAATAACCAGCGGATTTTTTTACAGTTACTTGGTTAATATTTGTATAATTGTATTGTCCTACAAATTGAATGGTAGGTATTCCCAGTCCTTCGCTCCGAAATTGTCAATTCCATGGTAAAAAAAAGTTTATTAATAACAGGCTAAATCTTCGTGAGTATCTTCTTTCTATTGAGACGCCCAACTTCTCCCTTTACGAAAATTCTCGAATGTGGTAGCCAATAAAATGCGCAGGCGTCAATCATGTCGATTTGGTGAGTCATTAATAACAATTAGTCTGCGATTGGCCTTAGGTGCCTACCGGACTAGTCCATTCAAATCACTCTGCTGTGAAGCAGGGATACCGCCACTTCAGTACAGAAGAAATCAGCTCCTAGCAGCGTATGGAACTAGAATTTGGTCCCAACCATCACACCCCAATTTTTCATTGATGTTTATAGAAGAAGTGGAATCCATATATTAAAGACGCACTACTATCTCCCGCCCAACTGGTGTACGCCTGAAAGAACTGATGAGTTCAATGGATACCCGCTTTCCAGAAACCTATGAGGTAGGTTTCTGTGAGTGCCCGCCGTGGCTTTTGAAACCTTTTGACAGCAACTTGGACTGTTTAGTATTCAATAAAGGAGAAACCAATCCAACAGTGATCAGAAATGAGTTCAGAGGAATAATTGAATCTTACCCGAATAGCCATATAGTCTACACAGATGGGTCAAAGACTGAGCAAGGAACTGAAAGTGCATTCGCATGTTTGAAATCATCACACTTTTGGACCTTACCGGATCAAGCAAGTGTATTCACAGCAGAATTATATGCAATCTGGCAAGCAGTGTTATACATAGACTCGAGTTATTTCAAATTTTACATTCTTTGCTCAGATTCACTGAGTTCATCCAAGCAATAGAAAACCCCTTTAGTAAACACCCTCTGGTACAAAGAATCATTGCACTGTTGATCCATCTTCAGTCTACAGGAAAAACCGTCATTGTTGTTTGGGTTCCTAGCCATATAGGAATTAACGGAAATGAGAAAGCAGACTCTGCAGCAAAGACCGCAACTGAAAATGAGATTGATGTGAATATACCCGTTAGTCCGAATGACACAAAAAACTTCACAAAAAAACAAATATTTAACACATGGCAACACGAATGGACAAATAACGTCTCAAAATTGAAAGAAATCAAACCTGATATTGCAGCCACTAAACTCCCTCAAGGACTGACGAGAAGAGAACAAGTCGTAATAACACAACTAAGAATAGGCCGTACGAATGTAACATCCTCCTATATGCTGAGAAGACAAAGACAACCATACTGTGAAGATTGCCAAACACCGATAAACGCCAAGCACTTTCTATGAGAGTGCCACCAATATGGAGCTGCTCAACAGCGTTATAATCTACCGAATAATATCAGATGCTGTCTCAGTACCAAAAATATTAATAATGTTTTGAAATTTCTTAAAGAGACAGATCTTTTCAACAAAATATAAAGACGAACGATAAGCAATGACAAGGCTAATGACCTCAGTAGTCGAAGCCAAATAATAATAATAAAAAAAAATAACAGTTAGTTTTTCAGTTGAACCTCGAGATAATTCGATGAATTACTCGAAAAATCTTTTGTCCTACAAAATGGATGGTAGGATTGAAGAGTCCCCCACTCCCAACTGTACCAATGAGGTGGTCATAAAAATTCATTAATAACCAGCGGATTTTTTTACCGTTGCTTGGTCAATATTTGTATAATTGAATGGTCATATTGTCCTACAAATTGAATGGTAGGTGTTCCTAGTCCTACGCTCCAAAATTGTCAACTCCACGAAAATTCTTGATATTAGTAGCTAATGAACTGCGTAGGCGAAAGTCATATTGATTTGGTGAGCGCAAGAATTGTATGGCTAATTATTAGTATTACCCAAATCTAAAGCTCATGGCTCAAGGTGAAACAAACCAATTGAATTAACTTCATTACAAGGCAGCAAGATCAATATATTTGACTGTAAGCCACGGGATTAACTTGTCTACAGATATTTTGACCAAACCCTCTGAAATAAAAAAACGATCAAAACATTTTGTAAGTAGGCACATTTATCCTCATTTTTGAATGATATTTTTTTGATCCTGCCATCCTCATTACGTTGTCCAGTTCACAGATCGATCCCATTGCCAGTTTTCGAGCTACACTCGTATGCGTATTCATACACAGGAGAATTGATTATATTATTGACTACCGTGTAGAAAAACAGTTTCGTGTTTTCTGTATTATGAAACATATTTCTCACGAATGTCAGTAATGACCAGTCGCTCACTAGTTCAATATTGGATATGAATGGTATATTGATATTTTACTATACATTCAAATTTTTCCAAAAGTCTCATAATTCATGATGTGTCGCCCTCTATCCCTGAATCGGGTCATACGATCGAGTGGGGCCAATGGAGACTTTTACTCAGAATAGCTTTAGCTACAACAAACCAAAAATTCAGCCATTTTCACAGTAAGACATTTTTTCATTAAATGTGTGCGGGGGGTACTTTGATGATAGTTGCATAAATTGTTGTTTAAAATCAATTTTACCATAGAAGTTTGCGGCATTCAGACAGATTTTTAAAATTCGAGAAAAAATATTCTCTTTGAGCAGGATTCGAACCCACGACCTCCAGATTGCCGGTTTGGTGCTCGAAAAGACATGTGTTCCATCTGCAAATCGGGATACCGCTTTTTCCTAGAATTTTTGGTGTTAGTAATTTCACCAACAAACTACGGCGTTTGTAGGTGTTGGTGAGTTAGTTATTAGTGGGGAACTCATTCGCTTTCAATGATCATCAAGATTCTATTTACCCTTCACACCTAGCGTCGTCGACATATAGCGATATTCAGCAGGGATCGGGTGTGGATCTCCGACCACTGAACCAGGTTAATAGCCGAATATGAAAAATGAATGGGGAGTTTATGTCTGTAATATAAATACAGGGTGTTTGGTAGCTGGGTGCAAACCTTTAAGGGGGTGATACACTAGCCCATGTAGAACATAGTCATACAAACATTTTTATTTTCTAGCGCGTTTTTGATTTTTAAGGGAACTTTTACGATTTTTAGTACAAAAACCCAAAATTGGTCAATTAAATGCTAATAACTTCTAATCTTAACAGAAATGTCCGGTTTTTTTCATTTATTTTAGTAGTCTTATGTGTCCCCAATCGTACTAAAGTAGTTTGAAGCACCATTGTATCCAAAAAAGTTATGTACAGAGCATTTAAACTTTACAAAAAAAGAAAGAAAATAAAAAATCTGACCTTTGATGCCAATTAAAAAAAATAAATAAAATACATACAGGTGTTCAGACACTTTTAAAAACATGCGTAGTTATTGCGTTTGAGGTATCATTTATCTAGCTAAGTCCTAAACGTTTTGAATTAGGGTACCTGAACCAGTTAAAGGTCGTAAATATGGATTTTTTTGGAATTAAAGAAAAAATGTTTTGTACTGTAAAAATTTATTGTTGGTGTTCAAAATGTCCTCCACCATTGCGTATACACTTTCTACAACGATTTCGTACTTCAGTTGTGGTTACTTTCATTTGCATTTCCTGTTTCATAATTTCAAACGCTGCCTCTATTCGCTGAAGTAATTCTTCTCTCGTGGTGATTTCTGTTTTGTATACGAGTTCTTTCGCCCGACCCCACACAAAAAAATCCAACGGAGTCAGGTCGGGCGATCTGGCAGGCCAGGGGATGGGTCCGTCTCTCCCGATCCAGTTGCCAGGAAAACAGCGGTTCAGGTGTTCGCGGACGCTTACAGCCCAATGTGCTGGGCATCCATCTTGCTGAAATGTGATCGGCCTGTCCATGTCCAATATTGGCACTTCGGCATCATAGAGTAACATTGGCAAGTCGTTTATCATGAATTCGAGGTAATTTTGTCCATTCAAATTGTCAGGCAAAATGTGTGGGCCAACCAATGTGCGTCCGATGACCCCAGCCCACACATTTATTGAAAATTGTCTTTGGAAAGAAATCTGAAACAAAAATGCAATAAAATTAGTTAATTTAGGTAATTAAACACGTGTTGAACATGGGTAATAAAATAATAATAATAAAAATCATTTATTTACCTGTTTTTTCCAATGTGGATTGCTGTCCTTATCAGCCCATTCATGAAGGTTGTGGAAATTAGTAATTCCTTCCCTGGAGAACTTCGATTCGTCAGTCCAGAGGATGGACTTTAAGAGCCACGCGTCGTCAATATCTGCGTTTAGCAAAAAACGGCAGAACCGTATCCGTCTCCTCCAAGCCTTGCACACCCGTGCCGTGAAACGGATATTTCTTTTCGTTGTGCATCGTACTCCACACTTTCCATATCGAAAGGTTTAAATCTCTCGCTACAACTCTGATGCTGATGGTGGGATCCGCGTCGAAGGCTGCGAGAATTTGCTCCTCACCATTGACATTGTCTTCCTGGATTTACGGCAGGTTCAGCATGATGAATACCAGATTCAGACAGCCTACGATATGTGTTGGAAAACACACGGACGTTAGGCACCCTGCAATAAAATAACTCATTTTTAACGTCTTTTGAAGGTGAAAATGGCAAAATTTAACTACCGCTAGAATTAGAAATTAATTTACCTGCGGTTCGGGTAACGTTCTTGGTACAAACGTCGTGCCAGAGATGCGTTACCATCAGCTCTGCCATACATAAAAATGATATCGGCTTGTTCATGACTCGTAAACTCAGCCATGGCAGCACACACAACAAAAAGTTCGATAGTCCAAAATAAACAACACGTGCAGGAGCGAAAGGCTACAACTGAACACGGTGAATGGGGAACACAAAACCAACGTCTACTCGCAACTCGAAGGGGCAAAGCAGTGACTAGAGAACTTGTTTGGCCAACCAAATCGACCCGGCGAGGGGTCCAAGATGATTACTCAACTCAGGTACCTAAAAATTGATAAACTCAAAAGCAACTTTATGGCCCCAGCATAAGGTCTAAATCATAACAAAAGAATGCATTCCAATTAATGACTAACTTCAGGTCAAATTCTTTGTTGTAAAATGCCACCGCCACCGGCCTTTGTTCAGTTTTCTCTTCTTTTAAGTTGGGCTAAGTTTCTTATTATTCCATGTAAGTCTAAAAATAATATCGCATATTGCTTTAGGATTTCAGTTTAAAGGTTTTCGAGCTAAAATTCATTTAAATTACTTTTTTTTTTAATTTTTCAAATATCCATATTTACAACCCTAAACTGGTTCAGGCACCCTAATAAAAAAAGTTTTGGACTTAGCTAGATAAATGATACCTCAAACGAAAGAGCAATAACTACGCATGTTTTTAAAAGTGTCTGAACACCTGTATGTATTTTATTTATTTTTTAAATTGGCATCAAAGGTCAGATTTTTTATTTTCTTTCTTTTTTTGTAAAGTTTAAATGCTCTGTACATAACTTTTTTGGACACAATGGTGCTTCAAACTACTGTAGTACGATTGGGGACACATAAGACTACTAAAATAAATGAAAAAACCGGACATTTCTGTTAAGATTAGAAGTTATTAGCATTTAATTGACCAATTTTGGGTTTTTGTACTAAAAATCGTAAAAGTTCCCTCAAAAATCAAAAACGCGCTAGAAAATAAAAATGTTTGTATGAATATGTTCTACATGAGCTAGTGTATCACCCCCTTGAAGGTTTGCACCCAGCTACCAAACACCCTGTATAATAGAAGTTTGCGGCATTCAGACAGATTTTCAAAATTCCAGAAAAAAGATTCTCCTCGAGCAGGATTCGAACCCACGACCTCCAGATTGCCGGTTTGGTGCTCTACCAACTGAGCTACCGAGAAGACATGTGTTCCATCTGCAAATCGTTCCCTTACGAACGACAGCCCTCAAAAGACGAAACTTGTGAGAGCCAAGAATTAACAAATTCTTACTTTTAACGTGCTATTCCACTTTCTCGGGCCATCAGAGAAATATAAGATCGGTATTTTAACTACTTGGCCACTTGACCCCCGTAAAATGTAATATCTCTCTCGAACTGGACTTTTTGAGGCATCTGGAGATACCATACATCCTATTTTACCGTAGAGCAGATTTTCACAATTCGTCTGACCTCTTTGAAAATTTTCAATCATAAATTTCAGCTCTTTAGACGACGATGTGGTGTTGCAGGTTTCCCTGCATCTGTTAAAGCGAATGCGACATCATTTAAGCCGCCCCGGAGGGCAGATTGATTATTTCAACATTTTACTTTGTTATTGTTGTTTTCAATATGTTTATAAAATTATGAACGCTAAACAAAATTTTCCACTTTTTTCATAAACTTTTCATGTAAATTATGATATTTTTGAATTGAACAAACAATTATGCATTGAAAGTAACATTACTTTACGAATAAAAGGAAATTAAATTAACTAAACCACAATTTCAAAATAATTCGTTATTTTGAATAATTTTTGTAGGACTAGCGATACATACCCGTTTTTTTTGTAGGACACTGTATTATTTAGGTGAAGGATACACTTACCTTTCATGTGTCATCATTGTCCTACAGTTATTAATAATTTTTTTTTTACCATGGAATTGACATATTCGGAGCGTAGGACTGGGAACACCTACCATTCAATTTGTAGGACAATATGACAATTCAATTATACAAATATTAACCAAGCAACGGTAAAAAAGTCCGCTGGTTATTAATGAATTTTTATGACCACGTCATAGGTACATGTTGGGAGTAGGGGACTCTTCAGTCCTACCATCCATTTTGTAGGACAAAAGATTTTTCAAGTACTTCATCGAATTATCTCGAGGTTGATTGACGCCTGCGCATTTTATTAGTTACCACTATCAAGAATTATCGTGGAGGAAAAAGTTGGGCAAAATGAAGCTACTCAGAAAAATTCAGCTTGTTATTAATCATTTTTTTAAATGGGCGTGGGATCCCGGTCTATTACTCTGAGATGGTTCTTACATTATTTACCGTCATTTTGTTTTGAAAGTAAATTTTTGTTTGAAATTTTGTGGACGGAAAGAGAATTGTAAGACGTTTGGAATTATGTGTCATTCGACCCCCATGTCATTTGAAAAAGTCTTTCAAAATGGAGTCTGGCCGCCATTGTGAAAGATAGACTTTTTTGTCAAAAAGTAGCTTATGACCTACTGTTTAATCAAAAAAAAAATCCCACAAATAAAATTTCAACCCGTTATTCATATCTTGACTGAGTTCAGAATCAGAGACAAAGTCAATATTGAAGTCACCACCAATGACTAGAAGAAACGTTCTGCATTTTTTTGACAGTATTAGCAACATGGCAGTAATACTATCCTTGAAAATATTTTCATCTCCTCATGAGCGAGAGCGATAAATTGACAATAATACATTTTTACATCATACAATAGAACATTATTTTGTTTTATTCGAACAAAATAATATCATCAATATATCATGGCTCAACAAATCATAAACATTGCATAATTTTTTTGAAGTTTTTTTTATAATATCATGAATTCTCTGCGATATCGAATATATTTTTTTTTGGTTCACAACTGCCCTACCTCTCCTCAACAAGATGGTAAAACCTTTCGCTTTTCATGAATAACAAACAAAAAATAATATTCTGTACCTTTTTTTGGAAAGTCAAAATTTTCCTAATATTGATTTCATTGAAAATATGAACAGGATGTTCATAAAGTCAGTTGTGGAATCATCTGCGACTGAGAGTTGGAATTTAGTCGCTGTTTTCCATCGTACAAGATAACCTCTCTTGGAAGGGATTCATGTTTTAAAGAGAAACAATCTCAATTGAAACTTGAATCAATACATGACTCCTCTGAAAATGGAAAAACCCTACGATAAAATTGAAGTTACTTTTTTGTAATATCTAACAGAAAACAACTACTTCCCCGGCAAAAGCCACGCTGGACATTGAACTACATCTGATAGATATTGAGAATGACCCTATATAACTTGATATGTTATGCTATGGCTAGAGGAGGGTGAACCTCTTTATATCACAGATTACTTTATTGTATCAAAATATTCTAGAACTAACTCTATACATGGAGGAACATTAATCCTTTTTCACAAAAGGATATGTGAAACAGTTAGTTTTACATGGTGGTTCTTCGGGTTGTAAGGCCGACGTATGTTTAGAGAAGATCTCGACGTTTCGCCAACACGAGTGGTTAGCATTTTCAAGAGATATTCTGTTTCTGAATTTCAATTGCTACCTGGAAGAGTCTTGGGTAATAGGCAGATGTTGAAGAGATGACTTGGGTTTTTTCAAATTTCACTCTATTGTTATCGTTGTTGAGAGTATGTTCTGCGGTAGCGGATTTCTGTATGTGCCCTAACCGACAGCAAGCCTTGTGCTTGTGAAATTTGAAGAAACCCAAGTCATCTCTTCAACATCTGCCTATTACCCAAGACTCTTCCGGGAAGCAATTGAAATTCAGAAACACCAGAACAACTTCAACAGAACCGAAGAACCGAAGAAGAAGAATTGCTACTCCTACACGCATTTCTAACTATTCTGGTTCGATTTTGAACTATGAGTCTGTTTTATTTAAATTCCAATGTGACAAAAAATTGTTGAAACCTAAGAAACGATTCGGTAGGATCTACAGCAAAAAAACATTGAAAAATTTATAAATATATATAACAATACAAACTGGGATGATTTCATGCATCACAATGATGACCCATTGAATTGGTTCCATGAACAAATGTCAAATGTATTCAATAGTGCGTTTCCTCTTAAAAAAATAAAAGTAAAAAAGCCATGGATTACGAAAGGCATAAAAATATCAGCAGAAAATTTACGGTCCCTACATTCAATTCGTAAATATTTGAGTAACAATGCAGCCTTTAACTCCTTTTACAATAGGTATTCGAGGTTATATTGAAAACTTCTTAGCCTACTATAGAACCAAAAAAAATTTCAATGTCAAAATATTTTATTACTCAACATATTCTCCTCTTAATTGGATACATTCATTACAGCGAACCTGCAACGTCTCTAGACCTTTAAAAAAAAATGTTCTTCTTGCTCTGCAAACCAGACCTCCACAGCTTTTATTACCCCCTCGTTGAAAGAAAATTTTCGACCTTTTAAACTTTTTTTCAGTTGAGGAAAGAGATGATAGTCGGACGGAGCCAAATCTGCTGAATAAGGGGGGTGTTCTAGTAATTTAAAACCTAAATCACGAATTTTTTGCATGGGAACATGAGATTTGTGTGCAGGGGCGTTGTCCTGCAAAAACAAAACACCTTTGGATAGCTTTCCGCGTCTTTTCTCTTTAATTTCTTCCCGTAGAGTAGTCAGTAATGTCGAATAGTAATCTCCAGTTATTGTATTGCCCTTATCCAAAAAATCAATCATGATTACTCTATGGCAATCCCAAAAAACTAAAGCAAGAACTTTTCCAGCAGATTTTTGGACACAAAATTTCTTAGGTCTTTGAGAACCGGGGTGTCGCCATTCCATCTATTTTTGCTTTGTTTCTGGATCGTAGAAATGTACCCAAGTCTCATCCATAGTAACAATTTGGTTTAAGAAGTCTACATCGTTTTCGAATCGAGCTCAGATCGAACGCGATGCTACTACCCTTGCACGCTTTTGGTCAACATTCAAACATTTGGGGATCCATTTTGCAGCAATTTTTCTCATGTCCAGATTGACGTGAACTATATGATGAACGCTTTCGTATGAAATATTCAGTGCTTCAGATATCCGTTTTATCCCAATTCGACGGTCTGTTAAAATCATATCATGAACTGCATCGATATTTTCGGGGACTGACACAGAAACTGGTCTTTCCGATCGGTCATCATCTTCAATGGAAAATTTACCTCTTTTGAAGCTTACAGTCCAATTTTTCACGGTCGCATACGAAGGACATTTATCACCAAGGGTATTAAGCATATCTTCGTAAATCTGCTTACCTCTTAACCCTTTTAAATACAGGTACTTGACGATGGCTCGATACTCCAATTTTTCGATTTTCACAATTTCGGTGGACATATTTTTTCTCTTAATTTATTGCGTAACTCTGGTTTACTTTTTTGACGTCAAACTTTACACTGACACTTCTAATAAGTTATTGTTCGTTGCTATGGTAACGCAATATTTTGTTTATGCAGGGAACTGGTCTAGGCTAACTAGATATCAATACATCCTCGTAGAAGTATTTATAGAAATACTATAAAGACTACAAAACAACCATATTATAGCGAAAGAATAAAAAAATCTGCAAACAAACGAAAAAAGAGTTGGGCATTTATTAACGACGTCAGGGGGAAAAACGAAACTGCTCCGTTGAAAACTGATCTGAACTTTGATTATATAAATAACTATAATTGTACTGTAGCATATAACTTATCCGAAGAAATAAAATCTAATATTCATCCATTAAGTTTTCTCAATGACAAGTCCATATCAGAGACATTTTTTTTTTCATGCCTACAGATGCTACTGAAATAAAGCAAATCTGTAAAGAATTTAAAAATACAAACTCTTCCGGTTGGGATGACATGACCATAAAGCTATTCACCAATTTACCCAACAGCGCTCTCACTGCTCCGGTGGAAGCTATAAATGCGAGCTTCATTGGGAATATTTCCTGCATGCTTGAAAACAGCGATTGTTATTCCCTTACACAAAAGTGGTGACACCAACAATCGTGCTAACTTCAGGACTATTTCTATGCTACCTACCCTTGCTAAAATCATAGAAAAACTTGTCAAAAAAAGAATTATGTTGTTTCTAAATAGAAATAATATTATTAGTTCCAGTCAGTTTGGGTTTCAAAGCTCAAAATGTAAGGGAGATGCCATGTTTCATCTGCTAGAAGATGTATATCTACATCTTAATAATCGAGAAATGACAGCAGCAGTTTTTTGTGATCTTTCAAAAGCGTTTGATTGCGTGGATCATGAAATCCTGCTGCAAAAGCTGGGAGTATATGGCCTTAGAGATATATCGTCGAGATGGTTCAGATCATACCTATCAGAACGTACTCAAAAGTCACACTCCTTGGCAACATATCACATCTCCAGACAGTAACTCGTGGAGTTCCACAAGGGTCGGTTCTCGGCCCAATTCTATTTTTGCTGTATATCAACGATCTAGCTGACATTGATATATCTGCAGAGAGAGCTCAATTTGCAGATGACACCACATTACTTTGGCATAGCAAAAATTAAATGCAACTGCAGCAAAGGATTAGCCAAGATATAAAAAAAAATAAAAGAATGGTGTGATGCCAACCTGTTATCATTCAACATCGCAAGACTAGCATTATCACACTCAAGTGCTCCACGCTGGAAAGGACCCCGCAAACTCCTTATGGAATTTGGGTCCCGGTGGATTTTTTTGAATTTTTGGTAAGATGTAGTCCATGTAATTCTCAACCAATGTTACTATTGCTAGGGGGCGTTGAAATCACCCCTTGCGCAGATTAGACTATTTATTTTTGAGCCCGGTAACATTATTTTCACTTGTTTCATTATTGCTAATTTAGCACAATATTGTGCTGTTTTAAAAAAAAATTCTTACCCCCTCCCCTTTTTCCCCCAACTCCTATTACGGAACGCAAAAAAATATTTCTCGAGTTCCTTCAAATGTATCGTCGAATGTTTAAATATGCCTAAATAAGGATAATAGCAGTTTTTTATGATTATCCCCCCACCCCCCAAATGACACAAAACGAAAAAAGTTCGGTGAATTTTTCTGAATTTTTGATATGATGCAGTTCAAGTTATTTTGAATAGAAATAAATCGGGTGAAAAACCCCAAAAATGAACAGTTTTGATGCCACGGGGCGTTGAAATCATACCTTGCTCAGAATAGACTATTATTATTATAGGCGGAAACAATATCTGTACGTATTTTTGTTTTATTTTATGCCGAACAATTGTGTAAACTTTCATAAATTGAAAATCTAAAACCCCTTACCCCCAACACCTATTTCAAAACACGAAAAAAATATAATTCAGGCACCACCTCAAATTCAAATTGTGGATGTCTAAATTTTATTTATTTTCAAGATATTCGCCCAATTGATTGATATTCAAAAATCATGAACTACGCCCTACTAAGAAGTCAGCAAACTCCATCAATATTTTTCTGAAGGGAGGGAAAGGTGATATTAAACAACTGTACGATTTCCTCAATTTGAGCTGATTAAAACATTTATTTTGATAAAGCATTTACAAGTAGTCGGGAATACATTTTTTCGTGTTATAAATTAAGGGTAGGGGGTAAGGGGGAGGTTTTAGATTTTCATTTCATGAAAAATTACAGAATTGATCAGCATAATCTAAACTAAAATACGTAGAGCTATTATTTCCGCCTATAATAATGAATAGTCCATTCTGAGCAAGGTATGATTTCAACGCCCCCTAGCATCAAAACTATTCATTTTTGAAGTCTGTCACCCAATTTATTTCTATTCAAAATAACTTGAACTGCATCATATCAAAAATTCAGAAAACTCCACAGAAATTTTTTCGTTTTGTGTCATTTGGGGGGTGGGGGGATAATCATAAAAAACTGCTATTTACCTTATTTAGGGATATTTAAACATTCGACGATACATTTGAAGGCACTCGAGAAATATTTTTTTTGCGTTCCGTAATAGGAGTTGGGGGAAAAGGGGATGGGGTAAGAATTTTTTTTATAAAACAGTACAATATTGTGCAACATTAGCAACAATGAAAAAAGTGAAAATATTGTTACCGGGTTCAAAAATAAATAGTCTAATCTGCGCAAGGGGTGATTTCAACGCCCCCTAGCAGCAAAACTGTTCATTTTTTTGGGTTGGCGCAATGGTAACATTGGTTGAGAATTACATGGACTACAACATACCAAAAATTCAAAAAAATCCACCGGGACCCAAATTCCATAAGGAGTTTGCGGTGTCCTTTACCTGGGAACTCAATTACTTGAAAACAAGAAGTCTGCAAAATTTTTAGGATTGCAAATAGACAAAAATTTGGATTTTGCGAATCACATAAATAATCTCTGTAAGAAAGTTACTTCAGGTTGCTTTGCTGTCAGAGTATCAGCAAATGAATTAGGCACTATTGCGGCCAAAAATGCGTTCTTTGCTTTGATTGATTCCCATCTGCGATATGGTATCTGTTTTTGGGGAACATCTTGCCAATATTTATTTGATAGGGTATTTGCTCTGCAAAAAAGGGAGTTAGAAATATGTGTAAAGCCGGATTCAGGGACTACTGTAGGTCGTTATTCAAAAAACATAAGGTTGTCTTGAATTGGGATTTATTCACAACTAAACTAGGTAGATACTGATCATTTATAGATTTAAAACACTTTAGAAAAATATAAAAACATTTATTTTACTATGTACAAATATGAGATTAAGACGATTGAAATTAATGAAAGGAATATTGAATAAAAAAATTAATTAATCGGTTATATATATTTTAGGAACATTTTCCATGAATCTAATCTTTATTCTTCCAAACTGCCCCCATAGCCCTCACTAGCTGCGGGCACGGCAGAACTCTAAACTCGACTACCAGATCGAACTACCAGTGGCCTTTTTGTTGAGGACAAGTTGTGTTTCAAAATAAAATATCTTCGCTCACGTCCTGAATTGTAAAAGGTAAAAAGGTAACCCACGTATTGAATCATAATAAAATATTTTAATGTACAGGATGTTCCATATGTTTTTGATAATAACCCCCTTTCAAAATCGCGCTCCTCGAGCGATTATATTAAAACCAACTGACATTTCGATACAGGTTTACAAAAACTATAAAATTAATACTACGTAAATATAAATATACAAATAAAAATGCGCAGAATAAGTCTGCTTGCACCATCTCCATTTGATTTCTTCTCCCCCTTGCTGCCTCTTCCATCTTTGATTGGCTCATTTCGTTTCCATTCAATAGCTTGTACCATGATTCAACGTTGTCTGGGTACAATGGGATTAGCGTAGACCCACTCTTCTGGTTTATTCAGGCTTGGGTTGGCTTGGCTGGACCAGCTATTGTATGACCCAAACATACGGGACAAACTGTATTTGACATCGATCTGCCTAACGGGATTTGACATGGCTTCAGTGGACTAGGCATGGATTTGCCTGCCGGAACTTGGCATGGCTTGGTCCGGTTGTATTCTATTTTGGCTCTGTTTCCTGTATTTGGCATTTATCTGCCTGCCGGGACTTGGACTGACTTTACTGGACATTGGCATTGCCTGGTCTGGTTGCACTCCATTTTGGCTCAGTCTGACAAGTCATTGGTAGGACTTCGCTTATTCTGCCTTATTGAGTGTGAAAAAGCTCCACACGACCTGGCTGTGGTAACTGTGACTTCATCTCGATTCACACAGGGATTCTCTTGGAGTGGTACAAGGTTGAAGACTCTTCCGCGTTTCTTACAGGAGGTACAGTTCCTATAACACAAAAAAAATTAAACGTACTGTCATCATCTGCTTTTATAATGAATACCGTGCCCCAAAATATATTAACTCATTATAAACTTATTGTACAATTTTTTTATACAATTATTTGCCAACAATATAGATTCAAAATATTTTTTAAATTATCCAATATTAATATATATATATATATATATATATATATATATATATATATATATATACTAATTATATAATCATACTTCCATTTTCGAAGTATCATAATTGTCACATTTTTCATTCATCCATTGTCATTCTCTTTCATTTACAAAAAATAAAAATACTTCCATTTCTTACAAGACGAGGCTAATTTTGTGATGCGGTACCCTAAAATTATTTGCCTAGGATTAGATACAGAATATCACAAAACAATTTCACACTCGCTTTTCACATTAGCTTTTTACATTACTACATTCAACAGTTTCCATTCAATTCTGTACAACCTCATTCATTACTGATTGAAACAATGTACAACTGTGCACAATTTTATCATCAGGCAGTTTCATACTTCACCCTTCAATTCATATTAACATGTTGGCCATTGCCTACATCCTTATTTCGTTTTCCTACGAACTCTTCTGTTTCTTTAAGCTCCAAATCGCTTTAAGGAACTAATGTGTGCACACTTTTCTCATCATAGGTATTCCTACAACATAAAATAAATTATCGTAATAAGCTTACTCGATACGACTTTCAATCGCGATTTCATTATCAAATTCTCTGACAAAAACCGTCTATTTAGAATACACCAAGAATTCAATAAATTCCTTTCTCATGAGCTTACTCAATACGACTTTAATTGTCAAATTCTCTGAGAACCATTTACGACTATTAAAAATACACCAAGAATTCAACAAATTATTTTCTCATGATCATGACCAATGGTATACTGCACCTATTGGGTAAACTCCAAAATAATAGTTTCACAAATCATGTGTCTCTGAAGCACATCACCTACGATTCTTCAAAAAAATTCCAAGAGCAATTTTTCCTGGCGCTACGAATTCTGCATCGGGCGTTCCATTCTTTCTTCCTTCTGTCAACGTACTATTCTCTGCTAGGGGCCAGGGGGAAGCTGAAGATTCCGTATAAAGTAGTATTGAATTTGTAAATACACGTAATTACTCTCATAAACCGTATACCCAAGAAATCACAACTTAACAAAAATTATTGTTGTGAAAATCGAAAGGGAACAACAATAAAATACAATTAATTTTCCTGAAAGTAAATCGTTATAACCTTACATCAATAGCTTTTATTTACTCTTGATAAAATTGTCTGAAAGTAATTGAACGGCGATATAGCGTACTTTCATCAAATACTATTTTTATTCAGAAATGCTATTGTTGCACAATACTTGGGAGAGATTCATTCAGAAACAAAACATATGGATCAGCTAATTCTACCTAGTTGTACCGGATCTACGTCAAGTTCAACGTCTATCAACTTCAATGTAAATAACTATATTATTGAGTTAATTGTACCATTATTCAAATATGTAACAAAATAAAAATTGATTCATTTTGAAGAATGAATCCAAAACTAAAGCACGGCAACCTCCACCACTTGTCGTGAATTGGGGTTTATTCACGACTAACTAGGTAGATACTGATCATTTATAGATTTAAAATATAAAAACTTTTATTTTACTATGTACAAATATGAGATTAAGACGATTGAAATTAATGAAAGGAATAATGAATTAAAAAATTAACGAATCTCTCCTAGACTGGTTTTTGATTGAATACATTATTTTAAAAAGATCTATACTTACAGTAAATTCGGTTATATATTTTAGGAACATTTTCCATGAATCTAATCTTTATTCTTCCAAACTCCCCCCATAGCCCTCACTAGCTGCGGGCACGACAGAACTCTAAACTCGACTACCAGATCTATCAGTGGCTTTTTTGAAAACTCTTGTTTATGTTCTGTTCAGGACAAGTTGTGTTTCAAAATAATATATCTTCGCTCACGTACTGAATTGTAAAAGGTAAAGAGGTTACCCACGTATTGAATGATAATAAAATATTTTAATGTACAAGACGTTCCATATATTTTTGACAATATCTTGACCATGCCTTGCATTCTTATTTTGGAAATGATATGCCTAATCCAAAAAAATATATACAAAGTTGAAAATTCTACTATATCTCGACGTCATACCAGAAATACGTTTAACATATGTTTACAAATTCCAATTTCTTCAAAAATTAGGAGATCGCTCATTTACAACTGCAAAAAAGTGTAATGTAATGAAATTAAAGGTTCCACTAAATTCAGAAAATCATTAAAAAAGCTCTTGATATCGAAGGCCTATTATTCATTAGACGGATTCTACTCAGATAGAAATATCGGAATACAATTTTTATTTATTTTAAATTGTGAATATTTATAATGTTTTATATATTTTATATGTTTTATATATATAATAAGTTTTATATGGTTTATATGTTTTATATGTTTATTTACATTTTTTGTGTCTGTTATGACAAAATTTGTATATTCTTTTAACTATATTTACACATTTACCTTTACCTTTATGTACTCGCTATGTCAACAAAAATTTATTTTTTCCGACATTATCTATCAATTTTTTTCATACACTAACTTCTTTCTAGCTTCACGCTATTGGTGATACATAAAATTAGTGAAATAGCTATAATCTCTTCTATAAAAAATTGTCTCATTGTCAATACAGAGTTTCATCGAAGCTGTTAAGTTGAAGAGAGGAATTGCATTTCCCACCTGCGAATAAAACACGTTTCAACCAACAAATAGGTCATACAGTCCAATCCACCCCTACTACGCAAATCAGAACCGTCCTCAATGTGATACTAATTATCCCTTCGCTTACATAACTTTTTCAGATGAGTCTTGGGCGTAAATAATTCATGCATTTCACAAGTACGAATTAATTATCTTCAACAAGAAAGTTTTCAATGGACAACTAGATCTGATCACCGTGACGCATATTTCCTACCTCCGCCATTGCTATCGATTGGAAAGGTCGTGATTCTCACTGAAACTCCAGTGAGGGTGACCAGGGAAGGAAGCTAAGACTTTTTTGGGCAGTAAAGTTGCTATTTCTGATCTTAGATTTATCCAGTCTAGCTAGGTTTTGAGGCAAAAATGTGATGTAGCAGCACCAAATTTGGCATGTTAGTAGTTGGAACCATGACAAATGAGAAGAAGGATTGTTTAACAAAATTCCAGTGGTGGAACCCAAAAAATTTTTGATTTGAAAAACAAATGAATATTTTTTGCTTTTACCTTGGAAAGTATTATATATCTCAAAAAACGGTTTTAATGGGGTAGAAGTTAATTCAATTCCCTACAATAATGATTCCTAGTACAAAATTCGACCGTTTGATCAGAAAACGTGTACCCGCCGCTGAAAATTCCGGCGGGGCCAAACTTTGAATAATAATAATAATGTTTATTTGCATAAATATAAACTGTTTACATAGTTTTTGAGAATATAAATGAGGCGAATTTATAGTAAATGTGAAAATTCCTTACAAAAAAACAAGGAGGTTCCCACTAAAACCGAAGTTGTGCGTGGGTACTAATTTGATGCTGAAATGCAACATGTATAGATTCTAGAATTTAATATGTATTGAATATTTGGACCTTTTAGCTAAATAAATGTGCATGTTAGTACGTTTGAAAATGTAACAGAATTAAAATTGACTAACCTATACGAATCAACTAATTTTTATGATTTTAATGATCCTTCAATCTAAAATGTATTATAGTATACAGTGAGCACGTAAAGGTTGGAACAAATTCGTTACTCAGTTTTTTGATGACGTTATCGCTGTTCGAGCAATGGCGTCACTATTATTCTTTTTAGATGGCTTCACCCTATTTTGATAATACCTTCAAAAAGAAAGCATTTTGCTCTGTGTGGATGTCATTCCTTATGTTACATAACCGTATTTTCGGGATATTTCAATCATAATAATGTAATATTAGGTCTGTTAACGAAAACTTTTGACTTGAGTTATCCCCACAAAAAAAAATCTATTGGGATTAGATCAGGAGATCTAGGTGGCCACTCTAAAAATTCTCGTCTGTGATCGAATTCCGAAGTCCGAAGTCGCCCCAGAGCGCCACGGCGTGATAATAATAGCCGTCCTCTACCAGCAGACGAGAATTTTTAGAGTGGCCAGCTAGATCTCCTGATCTATCCCCACAATATTTCATTTTGTGGAGAGACCTCAAGTCAAAAGTTTACGTTAACAGACTTAATGTTACATTATTATGAATAAAAATCTTTTATTTCTCGAACATACGGTTAACCCATACACAGAAAAATTAGTTCTTTTTGGAATTATTATCAAAATAGGGTGGGGCCATTTAAAAAAATATATAATGACGTCATAACTCGAACAGCGATGACGTCATCAAAAATATGAGTAGACCAAAAAATGCGCAACTGAAAAATAAAATCGACGTGTCTAACCTTATTTTCCCTAATGGCCATATCAAGCGTTGAACGAATTTGTTCCAACCTTTACGTGCTCACTGTATAACAATGTAACTAGTTTAATAAAACCAAAAATAATTCAAGACGATATGACAGATCATTACCCAGTATTTGTATCGATAAACGAAAGAAAAAGAAAGAATGTTACAATAAACCAAAAAAGAGACATCATTAAGAGAACTGATTATGTGAACCAAAATTTAATTTTACAACAAGAGGATTGGTTGAGTATTCTGAACTGCGAAGATGTACAACTTGCATATGATCTTTTTATCGCGAAATTTAAGCAATATTTAGCTAGGGCAACTAAGGTAACAACATTAGATAAAAACAGGAACAAACATATCAAACCTTGGATCACTACTGATCTCATAGATTCTATAAAGTTTTGGGATTATCTTAAAAAAAACATGGAATAACACCAAAACAATAGAATCAGAAATTAAATATAAGAATTATAGAAACAAATTGACCGGGTTAATAAGACAAACTGAAAATCAATACTACAGAAATGAATTGAGTGAAGCTAATAGTGAGTGTAAAAAAGAATGGAAAATTATTAAAGATATTTCAAATAAAACCAGCCCTAAAAATAACGTACAAAACATAACATTTATAAAATCAAATGGTGAAAAAATAAGTAATAATGACGAGAAAATAAATTTGTTCAACGACTATTTCATAAATATAGGGCAGAACATGGTGAAAAAAATCTCTAGAGGACATTTGCCAAACGGTTCTCTCAAAAACACATCTGTAAATTCAATCTATGTACCTAGAACCTACAAATAAGAATGAAGTAATTATCTTGATTTCAAATCTCAAAAATAACTGTTCACCAGGACCTGATGGAATAACTGCTAAAATGATTAAACATACTCACAAACATATTATAGGACCCTTGGTACATATTAGTTATTTTTGTATCTAGTGCGCGAAATGCTACTTTGGTGATCGAGAACTGATTTTTTTAACGAGGCGCAGCCGAGTTAAAAAAAATAGTCGAGATTACCAAAGTATTTCGCGCATGAGATGCAAACAAAATTTTTTCTACAAACGTCAAAAATATTGTTCTAAAATAAGTAAAATAGTATTGAACTGGCTTAAATAATTTTTCCAAATCAAGTAATTACTGTAACTATGGAAATAAAATGGCATTTGTTGACAATTATTTCAAAGTGACAGTTCTTGATCATTATTTTGGAGTGACTTTTTATTCGCGTCAATTTCGTGCGTGATATTTATTATTGTAAAAGAATGGAAATTTCGAGCGACGATGAACTAAGCAGTACCCCACCTAACTTGATAGATGCGGCCAATTCCGTAATTTCCAACCTTTTACCGGAGAAATCGAGGCGGCAGTATGAAAATGCATATCAGCAATTTTATCTGGTTTAGGAATAAATATTGGTTCGTGCACTGGCAGCACCATTAATGTTAACATTGTAAATAATAAATAAAATTAGGTAGTGTAAAATTTTCTCACAATTTGAAAGCCTTAATTATTGTTCTACATTAATAAATAAACGATTTCTTGTTTTTTGCTTGATTGAGGAGTTGAGGACCATATAGGTTAGAATATGAAAATCCCATATAGTTTACATGCAGTGTGCGAAATATATTTCGCACATTACTTCGCGCACGGTGTCATGGTAACGAATGAAAATGAAAAAAAGTGCCACTTCGCATACTGTTGTCAATGGGCGAACCTTGTCATTTTTTGACGTTTGTAGAAAAAATAAATTTATCGTTTCGTGCAGGGGCCGTGCCCCGGAAATGGAAAGAATCAGTTGTAACACCAGTTTATAAAACAGGTAAAAGAAATCAATTAAACAACTACAGACCTATATTTGTAATAAACAATTTTGCAAAGATTTTCGAACAAAGCTTATTAAAAAAAGGTTATTATCATTCTTTGAAAAACATTCCGTCATAAATAAACATCAGTACGGCTTTCTGAATAAATTATGCACTGAAACTGCTATTACGAACTTAGTGGAGAAAACTGTCGATGCTTTGGACAAATCAAGAAAGTGTTTAATAATATTCCTTGATTTGGCCAAGGCATTTGACACCGTATCCCATAGTCTCCTAATGGAAAAGTTATATACATATGGTGTGCGAGATAAGACGCTAATAGTCTTGTTCATTCCACTAACCGCATCTATATTTTTGTTTTATGTTTTTCATAGTCGTATGTATTCATTCAAATTGAGAGAATAGGAACAATTGTTTTGTTTTTTTTTCGTTAACCAGCTGTCGTCCCCTTACGAACGGCAGCCCTCAGAAGTCGAAACTTGTGCGAGTCAAGGATTAACGAGGTCTTACCTTTTTACGTGCGATTCCTAGAACTTTCTCGGGCCATCAGAAACATTTCTGCAGTCGCTATGGTTTGAACCATCGCCGACCGGCAGCCAAAGTGATTGAAACATGTCGCTTCAACCACTCGGCTGCCTGGCCCCAATAGGCACAATACAAGCATATTCTATGCTTATGTGTAATTCTCGACATTTGATGAATTGTAAAATAGCACATAAACTGGTTTGTATGTGTTTGATTATTTGAATTGTTTTTGAATAAAAAAAATGTTTGAGTTCCAAGTGTATCTGTAAAGTTAAAAAAGTAATTACTTTAATTTATCAGAGAAGAAAAATTAAAACTGAATTTCGTTCCTGAAGACTTCTACCTTCTCATTCATATATAAAATGTCGGTATCAGAGTCTCTGAAATGTAATTTCTTCCCACTTCACATAATCCTTATGCGCAGTTTACGGAGCATGCAAAAATCATTAATAGTTTAGTTTTAATATGGAATCATTACACTAAACAGGTGAAGAAAGGATAATCTGGACTATACAGGGTGTAATCTAACATCTTGCACTCCCGTGAAGGAGGGGTGTATGAAGACATGTAAGAACGAATGGCAGGTGTGAAAAATGCGAAAAAAATTTTTGAGAGTTTTAAAATTTTGTGAAATGTGGGTCAACTTTTGGAAAACTCTGTCCGCCATCCTTCCAGACCGGAAACGGCAATTGCCAGTGAAGAAAAGACACCGAATTTCGAACCGAATTGAGATTACGTATTCAGAGGCCTAGAGTGAGACCACATTTCATAAAATTTAAAAATTTTCTAAATTTTTTTTCATACCTGCCATTCGTTCTAACATTACTTTATTCGTCCCTCTTTCACGGGAGAGATAGAGGTTAGATTACACCCTGTATACAGCGAATTAGGAGTGGTAAGGTAGGTCTCACTTATACATGTCAAAAAATAAAACTGGATTTTATTCCTGCCTCATTTTTCAACTCCTTCATAATCCCGCCATTTTCTTAAGTAAATGTTGAAAATAATCGATCATACACATCCTGCATGAAAAACAATGCTCGAATTTCAAACTTTTTTATCAACAATTTTGTCGAACCGCGGGATTTTCAGAAAGTTTGAATATCTCAAAAGGGAGAAGACGAATGTATCTTTCCATTTCATATAGTTAACACAGTCCAGGATCCTTTCACCTCACCATGTTATCACAATATTATCATCGCCCCTAATCCTAGTGTAGAGTCGTCGGTGTACTTTTTACGTAGTTTTTAGTGAAAAATATTCTAAAGACTTTTTGACTTTTTTTTCTTTCAATGTCGCTTGACGGAACTATCCCATTCCCTCAATATCCAGAGTGAAATGGTCAGTCTGCACATACAGAGTGTGGCGACGTAACACCTAGTAACAAATATATATTTACATATGACATTTCGATTCTATTCCGTTGTTTGATCGATTACGTATTCTGCATTTTAAGTTCGGAGAAACTGTATCAATCTGTGCTGTTTTTACTCCTTCGTCCGCGGTTTTAAAAAGGATCATAAACGTAGAAATCCCTCTTCAGAGAAATAATGCTATTTTTACTCCTTTGTCCGCGGTTTTAAAAAGGATCATAAAAGTAGAAATCCCTCTTCAGAGAAAGAATGAGTTTGTTTACAAAATAACCCGAAATATGGTTCTCAACACTATTTTCTAATGTGACGGGCTTTGAATCGCAATAAACAATTCGTCACTCTTATAAACTTCAATTGCATTTTTGGGTATGCAAAGCAATTATCTGAAGTTGGTTTCTTTCGTTAAAATAATGCGTTGGCCAGATGGGCGATTTCTTCAATGTGATCCTATTGAACGACATCCTCAAGCAGTGGCGTACTGAAAGAGTTAAACTGCTACATTAGCGTTTCAATTCAAACTTTTTCATTACTTACTTCATAATTTCAATAAGGTTTCTAATTGTTCAACATTTATTTTTCATATGTACTGCTTGATTTCAATCTTTATTTTTAATCAGTGAACATTTCACTTTCAACTATTTTCAATTACATACTCTGTTATAATTTAAATAAATTGAATTGAACCAAATTGAACCAAAACGACTCCTCAAAACATGACTCCAGAGGAGGATAATTTCAATTGAGAATGTTTCTCTTTACATCATGAATCCCTTCCAAGAGGGTTATCCTGTACGATGGAAAATAGCAACTAATGTTTTACATTTTTCGGCAACCATCCGGGAAGTGTTCACTTCCCGGACACTTTTTCTTTGGGAAAGTAAGTAAGTAAGAATTAGAATGTTTCTGTTGGTATCTTCTGTTCGAATTTCAATATACAGGGTGTGTCATAATAAATGCGCAGGACTTCAGGATGTGATAGCTCGTCCGAATATATGAAAAAAAGTTTTCAATAACTTACCCTCTAAAATGCACCATTTTCGATATACAGGGTGTAGAAATTAAAAAAAAAATTATCGTTTTTTGCGAATATCTCTGGAACCGTTCATCGCACAGAAGACAGATTTTCTTGGCATTTTCTACTCATAATAAGCTATGTTTTGTGCGGAGTTTTTATTTTTTCAAATTCATAATTGGTGAAAATTTTGAAGAGGTAGTGTTTTTTTCTCCAACTTCTACGCCACTAGAAAGAGTATAATTTTGAGTCACCTTCTTGAACCGCCAATATTTTCTACACAAAAAAGGTACTCTTGGTCATAAGCTCTATAGTTGACCGTTTTCAAGAAAAATCAACTTTCATGTTGAAAAACATGGTAATTCTTTTTTAATAATTTTTTTCCTAATCATACAAAATTTATTTAAACGATATAACAAGTAACAAAATCAAACGTTGACTTCTTAATTGCAAAATAAAAAAACAATAAAAATCATACTCAGTTGAATTGTTGGAAATGTCCGCCGTTAGCTTCAATGCACTCAGCAATTTTTCGAGGAAAAAACATTATTTAAACAACATGAAAATAGATTTTTCTTGAAAACGGTCAACTTTAAAGCTTATGACCAAGAATAACTTTTTTGTGTAAAATACATTGGCGATTCATATAGGAAACTGTACCTTTTCCAGTGGCGTAGAAGTTGGAGAAAAAAACACCCCTACCCCTTCAAAATCTTCACCAATTATGAATTTAAAAAAATAAAAAATCCACACAAAACATAGCTTATTATTAGTGGGAAATGCCTACAAAATCTGTTTTTTGTGCGATAAACGGTTCCAGAGATATTCGCAAAAAACGATTATTTTTTTAAAATTTCAACACCCTGTATCTCGAAAATGGTGCATTTTAGAGGGTAAGTTAGTAGAAACTTTTTTTCATATTTTTGGAAGAGATATCACATCCTGAAGTCCTGCGCATTTATTATGAAACACCCTGCATAATACAAATGAGAACTAAAATGTTCGAAATATTCAAATTTGGAATCACAGCCAGGGTTCTTTACTCTTGATCAAATTTCCATATTTTGTTCCCCCCTGTACACCAATTGGAAATTTGGAATTTTGATAACACGAGTACAAGTATTCCGTAATGCACCAATTTTTATGAGGAATAAAATTTTCTGACAAATCGATAGAAAAAAAAGTTTCCATATGGTGCAAATTTTTGAAACTCATAGTCATGACCACCTTTTGATAGGCCACCCATTTTAGGCGTCTTCGTCTATTTATGTTACTTCATAAAAAGTATGTTTCATCCGGTTAACAGATGGGTGAGGGTCGACCACTCTTCGTCTTTTAGACTAAATGCGACTCATTGATTTGCTATTCTACTTCCAGGACTCACTAACACTCGCCCTAGAATTTGGTCTACTCGTCCAAAAAACAGTATTTTCCGGTCTTGTTGCGTAAATTACTATTCTGCACGAAATACAAAATTTGTTCCTCCAATCATATTGGTACGTGCACACAGTTTGACAATTTCACTGAAAATTATGTGTCTGACTTCTTTATTATAAAAAAAGTGCATGGCCTGTAGCCGGAGAAGGAGTTATTTCAGACGGACAAAAATATATTTTTCGTTTGCAAAGAAAAACAACAAATTTTAATGATGATTTATTCATACAGGTTATTCACAATTTCATATTCGTCTTTACTCCTACTCAATAGGGAATTTGCATGATTGTCTCCTGTAGAGGTATGGGAACAACATATCGGTCGATGCGTCCCAAAATTTTTGGATTGTAGCGTGCTGCCTCAACTGCACTGGCTACAAGTTCTGGAGGACAGGTGCAAAAGCGAGTTCCATGAATTTGATACACGCCGGTGATAGAGAATGGCGAATAGGGAGAGTAATTGGGGAAACCTCGTCGGACGATACCAGGAGCAGGGCAGGAACAACACCCGTAGGTGGGGTAGAAGGATATGCCAATGTTAGTATAGTAATTGAATAAACTAGCGTAGTCAGCTTTCCCCTTATCGTGGAATCCAAAAAGAACATCTATAGCTCCACTTGCTAATCCTGCAGCACCTCCTACCACTCCTTCTGCCAGGGCTGTAGCTCCTCCTACCACACCTTCTGCCAGGCCTGCAGCTCCTCCTACTACACCTTCTGCTAGGCCTGTAGCTCCTCCTACGAGTGTATTTGCGGCTTCTCCTAAAGGATTCAGGAGAAATGTAGGAGTGGCACAGGCAACTCCCAACACAACCACGAAAACAATCTGCAAAAATGGTCTAATGTTAACAAATTTTGATACAAACCAATTTCGAAAGAAATAGAATGTAATGGCAATAACGAACTCATTTAGTACTATTCATATTTGAATACAAGGAAATACAGTGCGTAAACTAAGCTTACACGCACTGCTGTCAGTGCGTAAAGTAATACTTTTTTGTACAATTGCGTAAAAAAATCACCTGTGCGTGAAATCATCAACTGTGTGTAATAGTTATTTACCTAACAAGTGCGGAAAGTAGTTCTTTCCCGCACGCGACGGTAGTTGCACGAACGACGCGGAGCGGAGTTCGGGCAAGCCGTCAAGGGCGGAAAAGACGTTTTCCGCAAGAGTTAGGTACAATGTTTATCCTACGAGTGCTTTTGTCCATCTTATTTGTGAAAAAAAAGGTTTATATTAAACAAGATCTTATAATAATGCTGCAAAATGACACATAAGACAGAATAGTTACATGGATCATTTAGTTAGTCCTAAATATCCTCATTTTCAACAATAAAAAAATCATGCGGAAAAGTAATTTCTACACACTGTTCATACATTTATGCATTTTTGAAAAATACAGTATTATAAATATAACTCAAATATAACGTGGTTTCTGAGTATATACGGACCTGCCCGCCAAGACCGCGGGGGCTGTTCCAAGCGTCTCCCTGGTGGGACTAGGGTGCGGCCTAGCGTTGTAACTGAGTAATGCACTGGCGACGGTACATTGCTCATCATGCAACTTGCTGTCCTAATCTTCGGCCTTCCAAAACGGCACCGTGAATACCGAAGAATAGTTATTTATGTACCAAGGACGAAAAACTGTCTATTATAGTCGAGCCTGCAAATTGATAGCCGAGGCGCAGCCGAGGATAGCAAGCAGGCGAGACAGTAGACAGTTTTTCGCCGAGGTGCATATTACATTTTTTCGTCGACCTCTACATACCTTTATGAAAGTAAGTACTCGCATGTTTGCTGGCCTCAGCTACGTCCAACTCTTCGAACTGCAGACTCGATCAATTCTTGATTATTATGAACACTAATATTCACACCACGGTCTAAATTCACACGTAAAATCTAGCGGATTTCGTAAATAATTAATTTGACAACAGCAAATGACAGTTATTGTCACAGGCGCCTATGTATTAATTAAAACGTGGATTTACAAAAATGACTCAATCGCCGCTCTCGTACCGTGCCGTATCATAGTGACCACAGCGGACGAAAAGAGTTTGCGGACGAAAAGTGTTTGCGGACGAAAAGTACTTGCCTTCAAAAATAGTCGATTTTTCGTCCGGAAATTAGTACGTAAAATGTCATTTTTTGCAGAGGTCGACGAAAAATAATATTATGTACATACTCTAGGACCTCACATGTGCAAATTAGCCAATCAAAATAAAGTCTATTCGAATTTGAATTTGCACCGTTCATGATAGGCTTGCAGGTGTTGGTTCGAATTCCGGCGGCGACAGTTTTTTTTCTTTTCTTAAGTCTTTTTTCTTTGTTTTGTAGGTTCTCCTCATTTTCGGAATTTCAGTAGCATGCAGGTGTGACAAGCTGCTTAAAATGGCAACTACAGATATTGAAAGGTTTAATTTTAATAGTGAATATCCCAGATTCTTGAACTAATATAACTATAGAGAACGTTTGTAATCAACGCTTCACCGGGGAGTGGCTCTAATTATATTGACATTTATAAAAAATATACGCTACGCCCTAAAACAGATCAGATACGTTCATTTGTCTGCTATAGAGCAGGAACATGTATCAACCAAATGGTTGGAAAAATAACAATTGCTAAAATTACTAAAAAATGCAGAAATTTTAAAACTGCCTACTGCCATAAATTATACCGGGCATAGTTTAGAAGAACCTCGGCAAGTTTACTCTCAAATTCTGGAGGGGACATTCTTACTTTAGAGCAACACGGAGGTTGGAAGACTACGAATATAGCTGAAGGGTATGTGCAGCAATCTCTTGCAAAAAAGCGAAACATTTCGAACCAAATTATGGGAGTCACTAAAGTCACTAAAGATTGTAATCCGGGAAGTACGAGTACTTCCGGGAGATACCAGCTGCATAATAATGTTGTTAATGGAAATATCACGAAAACTGCATTGGCTCCAGCTCTCACTTATAGTGGTATTCAAATAACCACTGCCCAAAACAGCACGTTAAACATTAGGATAAATAATTACTCTACTACAAATTAAAAATACAATGAAAATAACGTGCCTCTTTGCATTTTTTTGTAAACAATTTATAATAGTCAGTTTCCCTAACAGGTATTTTTTATTTGAAACTATTCATGAAAGCTATCTTTTAGGTGATCATACATTTCACGCTAAATGCAGTGGTTTTAAGTTATGATGAAAATGATTTTTGAACGAAAAACAAATTATTTACTGCATTTTCTTCACTTTTATTCCATCAATTATTATTATATGTTACGCGTACAAAACTCATAACTTTTCCAGATTTGATGACGATACAAGATGAAACCTGTCACCAAAATAGGACTTGGAGCTGGTGAAAATTGAAGAAGGGAAAAGAGAAAGTGTATATTGTGCAACAATGAAAGCAGAGAACGCCTTGTAGATACTCCAACAGACAAAGCGTACGAAAATATGACTCGAACTATTATTTGCTTTGTTAATTGAATAGTCGAACAATCAGCCCTATGCTGTATCACTTTCATTATGTTTAGCGGTCAGACGTTATTCCATCTTAATGGCAAATTCCCATTTAGTTGGGATAACGTCTGACCGCTAAACATAACGGAAGTGATACAGCATAGGGCTGAATGTCAGCATGTACAAATCGTTAACGCATAGCATGAGAAGGAAAAATGCAAAACAAATATTTTTGTCGCAAGAGACCACTGACGAACAATACGTTTCACCAGACGACAACAAACATCAAAGTATAACAAGGATTTGTGCTTCTTTCGTAATGGTGAAGGAACCAGAAAGCATCCTCTCCATCATGTTTCTCATGATTCTGGAAGTGCAAATGACACGAGGCGTGTAAAGTTGAGTGAATGTATCGTTCCAAAAGATGCTCATGCTATAGACGACTTATACCACAGAACTTGTTGGGCCAGGAATGTAGCCAATGTCATTCGAAGACATCGAACAGACTCAGATGAAGAGAGAAATAAGGAAGCAAGTGCTATGGTATCTGGTATTGAATTCATGAATGTTGTTGAAGAATTCCTGCAAGATGGGAATTTTTCCATTATGGAGGATGTTCACAACTCATACCTCAACATCTGTGCATCAAATGGGCTGGATTCAACGAATTCACCTGTCAGATCACGTAGAGATCTGAAGCAACTCCTTGAAATTGATATACCAGGAATTGATTTCTGCCAATCGAAGAGGAAAAATTATTGGAAAAGGGTTTGTTTAAAATCAACCAATGATAATGCTTTATCAAAGTTAGAGGAGCAGGATGATCTTGAAAACTCTTCCAGCAGCATCTGAGTTAATAAGAAAGTGTGTTTCAAGCTCAAAGTGATGGAATTTTACTGGGAAAATAACTGCAGGCGAAGGTGAGGTCCCACAAGAACTTAAGTTGTTTTTCAAGAGGTATCTGGTTGGAAAGCGTGATATTTTCTCTAGTTGACCATGCTAATCTAATAGACGAACCTTCAAATCGTATATTTCAAATTTTGAAGTACGAACGTCTAACAAAACACCAAGAAACAAACGAAATTGCAGAAAAACAAAGACATTTGTTTGAATATCCTTTGCAAGTTTCCATTGGGTTCTCTGTTCATCAGTTCAAACGCAGTAGTACTTTCGTGGACTACCTTTTCTCGATGGGGCTTTCTATTCCTTACGAAAGAGTTTGGAACATTGAGAACAATATAGCACAAGCTGTACTTGCAAAAATGTCGCAGAATGGTGGTTTGTCCAGGTGTTGTTCACAATAGATTCACCCATTCTGCGATTATTTATATTGACTTCCAGAAAGATACCCCAGAAGGTCAGAAGACAGATACTGTAATTGGTGCCTACCAAGAGAAGAGAAAGGAAGACAACTCCGAAGTTCTGGATCTTTCTATTAACAGTGACAGTTACCAGACTCAATATACTCACTGTTATTCTTGGCAATTCTAAAAACTTTGAAACCTAGTAATAGCCCAGTTATCTGTGCAAAGACTTCAACAGAAATGAAGCCTAAAAGTTCAATTTCTGCAGCAACCGAAGACTACGAATGGATGTTAATTAGTTGCAGTGTCACTGGCAGTAATGACAGCAATCAAACTAAGGTGGTGGCTACCTTACAAAAAGGAGGTTAAAGGTGCTAGTTGGCCCCCAACTTTAGCTTCATTTCGTCCTGCAGTCATAAGAGCACATTTGCAGGCTATGATTTGGAGTACATCAGATGTTGCAACACCTGACGTACCATGTCCATCAGAATATGGTTGGAAGTTGGCGAAAGGTGAATTTGTTCCAGAGATGAGTGAATCACCATGTGGACCACCAGGACTTCTTTCATCGGTGCGGTGTTCTTGCCGAATATCACGATGTGTGCCTCCGTGTGAGTGTTTGAAGAATGTACAGAGATGTGCAATTGTTCTGGAAATGAACGAAACTGTGATAATGTTCCCAATGAGGACTGTGAACCGTTGGATGAAAACGATGATGAAACTGACACTGAGTAACGAATCGCCCTTGAATCTCTTTACTGATGAACTATGTAATTCTATTCTGTTGTTTTTAATTTAAATTGTAGAACCCTCTGGTAGTAATTTTGAGCTACAAATTTTGTATTTTATCATTATTGACTACTACTGGCGACTTTCCATAACAATAGACCAAATAATAAATAGTTTCACGTTCAAAAATTGTTTGTTTCCACTATAACTTGAAAGCTGTTGTATTTAGCGTGAAATATGTGATCACCTGAAAGATAGCGCTCGCGAAGATCTACAAATAATGGAATAAAAAAACCAAAACCAAAACCAAAACCAAAGCTGTTCAGAAATGGCCGAGATATGGCTGTTTCAAATATGTATCTTAGCGGCCATCTTGAAATGGCCAGTCGCGTATTTGAGACCTCCACCATGGCATTTAATGATCTCCAATAAGTACCTGAAGAGATAAAACCACCCGCAATACTTTATCATCAAATTGCACACGGGGATGGGTTTAGGACACTGACTATAAATTATACTGTACCTAGTTCTTAGTTTTAGTTCTGTAATTAATTTTGTAGTTTCATAAATAAATAATTCAAAATTGACTTGTAATTTGATGGAGGCGTAAAAATAATGTGTATAACATGGGAGTAAAGTGCCTTTTCCTCCTTCGAATGATTACTGCCCTCCGCTACGCGTCAGGCAGTAAGGCAGTAAACTTCATCCTCGGGAGGAAAAGTAGAACTTTTCTTCCTTGTCATACAAATAGCTATTTTTGGAAACAAAGCGAGTCAGGTCAAAAATTGCCAGAGTTTGAAGGACTAAGAATTCGGCTATATCGAAAATTGTTTAACTCAAACTATTAGCTAGTAGTGTTTGCTGACACTTCAGCATTTGTTTCTGGTCGATTCTTTTAAGAAAGCCCACTGATAATTCAGATATCTCTAATAACCACACGTGAGTTTTTCCAAGTTTCTACAAAAACCGTTCAATTTAGGTATGGGTTTGTATCCATAACCACTCCCCCCTATTATTAATCTAGCGGCATTAAAGTCGAAATGATAAAAAAAAACTTTTTGTCAGTCCTACGCTTTCGTAGCATCTGTCAAAATTTTCAATAAAAATTTTATAACTGAAAACTGAAATCCTTTAGACATATGATGTTTCGAACAAAGTTATATCGAAAGTCAGCGAAGATTATAAAGATGCTATGAAAAACACGTTGTACCATTCGAAAAAACGAAGTTGGTGTATAACCGAAAGTTGAAGGTTCACAACTGTTTAAACTGAAACTAGCTCCTCGGAAAACTCCCTTATTCAAATTTTCAGAAAAACAGTTTTCCATACACATGTCGACTCAGCTCGTCGAGGTAAAAAATTAGATGAACTTCTGTTCTCTAATATTTATATAAAGTAAAATAGGACTCACCAATTTCTGCATCTTGCTAGTTGACATGAGAACTACGTTTAACTAACAATAACTTGAAAAGCTCCTAGTTTTATACTAAAATATCATGATTAGCTGCTTATCATACAGTCCCTAACGAACGAAGTAATATTGAAGACACTAAATCAATCAAACTCAAGTTGTTGTTTTTTCAGGATCAAATTGGGTGGTTGGTATATTAATGAGGACTTCTAAAAATATTTCTTGTTTCCAAAGTAATTAGGTTGTTACGGAATTTTTTAACGATGAGAGAAGAGCATACTTTAGATATATATTCATTCACCAAAAAATTACTCAACCCAGGCAACACAAAGAGGTCCTAAATATATCTCGGTGACCTCTTTTTAGGAGATTATGACAACTTTTGCTACTTCTGTGAGAGGTTATCAAGAGCGCTATATCTCCTCTAAATTTCCTCCGCCGGGATATTCTCATCGAGGTCTTGGCGAAATCCCATGTGGAAATTCTCTGACAATACACTCTGATGAGTTCTCTGCAAAATCTTGAGGCGAGTACTTTGACAAATTCTCAAGTACTGCTCATGACGAGGTCTCTGTGAACTCGCATTGATATTCGCATGTAGTGCACTTGGCGTGGTTTTCAAGAGTTCGCATTAAGAGTTATACAAGATATTCTTACGCATTGAAAAAGGAAACGATCTCAACTGAAATCTACTATTCCCCCGTTGCTATGGCACCTTTAACATTGACATGTGATAGATTGTAAAATTCCTAACATTTCTCCTGAAAAAATCTGATAGTGAAAATTTGCATTTTCATTCAGATATTGATTGAAAAACTTTCTCGATCAAAACGGGATAAAAAGTATTTGAATCAAACATCTGAATAAAAATGCAAATTTTCACTATATGATTTTTTCAGGTTTAAATTTAAGGATTTCAAAATATCTTCCAGATGTTGTTGAATATCCAGCGAGGAAGTAGTATTTTTCTGTTAGATGTTACAAAAGTGACCTAAATTTTTCATTGTAGTTTATTCTGAATGCTGAAAAAATCTTTTTTCTAATTTTCAATTTACAATATTTCTTTTGTCGAACTGAAAAATCTACTAATAGGTTATCCTGAACGAGGAAAGTGACTAAAATTCATCTTTCGGTCGCATATGATTCCACATCTGGTCATATCATCGTCCTAAAATTGAAAAATTCTTTTTTCTACAAACGTCAAAAAATGACAAGGTTCGCGCATTGACAACAGTATGCGAAGTGGCACTTTTTTTCATTTTCATTCGTTACCATGACACCGTGCGCGAAGTAATGTGCGAAATATATTTCGCACACTGCATGTAAACTATATGGGATTTTCATATTCTAACCTATATGGTCCTCAACTCCTCAATCAAGCAAAAAACAAGAAATGGTTTATTTATTAATGTAGAACAATAATTAAGGCTTTCAAATTGTGAGAGATATTTTTCTGGCTTTATTTGCTTCACACCACTCTTCAAATTGCTGATATGCATTTTCATACTGCCGCCTCGATTTCTCCGGTAAAAGGTTGCAAATTACGGAATTGGCCGCATCTATCAAGTTAGGTGGGGTACTGCTTAGTTCATCGTCGCTCGAAATTTCCATTCTTTTACAATAATAAATATCACGCACGAAATTGACGCGAATAAAAAGTCACTCCAAAATAATTATCAAGAACTGTCACTTTGAAATAATTGTCAACAAATGCCATTTTATTTCCATAGTTACAGTAATTACTTGATTTGGAAAAATTATTTAAGCCAGTTCAATACTATTTTACTTATTTTAGAACAATATTTTTGACGTTTGTAGAAAAAATTTTGTTTGCATCTCATGCGCGAAATACTTTGGTAATCTCGACTGTTTTTAAAAAATCAGTTCTCGATCACCAAAGTAGCATTTCGCGCACTAGATACAAAAATAACTAATATAATCAGTTATAATCGTACATCAATAATATGAAATATCATTCTTTCATAGATTCAATATAAGTATATAGGGCCATAGAATGTTTTTCAGCTTCGAATCGGTGAAATGTTTCTATCTAATCATTTGCATGATGAGACGGAGTATAAAAAAAGATAATAGCCATTTCGCATGATTTCGCATTGGCAGGTCTTCTTGGGATTGGAATTAAATTACACACCAACAGTATTAAGGTCAGGACACTTTGTATTATTATAATTGCAGCAAGAGAAGAAGAATATTGAAACAAAGTCATGAAATAATATGAAATTTATTATACGTCAATACAATATCCCAAAATACTGAAAGAATTTACATTTCAGCATAAATCTAGCAGTCTGTCACCTTCGGTGGACCTGAAAGTAAATGGTGAAGCATAATATTTGGGAAAATAATACATATATACATTTCAGTGCACTTTGGGACAAAGTGTTGGTTAAAAATAAAAAATTAGCTGTTTTACAATAACTTATCAAGATTTCTGAATTATTTCTTTTAAAATTTGGTAGTAATTTCCCCTTGAAAATTTAAATTCTTCACTTAAGAGCAAACACTACCTTGGTAAAATGAGATTCCGTTTTGAGCCCACAGTGTTTGTTTGAGCATTTTTTAATTTTTTTTTGCATTACTCAATGTTCTTGTGTGAATTCCAGAACTTAGGTGATTTTTTGTTTTGATAATTTTTAATAAAAAAAAATTCAAATGACATGATGAGTTAAAAAAATTGAAAAATTCCGGAATTCTTATGGGACCACCGAGCCCATACAAAAAATTTCTCTTTCATGGAATCAATGGTTTTTGCAAGAAACGGACTTTACGATCGGGAAATCTATATCTGATTGGCGCTGTAATCGAGAACGGACAGGTCCTGTGTTACCAATATTCAACGAGTTCATTAACTTCACCCCCATTCTCGATCAGTATGCCAACAAACCTTAGCTGGAAGGGATGAGGAAGAAATTCGACTTTTTGGTGATGGCTGCTCTTAATCAGTACACAAAATTATCAATCTTTTGTTTGAATTTCTCTATGACGATTGATTTGATTTGGGTAAGGTGAATCATGAGCAATTTTTTCTAGAAAATTCAAAGAACTTGTAATTTTGTAAACCGTGCCTATTGAAAATAGCCAATAACTTATTTACTTCAATTTTGGATATACTCGACTCGACCAACCATTCTTGCAAATTCTGCTGAATGGTTCGTTGAGGATTGAGATTACCTATTATCTGATGAATCATAACTAGATTCACGGGAATTTCATCAATAGGTGCCAGTCATATTTCTACTGTTTGAAATAATTGCAAGTATCACTAACCTGAGTCAATACTAGCCAAACTAACGGATAGATATATTACTTTTTTTCCGAATGCTGAGGTATCTAACAGGCATATTCAGCAGAAATTAATTTTACTCATGATGATGTTTCGACCATTTATATTTATTGTTGAAAAGAAGTTGTTGGGGTGAGGTCTCTTATAGAAAAACCACGATTCCTCAGTTAACTAACGTTTCGGCAATATATCTCTCTATCTTCAGGGCTCTGAAATATAAAATTATGGACTTTTACAAAAGAAAAATTGCACAAAAAAACCATTTCCATAAAAGTAAAAAATAAAAATGTGTTAACGTTTATAGTAAAAATTATAATTTTTGGTTAAATTTTTTTGATTTGGGATAATGAATTTGAGTTGGTATCAAAAAAAATATATTGAAAAATTCTAATTTTGTGCAAGTTTTTATTTTTTCTTTTGTAAAATTTGTTTATTTTTGAAATTTTTGTAATCGTACATAATTTTTATTTGCCGAATTATATTACCGAAACGTGTCTATCTATCAGATAAATAGTCTATAAGAGACCCAACTCCAACAATTTCTTTTAAATATAATTTAAGTACTGCTACATATAATATACCGAGTGTCCGTGGTATATTTTCACACATTTTGTGTCCACATGACATTCTGAACACAACCATGTGTCACTTTTCACTTTTTGTAACCAAACTTTTTTTCATCCTGAAAATTTTTCAATCTAGAATCTCTAATTTCAGTCCTAAAATTTTGGAAAAAAATACAACTTTACTGTCAAAATGTACTAGCTATGTAAAATTAAATTACAAATTTTTTTCATATGTCAGCATGATGGTTCGTTGGGTGAGAAAAAAGGCGCATTTTACTTGTTGAGTTGATACCGCACACTAATTCGTGGCGGTCGTGCTAGTAGAGCGTTCGCCTCTCAAGCGTAGGGTCGTAGGTTCAATTCCCCATCATGATCATCGGTCTCATGCATGGCATCACACGTTAAAAGGTAAGGGCTGCACACAAATCTCTTGAAGTCTTCTGAGGATTGTGCAACCGGTTGACAGGAATAACAAATAAAAACTGGTATCAAACAAAATGTCTCAAATAAACAAAAAATTATTGACTGCGACAGAAACCAGAAAACAGATGTTTACACCTTGTTTTTGCAAAGACGGCAAATTAAAGTTTTTATTCAACAACAAAAGGTCCCCTCGGACACTTATCATTGAAAATAAGGCTTTATTGGCCTTTAAAGATTTTTAACATTGTATCACAAGTAGAGTTCCTATGTTTGTTTTTAAAATTGTAGGACAATAATTTGATGATTATTGATACACCCTTTACAATTATTATGTAAACCATTGGATAGCATTTTTTATAGGCTTTTCAATGATGTTTCACAAGTAGGGGTCTGCCATTTAAACTTTTTTAGTTGGGGTAGGTGGAGCCTATGGGGTTGATGGGGGCGAGTTCTTTTTTATGTCATTTTAGTTCCCCCTTCCTATCCTAGAAACAGTTTTGAGCATTTTTTGATATCATCTTTCGTTCGTGAGATGCCCATTGTAAGTTTTTAAATTGTCACACTGTATAACAATAACATGCACGTAATGAGATCTCATAACATGCACGTGCTTTTTGAGAGGAAAACTTATACTTCTTGGTTTAATTAAATTACAATCAAATTTAGATTTACGTAAGACTTTATTTGGTCTGTTTACACAAATTTAGTCAATTAAAAAACATAAAAACTTTTAGCAATAGCGAGATATGTTTAGGATTGAAAGAGTGATGCCCCTAAATGTAGACAGCACGTTATGAATTTCTTTAAAAATAGGACACGTTATCTTAAGAGCATGCTATGAAAATAAATGTCATGTCATTTATAATGTCAATTTCTTGAACAAAATATAATTGTATCCGAACAGTTTCTCAACTCTATCTACGAATCAATGGCGGTCCCGGGGGGGGGGGGGGGGGCAAGGGGGTTGTTATAGTCCAATCCTGCATATTTATATGTTTGTCAAATCTCACTATCACAGATGTCATGGTGTATATGTGGACTTACCTTTAGTGTTTTTGTTGTATGTCATTTGTCATTTGGTATGACAGTTGTTGTAATGTCGAATGTCGATGTATTTTGTGAAAGAAAAATAAAAAGGTAAAAGTAAAGTTCTGAACTGATTTTAACTAGCATCTTCAAAAGTACAACAGGGGTCATGACCCCCCCCCCAAAATCGTGAATATACAGGGTGTCCGGTAAACCTTGTACAGAATGGAAACTGGTGATAGACCAGATCATGACAGTTCAGAATATCGGATTTTTACCTTGGTAAAAATCTCACTGTTTTCGAGATAATGAGCATTTTTTTAATTTCTGGAAAATCAGTACCTCACCTTAGATTTTTTAATGCCATGTATACAAATTGGGACGAATTTAAATATCTTTGCTGCTGAAGATTACTGATGAGTGATGCTATCAGACGTACGAAACAGTTTTTTAGAAAACGATACAATTTTTCATTACTGTTTGAAAAAACATAACCAAGTGGAACTCGATATTCATTACAAAAAAATGCCCATTTTGTCTAGGCTTTACTATGGTATAAAACATACGATCATTATTTTTGAAAGGAGGAGAATTTCGATAATATTAGAGTTTGATGTTATTCTGAACTAAAATCAACTCCATTAGACTTTGTCAGTAATGTCTTTTATTTTTATCCTATCAAGATGAAATGATTAAATAATTATGAGTAATAACGAATCATCTGCTTAGAAGCATTCAATGAGATGTAATGAAGTAATTACTAATTCTACGTTTTTTTTAATCAACATACACTATAAACCACAATAACGATTATTCAACATCGCATTGTGCAATCGGATCTAGTTCTGCAAAAAGCGCTGCTGCAGCAGTAGCACTACCTCCACATTCACCATAAATGTTATGCATTTGCGCATATTCTCGGGGAGTATAACGTATGTACGGCATGACAAAGAAATAAATACCACTGAATGAAACAAGCGGAATAATTTCAAAAAACTACGATAGAAGTCACAAGTTGTTCAAACAAAAGTTTTTAATTTTCGACAAGGATTCATCTCTTAAAAAAGATTGCACTTATTTGGTTACACCCTGTATATCTGTCGGTCTCTGAAACTTCGTTGAAATCTGGACGTTGGACAATTGCGACATTTATCACAAGAATTCGTATTAATCGGTGCCATGTCGGATAATCAACATTTCATTTCGATAATTTTATTTACATTACATTATTTAGATGAAAAGTTAATTTTATTGACATACTATTTAATGGTACCAAGCAATCTTTTCTTTATTATTAATAATTATTTCCACATTTTATCTTGATAAAATCTAAATAAAACAATTTTTGAGCGTTAGTATAAAAGTTGATCAAATAAATGAATATTTTGGAACCTTTGGTGTAAATACAATTCAAGAAAAAATAAAATTCCCAAACACCAAAAATACGTCACAATCTTAAAATCTTAAAAGCTTACTTTTAGCTCCTGAAGATGCTAACTTTGTTGGCGAAACGAGTGTCGAGTGTGATTGTGACGTAGATTTGGTGTTGGGTAGTTTCCTTTTTTTCTTGAATAAAAGTTGATAGAAGCCTAGATTAAAACCACGCCTAATTCAATGGAAACCACTTCCAAAAAATAATTATGGTTTGTTTTATACCATGGTAGTCTGGACAAAATGAGCATTCATTTGAAATGGATGTCCACTTCCAATTGGTTATGTTTCTTTCAGATAATAATGTCAAACTTTTTTTAAAAAAATTGATGAAACTCAAATCTGTCATTTTACCCTCATTTCTTGAAAAAAATTTTCACTTTCTGAAAAACTGTTCTGTACGTCTAGAAGCATCACTCATCAGTAATCTTCAGCAGCAAAGATATTTGGATTTGTCCCAATTTGTATACATGGCACTCAAAAATCCAAGGTTAGGTGGCGATTTTCCAGAAATTCTTAAAATGCCCATTATTTCGAAAACGGTGATATTTTTACTGAGGTGAAATTCCGATATTCTGAACAGTCATTCATGACCTGGTCTATCACCAGTTTCAATATTGTACAAGGTTTACCGGACACCCTGTATATGGATTATAATTCATCGTCATTCATTGGACTTGTAATTGGTTCCATCAGAAAACTTAAAGCTCATAACGGCGACCCCCCCAAAATTTGAGGCTAGGACCGCCGTTGCTACGAATATGTCTGATAGTAGTGAAAGTAATGAAATTATGAGCACTCCACAAGTATTATAATAAAGTTTAAATGATTGCTATGTTTTTTATTTAATGGAAGTAAATTAATGGGCGTAGAAAAAGTATAGTACGTTACACGAGTTGTAAGCCCATCTCGAACTCATAAAATGTATGCACTCGCCGCTGCGCGGCTTCGTGCATAAACTTTTTAATTTCGTGCGTAATGGGTTACTTACAACTCTTGTTACGTAATATACTATTTTACACACCCAAGTAACAATTTCAGTGTTCTGATAGTCCTCAGAAAGTTCTGAAGATCATAACAATTACAGCATCGATAAAACTGTTTTGCTGTAACGACATCCATAAATCCTCCTTAAAGCTGCTATAAATCTACGAGGGCCCACTCCTATGAAGGTTCTCAGGGCTATTTTGAAATGCTAGCATAAAACCTGTTTGCCTTATTCGCAGGATTCCTAATAATCTCCTGAGGATCATTATAAAACCAAATCATGGGATTGTTATGAACCTGTATGTCATCAAAAAAACTATTTGGCATTAAAATATCTTTTTTTGAATGAAATTGGGTTAGAAAATATTCCATATATAACTACAGCCAAAACGGACTCAAATTAATCTAATTCTTCAGTTGCGAAAAATAGGGCGACTATTTTACAAGCAAAAATATAATTATGGCGTCCTGGCAGTGATATATGAAGAATATTCAACAACGTAAAATGTCGAATATCATCTGCGAATGAAAGTTTTTTGACAAAATGACATCAGTTAGGTGGTAAATCTGCAATGCGCCCCAATAACAACGCGAAATTAAGAAGGTAAACAAAATACCACATAAAATTAAAAACTTATTTTGACTTATAACTTTCCCGGAATGATTTGTACTATATCTAAATACAAATGAATACCAATAATTGTGTATTTCCTTTCCGTCATACACACCAAATTGCAAGAAACATGAATTGAAATTAGGCTCTCTCTAGTTGTTCCCTCTGGTTGTAATAAAATATGGCTACCCTACCTTCATTCTATTTAGCTGCACATATTGCCGTCATAAAGTCGTTTCTCCTCAAAATAAACCATTTTAGAATCATTCTATCTTTAAAAAGTACGTTTGGTATTATTTAATCTAATTTCCAAAATATTTCAACTGTCAATTGTCAATCCCGCCTCACATTCGTCTCTTCGTGATCGACGTGGTCAGTATACTCAGTGTCTATACTCCCGTGGTGGTGTCTAAGTTTTGTGAAATGTTTAATTACTATTTATTATTTCCAGTTATCTTTACCCAATGTGATTTATTTATTACCGGTTAGGGGGAGCTACTAGCATTTAAGTAGAAATAGTTCTATGCTTTGATTTTATAGCGGTTCTCGAGAGTACATCTCAAAACCTTCATAAAACCTCATCATTAGTTTTATTACAGAACCATTGCATGGACTTGAGGAGTGCTATAAAACCACCACAAAACTAAGTTTCGATGTGGATTATTTAAATACCAAAAAGATTTATCGTGTATGTGTATAAGCTATTGTAAAACCATCATAAAAACAAATATACTTAAATGCGGAATGGTTTTATCTTATAGCCTTCAGGAGTGATTTGAAACTGATTCATAAATATGTTTGCTCTGGTAGCGTATTAGGAATAATATATGACCTGCATAAATCAAATTGGGCATTACCTAACCTTCATAAAGCTTTCATAAAACTAGGATAAATCCTACGAAAGCGTATAAGGGCCACTGAGTTTTTTTTTAATTTTTCCGACTTTAAACTCGGAATTTCCGACTTCGAAGTCGGAATTTTGTTTTTCCGACTTTAAACTCGGAAATTCCGACTTCAAAGTCGGAAATTCCGACTTTAAAGTCGGAATTTTGCTTTTCCGACTTTAAAGTCGGAAATTCTGACTTCTAAGTCGGAAATTCCGACTTTGAAGTCGGAATTTTGTTTTTCTGACTTTCAAGTCGAAAATTCTGACTTCAAAGTCGGAATTTTGTTTTTCCGACTTTAAACTCGGAAATTCTGTCTTCAAACTCGGAAATTTTTATATCGCAGGTATAATAGCAACCTGGACATGTACCCACCTACCAGGAATGGCTTTGTGTTGATCACTAGAGACATAATGTCATCTCTAAGAATCTTAGTAGTTGATGAAATCAATTCAGACAGATTTTGGTTTCCCATTTTTGCATACAAGCCTCGAATAGGGTTGAATAGACATCGATGTTGAGTAAAATGGAGGGAAATTTACGAGTGGCTCCTGGTGAGAACATATGGGAAATTCGATTTTCTAGAACAGAAATAAATGGAGGATGTTGCCCATATTTTCACGCCAGCCATTATATTTTTCAGACTAGTGACGATGTAAGTTTTCATAGTATCGGTGAGCTTGTGTGGGAAAATCTGTCAAAATCTTCATTTTTTCTCACAAGATTACTCCCTCATTTTGATCCTTTAGCCACCTGCAACACTAAAGCCTTTGGTATTCCGAAGCCATGTTCTATTAATTAATAATTAGGTGAACACGGCTCGCGTGAAAATATGGGCAACATATTCCTTTTATTTCTGTTCTGGAAAATCAAATTTTCCATATATTCTCCCCAGGAGCCACTCCTAAATTTCCCTCCAATTTACTCATTTTTTATGTACTTTTCAACCCTATTCGAGGCTTGTATGCGAAAATGGGGCACCCAAATCTGTCACAATCTGACGGTCTATAATTTCCTCATCATTTTAAAAGAATTGATCACAAATAAACTGATGAAAAAATTAGTTTGTTGCCGTTCTGAAGAAAAACATTGTCCTGTACATTACCTGGATCCATATGACATCAAAATTTGAATTATATCAAACGTTCGATAAGACCAAAGGAAGTGTAACTCCGAGAGGAGTGACAGCTAGCCGTTTCATACATTTTGGGCTTTATTACAAGTCGAATAAAAATTAAATTCTTTCATTTCTCTACTCTACTATAATTCAACAAAATATTTTCGAATAAATATCATTTGAATTGTTGTGACTCATACCAAATACCCAAGCAATACCTCCTTTAAAAATTTCGTGAAACAAATTTTAGTTATGATATTATATTAGTAAATTTTGATGAGGTTATTTTATTTCCGACTGTAACTGTCGAAAAATACTTGAAAAATAAGACAATAGTTATTTACGTGTCGTGACGTGGGATATAGACATTATTAACGCACGCATGTGAGGATTGTACGACGAAGCCGTAGGCTGAGTCGTGTAATCACATGAATGCGTTAATTATGTAGTATCCCACGCATTGCGTACAAAATTTTATCTACAACTGTCAACGTTTTCATAAGTATCTTTAAATATATCTCATGGATATTCCACTTCGACGTACCTACTCATGACAGTTTTGTGATCATTTTTGTAACCGTAGCAACGGTAGGTATAAACAAAGCCGTTTATAGATGTTAAATTGAATTGTCAGATCGATATCCAGAACCATCATTAAGTTTCTTGAGTGAAAATGTCTTCAAGTGAAGATGATCTACCATCCGATATTAAAAATGCGGCGACAAGTGTTATTTCAAATCTCGTGCCCGAGAAATCTCCAGAAAAATACCGTTTAGTGTACGATAGGTATGAAATATGGTGCAGAGAAAGGAAGGTTGTTAACTTGACGGATGAAAAGGGATTGCTAGTTTACTTCAATGAACTAAACAAATTACAGAAGCCTTCATCAAGTTTTCACGTAATTCTTGAGAGAAAAATAAAGTTTTCTATTTGAATTTTCTTTGTATTCATTCAATAAACGATTTATTTTGGTTAAAATTTATTTCTTATCTCATTACCGCACTAGTGCAGTAATAGATTCAAAAAAGCACTAGTGTGGTAATAAACGTCATTATGACATTCAAAAAAGTGTCAAATCATAATCATTACTTGACAGTTGTAGATAAAAGGTTTAAAGTGATTATTCACCCATCACCAAATCCGAAATGACTGTAGGTAAATAACATAACAGAAATGTCTTAAAGGTAGTCGAGATATATTCGGCCATATGGCAGACAAGATTTAGCAACTACATCCAGTTATATTTTTGGAATGGAACCGACGATCAGATGCACCAATGAAATAAAAGAAAGTAGCAATTTTTACTAGGTATATTAATTGAAAAGTATCCAGATCATTCCAAAATTAGTGGTTTCAGTAAAGAAACACACAATAACACATATAATATGTACTTTCATCTCAATTGAAATCACCAAATGAGTATAAAATAAAGTTACTCTCTGAAGAAGTCCATTTCAGCAAGTGTAGTGGTGACACGAATCATCGGACCATGTACTAGTTACCAAATTCAAATACTTTCATCATCGGACCATGTAGGGGTACTAGTTACCAAATTCAAATATCATCTCTTTGAATCACCATGCTTGGGCATTGGACAGAGTATCAATATTTGATTTCAAGTTTTCCACAATTTTTCACATGTATATGAAAAAAAGACGTTTTTTCTACTAAACTTGTAGAAGTCTGAAGATGGATTCTTGCTGAATCCAAAACTTGTAACCCCTACTACTTTGAAATTTGTTTATAATTAGTTGTGGAGATGATTGTGGTATACTTCTTCCCGATCCATAAAAATAGGTGTTCCCAAAATTCTGAATGACATACTTAGCTGAATTGATTTTATTTACTACAAAGATTCTTAAAGATGATATCGTTTTCATTAAAAAAAAATTATATTCAACAAGCTTTGTCCAACACACTGACAACAAAAACATGTTCTTTAAAAAATAATAGACAATAGTGATCAGCACAAAGCCATTCCTGGCAGGTACAAGTCCAGGATACACGCAAGATTTGCAATTATACCCGCGATACAAGAATTTCCGAGTTTGAAGTCAGAATTTCCGAGTTTGAAGTCGGAAAAACAAAATTCTGACTTTAAAGTCGAAATTTCCGACTTCAAAGTCGGAATTTCCGAGTTTAAAGTCGGAAGAACGAAATTCCGACTTTGAAGTAGGAATTTCAGACTTTAAAGTCGGAATTTCCGAGTTTAAAGTCGGAATAACAAAATTCTGACTTCAAAGTCGGAAATTCCGAGTTTGAAGTCGGAAAAATCAAAAATAAAACTCAGTGGCCCTTATACGCTTTCGTAATACCCAAGTAAAATTTAAATTGTTACTTCGGACTGTTCATACATTTATGCATTTGCATGAAAAATACAATATTTTGCGTCAAATATAACTCGGAAGTCTTTATTTGATAATACCACGACAATTCATATCATTAAACATTCAAATTAATGATATAATTGCTACAATTTGGCAATATAATAACTGTCGAAGAAAAAACTTTGTATAAAACTCTTTCGTAAAGGGGTCCTACTTTACGAACTTGTATCATAAATAGCTATTTTAGGATCACTTCATCCCAAATTATTAATATATGTTTCGACTGAATAACGAAAGAAACATTCCTGGATTCCGCGGCACTGAATTTCCTGATACTTTCACCTTGCATGAAAGCGGCATATTTTTATTCGCGAAGCTCACGTCGTGGACGAATTTCTTATAGTGTCAATTAAAACGGGTTCAGCATATCATATTTTTTCATGATTGCAAAGCATTTCAGTTGCGGAAAAACGAAAAATTTTGCTTAAGAGTACAATTTTCCTGAAAATTCACTTTTCTGACGAAAAAAAAATATCGTACTTACTTTTTGTCAGACACAATTTCTCCAGATATGCTTTGCAATCATGACAAAATATGTGCTGAAAAGAAAAAAAATTATATTGTTCATGGCTTGTAGCTGGAAGACATTGACAAATATAAGGTTTTTCGATTTCATGATTTTACAAAGAAAAACAACAATTTTCAATCATGCTTTATTCTGAAAGTTTAATCACAATTTCATATTCGTCAACATTCCTACTGAACAGTACTTCTGCCGTACCTTCCTCCATCCTGTAGAGGTATAGGAACAACATATTGATCAATGTGGCCCAAAATTTGTGGACTGTAGCGTGCGGCCTCAATTGCACTGGCTACAAGTTCTGGAGGACAGGTGCAAAAGTGTGTTCCATGAATTTGATACACGCCGTGGATGAAGAATGGCGAATAGGGAGAATAATTGGGGGAACCTCGCTGAACGACACCAGGAGCTGGGCAGGAACAACACCCATAGTTGATGTGGAATATGATGCCAATGTTAGTATAGTACTGGAATAAACTAGCGAATCCAGCTTTCCCCTCATGATGGAATCCAAATATGACATCGGCAGCTTTGTCTATGACATGTGCTGCTCCATTTGCTAATCCTACAGCACCTCCTACCACACCTTCTGCCAAGCCTGCAGCTCCTCCTACGACTGCATGTGCGACATCCTCTAATGGATTTCTGAAACCTCCAGGAGTGGCGCAGGCAACTCCCAACACAACTACGAAAGCAAGCTGCAAAAACGGTATAATGTTAATGCAATGGTTTTAACTCAATCCAAGATAAAAAAAATAAATATAATCGAAATAACGAACTCATATTCATCTGTGATTACAAGAAATTTTTTTTTCTAATTTTGACATATAAAGTTATACTTTTTAAAACTGACGTGAATGTCATATCATCCAGCTTTTCATCACCAGTTAGGAAATGTTTTACTTTTCCTAACTGGTTAGAAACAGTTCATTACACCATCAATTATGAAAAGTAATCAATTATCAAAAATAAAAGTGAAGTGAATTTAATTAAAAACAGAATACAAGCTTGTGAGAATATTTTGTATCTCAATTATAAACTTTGACATTGCAGTATGTGCAGTTTGTTAGGTTACCTTTAATAATAAATTATCTCCGTCTTTGGAATTCAATAAATAACGTTTGTCAAGTTTGATATTGGAGTTACAGATAAATGAAATTGAATGAAAATTAAAATGAAATGATGAAATGAAAATACAATTTATTGAAATATAAAGGAACACGCACACAACTCATCTATACTAGCACAACTCGATTGTATTACCAGATTCGGTGTTAGAGGGTGCCGAATCATTAATTTTGTGATTTTTGGAAAAATTCAGGGAATAAAAAAATATAATTTTCCAAAAATTCACGAGAGAGAATTTTGTTTACATAATACAGAATACAAAAACGCCTCTGTTTTTCTACAGCGTTGTCAACAATACAGTGTGGTCCACTAAGTGTGCAACAAATGGGAAACTTGTTTATTATCGATTTCTCAGAAAATTTTATTCCTGACAAAAGTTGGTGCATGTTCCAAAACTATACCAAATGTACCTAAAATGGCTTTATGACAAACACAGGATAGGCCAAAAAATATAAAGTTCGTTCAAGAGTAAAGTACCCTTATTTAAAAAAATATAGATATATGTTGAAGAGAAAAGTTGCTTAGAATTAAAAGTTATGTTCAGATACGGAGTCATGGCCTGCTATTCAAATTTTTTTTTTCGTTTGGAAAATATTGAATTACCCCCGTATGATACATATTTTTACTATTTTCATTTAATATGTATGTGAAGTAGCCACAATCAAATCAGTTTGGAGTATTTTTTATCAAATTAAAGTATATTTGTAAAATTTACTTGGTTTTGTATTTTTTTAGGTGACCGTCAACTTCATGTTTGTTGCAACGATATTTAACAGAATAAAACAAATACTCTTTTTAACGAGGCAAATACTTTACTAAGTAATTGTTCACATGAATATACTGTCAGTAAAAGTATAAAATTTCTGTTCTTCTGGCAACAATGCCTCAACTAGAACAGATAAAAAAAAACACTCCAAAATCTATCGCGGATAGCCATGAACAAAAAACAAATACGCCCGAAAACAATACTGTAGTTTGATAGTGTGGCGTCTTGAAACTTGCCTGTCAAACGTTTTCATATTTGTCCTTAATTAAAAATGCCTCGCCCAGTAGTATTAACGTTATCTGAAAAGGCAGAATTAGTTTTAATCTGTGGTGATGGTTATAAAACAATGCGCGAAGCTGCAAATATTTTCAACAAGCGGCATCCAGACAAACAAATTTGCTATTCAAGTGTAAGTAGAATTTCAAAGAATTTCAAACAGACCGGCTCACTAGAATATAAACATAATACGGGAGCGTACGAAACCTGTATGCACAGAAGAAAACCAGCTTGACGTATAGAGCGGAGGCTGTTGTATACCCCCCCTCCCCAACCCCGTGGGAATTTTTACACATAAATTTTTTTGTTTGTATTGACATGTACTTTAAGATTTTAGGTGTTTGCCACTTGCGAATTACAGCATAAACCGGAAAAATAAATAATAATAATTTTAAATACAAAAGTATTCTCCCACAACTGCATTATCTCTGCCCAACAATCAAGGTATGGATTTAAGTCTACTTCCTCCATGCAAAACATCATTAGAAAACCACATAAAACGTGTCAACTACCAATGTTACTTATGGAATAACGCACATGTAGCTATACCCTCCACACCAACTCCAGTGGGACATGGGTGGAAATTGGAAAATGGTGAACTCAAATTCGATTGGATTAAAGGAGATCCGTTGCTACTCGAACTGCTTGACGTTCCAGAATCCTTCGAGCCAGACGAATTTGAAGATGAAGATGAACCAGAAGTACAAAACTTAGACGACATAATATACGAGGATGAAGAAAATGACAGTTGAATATAAAAGATATTATAAAATCATATGCTGCTGAGATTTTTTAATTTGTTAGACCTTAAATGAACACCAAATAAGTTCATAAAAAAACATGGTAACTAATGTACCTACCCTTTTGTAAAATTAAACTTAAACAAAACAAATTATTTTTTAATTCTTCAGTTTTTCTTTATTTTCCGGAATATGCTGTAATTTAAGAGAGGCAAACAATTCAATTCTCCATCCGGTAGGTACTACTAACAAAAGAAAGTATAAGTCATAAATTCCCACGGGGGGGAGGATTTTATATTGGTGGCTTTTGGTCTAGTACTTCAAGCAGTAGTAGAAAATCCTAGAAGGTCCACCCAAGAAATTAGTGATTATACCGGCATGAATAAAACCTTTGTGAAGCGTATTCTCAAGAAACATAAGTACCATGATTACAAACCTACATTCATTTGTACATTGCAAGAAAGATACTATGATTTGAGATATGATTTTTCCATGTGGATTCAGGGTGAAATAGAAGAACATAGAGATTTTCATCTATGTATTCTGTTTGGAGATAAATCGACTTTTACAATAAATGGGGATCTATCATCACAAAATTGCAGATGGTGGTTAGATGTCAACCCAAATTTTATTATTGACAACAAAAATCAATACTATCAAAAAACAAACGTTTGGTGTGGTATATTAAATGATAGATTACTAGGTCCGTTTTTTTTTCGAGAGAATTTGAATGGTGACAGGTACTTGAACTTTTTGGAAATTGAATTGAGTTTCTGGATGATATGGTATTAGAAGAACGGCAAAAAGTATGGTTCCAACATGACGGATGTCCTGCCCATTCTACTAGAAATGATGTTTCTCAGTGGCTGAATAGGACATTTCGTAATAAATGGTTAGGACGAAATATCGATCCTCGATGGCCTCCTCGTTCTCCAGACCTTACACCACTGGATTAATTCTTATGGGGATAATTAAAACAAAAAGTCTACAGAGATCGCCCCTTTAATAATGTTGCTGAGCTTGAAACTTCAATACGAGTTCATTGCAGAAATATTCCCGCTAATATGTTGCGATCTACAGTAAACGAATTTTATGAGCGAACAATTAGATGCATCGAAAGAGATGGTGGACATAAAGAGACGCTTCGATAATTTTTATTGTTAGCACCTGTTCAGTTACCTACTGTAATGGTGGATTTATGCAGCGGTCATAAGTTTTAAGTCATAAGGAAGAATATTTGTCTGTGATTGGTTGGAATTAACGGACCAACCAATCATTGACGAATGTTCTAAGCAAGATGATATAATGAAATGATCAATAATGAAAGTGTTGCTGCACAGAGAGAAAAGACTGCAGCAGGTTCATGCACAACGTTGTGTAAGACACAGTTGTGTAGATATTTTACACAATTGTCCATTTTTTCATCACACGCGTTTTGTGAAATTCAATAAATATTTGTGCAAGTCAATTTGTCCACATTGCCTAATAATACACAAAAATATGCACATCTACCATAACACAATTTATATGGAAAACATCAACAACGCATTAAACTCATCTTACACCCGTTGTGCACTTTCTATTTGACATGCACAAATTGTATACTGTTTCAACACAATTGTGTAATTTGCCACAACTTGACCAATGCGTCGTCTCACCCAACAAAATACGCATGCGCGGCACTCCAAATGTCCAGTCCATCATTGTTTGATTGTTTTATACTGAAGGGCGAAGCTGATGGTTAAGTGTACCTACTTATTATTTATCATTTGCTCATGTGTATGTGGTTTTGTTTCAAATGTTTCAAGTGTTTGAATATTTGCAAACTGATACCAATATTTGAAGGTTAGTATTGCTATTATTTTTTGTTATAACATGAAACCTACAAACTGACTCATTTTCATCATTTTTAACGGTTTGAAAGGTGCATCCTCATATCTACTTCCTACTTGAATAAATATAGTTTGATACGAAGATTACTTTAAACTTTATTATTATTCAACGTGTTCCAAAATAACAAAATGTATGGTTCATTTATGTTCTGTTTGGTATTTTGTGTTTCTGTTATTTTATTTGTAATTAGAGTTTATCGTTCAGTTATTTTTGTTATTAGTTCTTTGTGATGAATTAAACATTATTTGAATTACATTTTATTTTATTTCAACCTTGTGGAAAATAAAGCTTATAATTTCTGAACAGAATAAGATATGAAGAAGCGAGCAGGTTGAAACTGATGCTTATTCTTATCTTATTCCGATTGGATGTTAGGTGCCTCAAGTGTATCCTTTCTAAAAATTATAAATGGTACCCATAAAAATTGGCCTTGCTTTGTACACAAATATGTACAATATACCTACACAATTGATGTATACAAATTTGTGACATTTTTTGCATCTTATATTTAAAATATTTACACAATTTGTACAAACTAGGTACACAAATTGTTGCCATTTATTACAATTTATGCATAAACCGTACACAAGTTGTTGACATTTGTAGCACAACATACCGATTAATTTTGTATATTTTGTGTATAAAATTTGAACAAAACTATTCAGAATAATACAACACCGAAGTGTATCGTTTATACACAATATCTCTAGTACAATATTATAAAAGAAAAATGAACAAATTGGTGCTGTCAACTTTTTATTTAGAAACAAATTGTGCTGAAATTGTTCACAATTGTGTAGAAAATATACATTTATTTCTCTCTATGTGAGTAGAAAAGTTGCTAAGCATAAAACTGGTACTCTTTTCAAATAAAAATACTAAACAAATGCGGAAAGTTATACTTTCCCGCAAGCTACTGCCGATGTGACGTGCGGAAAAGATACGTTTCAATAATATTAAGTAATAACTATATATAAACGAATGCACATGAATTGACGTTAAGGATAAATGTTTAAACTTTCACTATAATAATAATGGAATCGCACTTTCCGATTTGTAAAGTCGGAATTATACTAATTCCAAGTTGTGAAGTCGGAATTATAATAATTCCGAGTTGTAAAGTCGGAATTATACTAATTCCGAGTTGTGAAGACGGAATTATAATAATTTCGAGTTGTAAAGTCGGAATTATACTAATTCCGAGTAGCAAAGTCGGAATTAGGCTAATTCCGAGTTGTGAAGTCAGAATTATACTAATTCCGATTTGTTAAGTCGGAATTAGGCTAATTCCGAGATTTGAAGTCGGAATTATATATGTTTTATTTTATGTGGCCCCTCTACGGTTTCGTAGTATACAGAATTTGGATAAGATGATTTTGTTTAAATTGGTGCATTTAGAAAGACTTGCCCTCAAATTGTTTATAACGCGATTGTGCAAAAACTACACATCGGACAGAAATCATCTTGCGCATAGTTGAACTTCATTTTTTTATCTATCAGTTTTCTCAATATCGATTTTCCAGCTTGAGAGTTATAAAAATTATTAATTTTGAATTGAATTCTCCTTTAATTCAGGTGGGTAAACGCAGTGCATTCAGTTCAAATATATAGTCGACGGAAATATACTCAATATCATCAGAACATCAGATTTATTTCTTTGAGTGACTCATATTTTATAGCTTGCTGAATCTGAGCCTTCAGATATTACGACGTAGTCAGGTTAACAGGAGATAACTTCAGCTCTCTGTTGAGGACGAAGTCATGATTGAATATTTGAGAATAGTATATTCTGTAACAAGGTTAGAATGAAAATTCGATGCGAGTGGACAGTTCCGAGCGCGAGCCGACGGCGAGCGTGAGGAACCACGAGCATCACGAATTTTCATTCTAACCGAGTAGCAGACTATACTTTCTCCACGATCAAAGATAGGAAACGTGACAGCAATAATTTTGACACTTACTCAAATTTTGCCACTACGATGACAATCAACTGCGTCAAGGCTAATGTTATTATTGATAACCAGTGTGAGAATATTATTCTATCACAAGAGAGATAATGTAAATACATTTAAATTGCATGGGAGCAGAGGTGTTGCAGAATATTTCTTCAATCTCAAGAGAGAGATTTCCAGCATTCTGTAATCAAATTTGATTTCAGAATTGGCAAATTTAGTGGTGATCGTGGAGAAAAGAAATTACTTATTCAAATTGAATAGAGCCGTCCTTGTGTGAAACACTATGTATTTTCCTTTGCAATTTGTTTTGAGAGATCAACTTCCATTCTGGTCGATCATCAATAATAATTAATTTAATCAACTCATAGACTCGAAAGCGAATTCTTTCACCTACCAATTGATTATATTGAACCCTTTAGAAAATCTTTTTTTTGTTTTATAGAAGGATCATTTACGATCTTAGTAACGCTCAGTTGAACAACAATTGACTATCGATTACAAATAATATGTAAATGTTTTTCATTTATCTGAATTCACTTCAAACTAATAATATTTGTGATTTGGAGTGATCACGTGTATATACGAGGATGTATTGATATCTAGTTAGCCTAGACCAGTTCCCTGCATAACCAAAATATTTCGTTACCATAGCAACGAAGAATAACTTATTAGAAGTGTCAGTGTAAGTTTGACGTCAAGGTAAACCAATAAATTACGTTACGCAATAAATTAAAAGAAAAAATATGTCCACCGAAATTGTGAAAATTGAATAATTGGAGTATCGAGCCATCATCAAGCACCTGTATCTAAAAGGGTTAAGAGGTAAGCAGATTTACGAAGATATGCTTAATACCCTTGGTGATCAATTTCCTTCGTATGCGACCGTGAAAAATTGGACTGCAAGCTTCAAAAGAGGTAAATTTTCCATTGAAGATGATGACCGATCGGGAAGGCCAGTTTCTGTCAGTCCCCAAAATTATCGATGCAGCTTCATTATATTTTGGTTGATCAACAAACCATTCTGACTGATCCTCAATCACAAACTCAATCATCTTATAACCTCGTAGGCGAATTCATTCACTGCAGAATTGAGTATATTGTTGACAACCATATGTAGAACAACAGAAGTTGTTGTATTCTGTATTATGGAAAAATATTTCCCATCTATTTTAGGAGTGCTCAGTAGCACACAATATTGAATATAAATGAGATATTGATATTTTTTTTACATCTGAATTTTTCAAATAAATCAACAAAATTCATGATTTGGCACCATCTAGCGCTGAATCTAGTCATACGATAGAGTTGGGGCAATGGAGACCTTTACTCAAGATGGCTCCAGCCACAACATATGAAAAATTTAGCCATTTTCACCAAAACACTCATTATATTATATTTTCACCCCATCATTTCAGTCGAATTTTCAAAATGAATTATCAAGAAAAGTTTTTACCATATTATTATGATGTCAAGTATGTTTTCTTGATTCAACAGTTTTTTTGCTCATCTCAGACTGTAGAAGTTTATATTCGTAAAAAGACCATGTCAAAAAACCATTGTCATCTACAAAATTCAACTCCAAATCAATATTGGAAAAACGAGAAAAACACCAAGAAGTCATTCAAAGATTTAAAAGTCTATGTAAGAATTTTGCAGGAAGGATAGATAACAAAAGTTTTTTGATCACGACTCCTAGGAATAAAAACAAATTTGTGTACTGTGTTGAGTGATCACAATTTTGTACAACTTTTGGGAATTTTGGGAATTTGTGGGTATTATACCGGGTGTCTTCGGAAAGTGGCTCGCCAAAATATGCTCTATTTCATAAAACATCCAACGTAGTATTTTGAGATTTTTAACGGAATTTTGTTCAAATCTATTAGTGTGGGGTATCAAATTGATCGTTATAAAATGGTGTCTTTTCCTAGCCCAACGAGCCACCATGTTTCCATTTCAAAAACATTTGTAATTTCAATTTTGAAATTAAATTTTATAAAGCACATACATTTTGACCGAAAACAGTGAAGTTGTATGTTAAATTTAAAAAAATTGTCACAAAAAGTGACAAATTATGCATGGTTATTTTCAGAATGTAATTTGGAAACAAAAGAGAAGAAAATATACAGGGTGTCCCATTTAAAAATCGATAGTTTATGTCACTTCCGGTGAAACCGGAAGTTCCGTGAACTTGAATTACTTTTAAATAAACGCAGTTTTATGACTTATGAGGGTTCTCTAAATTTAATTCCATCAACTTCAAATACAAAAAAGTTATATGGGCAAGCCACCTTCCGCGGACAGCCGGTATATAGTTAGAAACAGCTATTCCTATTGAACCCAGAGAAATGAATTATAATGATATGGGTCAAAATTCCGAAACTATGATATTTGATGTGCGTCTTTTAGAAAAATCGGCAACTTTTAGACAAGAGTAAATGAGGTATACTACTCAGACATACATTCCCGATTCACCCATTCAGAAACTTTTGACAAATTTCGACTATAAATATTTTATTTGTTCAAGCATAGTGATAAAAAAATTATTCCTCTGTATTAAAGCTATAGTATGAAGAAGCGTTTACTGTCGAGACACTAGTAACTTTCATAGAAGTCAATAACTAATAAAGCACTTGAATACAGTATTATAATAAGGTAATGCACAAAATTCATAAAACGTACTACGATCACTTTTGAAAAAATGCAAAAACACATCAAACTGTTTTTTTTATTCCGCATCTTTTGACATAAGTTCCAAAAATAACACGTCAAAGTTGGTTTAATGGACTGTTTAGTTAATTGAAAAGTTATTATGACACTTACGTTTATTTCGTTTTTTATTAATTTTCTCTTTTTTTTTCTTATGTGAGCCCTACTACAACTATTTTTCCCTTGTGTAAAAACACAAGCACTATCACATAATGTAATAAAAATCTTAGCTTCCCATTAAAAAAATTTGTTGATGACGTCATAACTTTGACAACTTTGACGTGTTATTTTTGTAACTTATGTCAAAAGATGCGGAATAAAAAAAACAGTTTGACTTGTTTTTGCATTTTTTTCAAAAGTGATCGTTGTACGTTTTATGAATTTTGTGCATTACTTTATCATAACCCTATATAAAGCAAATAAACTTTGGAAATTATTTCACTCTTTCTTTTTTAGATTTTTAGTAACTTAAGTGCGAATCAATGTCTCTATAGCTTTTAACGTCATTCCTCTGCCACAATTTCAAAATTCACTAATAGTGCATTAGATGACGCATTTTCAGTTGTGGCTGTTAGAGAAGGCAAGTTGAAGTTTCATGAGTTGAAAAATATGGTTGTTGATAAAAGGAATTGTCGTGGTTGTTTGTTACTGGTGGATTTAGAAGGATATCGTGGTGAGTCACACTCAAAAATATCATTACTCCTATAGTTATTTCAGGAACATTAATTATACAGTTTCCGTTCAAACATTATAGAGATTTTCATATTATTCTCGTGTATTTTCTTATGCAAAATGTGAGATTATGGAATTAGGGAGTGGTGAATAATTTCACGGAAACATTGAGAATCGTCATTTCTCTGGCGTCATTCTTCTGGCTACTTGTCAGACAGAGAAATGATGTTACTATGACCTAGGTCTTTTTTGTAGTAAATATTAAGAAATGTTAAAGCTCAGAAAGACAGTTTAACAAATCATGTTGCAACTGTAATTACCATACTGCTCTATTTTTGGCTTATTGGACTATAGTTCAAATATATTGGCAGTAGTAATTTCAACTTTGTCATCATAACTTGAAACTATTGATTAGATCCAAATTTTCAACCGCTGATGCCAATGAAAGTGATAGTTCCTTTGAAATTGGTGAATTCAGTTGGCAGTTTTACATTCTAACAATTTGTTTTTTCAGGAACAACAGTTTTTAAAAATTCACTGATTCAGATAGAAGGTTCTGTATGTGATTCCTATAACTCAATAATAAACAATTATAACTAATATAAAATTCAGCCGCCACGGTAATCCAAATTTTTTTGATATTTCATGATACGAATAACATGTTTACAAAATTTTGACTCATATATACGTGAAATACAAAAACTATCTTACACATTGCTTTCACAGAAACTGATATACTTTTATATTCAAATATTATTCAAATGAATTTGATGGGTGGAAATAAAAGTAATGTATAAATAATAAATCAAAACTTACCAAAGTCTTCATCGTCTTGGTCAACTCTTCACGTTTCTGACTACAAAAGGTAAGTAATATGATTTCCTCATTATTTGTGTCATATTATATACCCAACAATCCTAATGGTGTCTCGTTATAGTCTACTTACACTTATTAGAAATGAATTAAAATATCATCAGATTATTTTTGGTTGATAGTTTTAGGAGACATTTTGATCTTCACTAGTATAACAATTTAATTACAGACGTGTAACAAATAGATAGGAAAATTTTCGAATAAAAAAGCAGCTAGCTGCAATTTTTCAACCGAAGAGATATATTTTGTTTATCTGCTTTACATAAAGGAACACCGAGGGATATGCCACTTTTCCACATTTGTACTGGTGTAATTATTGTACTTTCAGTACATTGTGTACAGGGTATACCACGATGAGCTGAGTAAAAACCACGTGTTCGAAATACTTTTTCCGGGCGTCCAGGACCGGTTTCACTCCAGCAATATTCCTCAACTTCCTTATTATGGACTACCATCATCATAATCTAGGAAAGTTTTCAGGATAGGGTGCGGAAAAACACCACATCTTCAAAGTAGTTTTTCCGGGCGTCCCGGGCCGGTTTCACTCTAGCGATATTCCTCAACTTCGTTTGTATGGACTATGCCATCATCATAATCAAGGAAAGTTTTCAGGATAGGGTGCGGAAAAGATCCACATGTTCAAAATAATGTTTCCGGGCGTCCAGGACCGTTTTCACTATAGCAATATTCCTCAACTTCCTTATTACGGACTCTGCCATCATCACTATCTAGGAAGTTTTCAGGATAGGGTGCGGAAAAAAACCGCATGTTCAAAATAGTTTTTCCGGCGTCCCGGGCCGGTTTCACTATAGCAATATTCCTCAACTTCCTCATTATGGACTCTGCCATCATCATAATATAGAAAAGTTCTCAGGATAGGGTCGGAAAAATACCACATGTTCAAATTAACTTTTCCGGGCGTCCAGGGCCGGTTTCACTCCAACAATATTCCTCAACACTCTTATTATGAACTCTGCCATCATCATAAACTAGGAAAGTTCTCTGGATAGGTTGCGGAAAAATACCACATGTTCAAAATAATTTTTCCGGGCGTCCAGGACCGTTTTCACTCCAGCAATATTCCTCAACTTGCTTATTATGGACTCTGCCATCATCATAATCTAGGAAAGTTTTCAGGATACGGTGCGGAAAAAAACCACATTTTCAAAATAGTTTTTCCGGGCGTCCAGGACCGGTTTCACTCCAGCAATATTCCTCAACTTCCTTATTATGGACTGCCATCATCACAATCTAGGAAGTTTTCAGGATAGGGTGCGGAAAAGATCCACATGTTCAAAATAATGTTTCCGGGCGTCCCGGGCCAGTTTCACTATAGCAATATTCCTCAACTTCCTCATTATGGACTCTGCCATCATCATAATATAGAAAAGTTCTCAGGATAGGGTCGGAAAAGTACCACATGTTCAAATTAACTTTTTCGGGCGTCCAGGGCCGGTTTCACTCCAAAAATATTCCTCAACACTCTTATTATGAACTCTGCCATCATCATAAACTAGGAAAGTTCTCTGGATAGGTTGCGGAAAAATACCACATGTTCTAAATAATTTTTCCGGGCGTCCAGGACCGTTTTCACTCCAGCAATATTCCTCAACTTGCTTATTATGGACTCTGCCATCATCATAATCTAGGAAAGTTTTCAGGATACGGTGCGGAAAAAAAACACATTTTCAAAATACTTTTTCCGGGCGTCCAGGACCGGTATCACTCCAGCAATATTCCTCAACTTCCTTATTATGGACTCTGCCATCATCATAATCTAGGAAAGTTTTCAGGATAGGGTGCGGAAGAAAACCCTATGTTCAAAATACTTTTTCCGGGCGTCCAGGACCGGTTTCACTCCAGCAATATTCCTCAACTTCCTTTGTATGGACTCTGCCATCATCATAATCAAGGAAAGTTTTCAGGATAGGGTGCGGAAAAAAAACACATGTTCAAAATAATTTTTTCGGCGTCCCGAGCCTGTTTCACTACAGCAATATTCCTCAACTTCCTCATTATGGACTCTGCCATCATCATAACATAGGAAAGTTCTCAGGATAGGGTCAGAAAAATACCACATGTTCAAAATAACTTTTCCGGGCGTCCAGGGACGGTTTCACTCCAACAATATGCCTCAACACTCTTATTATGGACTCTGCCATCATCACAAACTAGGAAAGTTTTCAGGATAGGTTGCGGAAAAATACCACATGTTCAAAATTATTTTTTCGGACGTCCAGGGTCAGTTTCATTCCAGCAATATTTCTCAACACTCTTATTATGGACTCTGCCATCAGCATTATATAGGACAGTTTCCAGGATAGAGTAAGGAAAATAGCCACATGCTCAAAATAATTTTTCCGGGCGTCCAGGGCCGGTTTTACTCCAGCAAAATTTCTCAACACTCTTATTATGGACTCTGCCATCATCATAATCTAGGAAATTTCTCAGGATAGTAGCAGAAAAATACCACATGTTCAAAATAATTTTTCCGGGCATCCAGGACCGGTTTCATCCCAGCAATATTCCTCAATTTCCTTGTTATGGACTCTGCCATCATCATAATCTAGGAAAGTTTTCAGGATAGGGTGCGGAAAAAACCACATGTTCAAAATACTTCTTCCGGGCGTCCACGACCGGTTTCACTCCAGCAATATTCCCCAACTTCCTTATTATGGACTCTGCCATCATCATAATCTAGAAAAGTTCTCAGGATAGGGTGCGGAAAAATACGACATGTTCAAAATAATTTTTCCGGGTGTCCAGGGCCGGTTTCACTCTAGCAATATTCCTCACCTTCCTTTTTATTGACTCTGCCATCATCATAATCTAGGAAAGTTCTGAGGATAGGGTGCGGAAAAAATACACATAGCCAAAATGATATTTCCACCAAGACAATTGTTCGTGGAAGATGAGGGTATATTTTTCAGAAATGTACATAAGTCAAGAACTAGTCGTCTTCTGAATTGCGAAAAAATCAAGCTCATTTGACACCAAAAAAGGTATACTTTTACCAATTTTCATGTGAATTATACCATTTTATGCGAGCAAAAAATTAGATACTGAAAAATCGGGCTTTCGCATAGAAATATATATTATATACTCACTATAGAATGCTAATCCCCATGTCAAAACTGTTGTAAAAATTTCAGGCTAGTCCGCAATGCGCATGCGCGTCATTGGTGATTTTTGTAACAGGCCCGGTTTTAGTAAAATATTATGGTACTTGTGAAGATTAACAAACGTTAATTCTGAATCTCGGAGAATAAGGTTGGAAACCTCATTGTACTTGTACCTGTTATTTGTATTTAGCCAATTTGAATACATATTTTCACATATTTATGATCCCGAATATTCAGCAAAGGCCATCAGAAAGTAGAGTACGGTTATTATTACTATTTACCGCTCTGAAGTGACTGATTTTTGGTTTCACATTCACTTTTCAGCTGTAGTTAACCAACAAAAACCTACGGAACCACTCCAAATCGTCGGTGCGAATTTCAAGGAAGTACTGGATTGGAAAATAAATTGAAAGTACAAATAACTATGAAAATTTATTTCAGCTAATATCATGAATAATTTCAATTCAAATTGGATTTATAAAATTGGATGCTTGGTAGCTCGAGGTTTTTTTCTAGAACGATTCATGTCAAAATACGCAGCTGCATTTAATTTGAATCATTTGAAAAGATTAACATGCTATTTTATTACCTTAGTACAATTTCCACAATGGGGGTGCATGAAAAAGTAAGGCCAGAAGCATTTTCCTTTACAATCAAAGAAAAGCAGTTCCATATTGACATTAATTTTCTGAGGCGATTCTATCTATGTATGTTTAGTACTTTTTGTAGGAATCTAGAACTCATAATATAAGCGGTGTGGTAGAAAGTTGTATCACTTGGCATGCAAGCTTACGCAGACACAGTATTGGTACTGCATCAGGTTTCAAATTATTCTAGTGTCGTTTTCACATGAATCTTCATGAGGCAAATATCTGCCACAAATTACAATTTTCTCACTCAAATGTTCTTCTGGAGTCTCTTCTTAAAAACAATAACCAAAAATCATGCCTTTTTTGTCAAGCTGAAATATTATTTAAGCTATCCCAAGTAGCACACCTATATTGGTCAGATATTGGTACAATATTGTGAACATATTGGCGAAATATTTGAAATGCAATATTGGCGAGAAATAAAATGTGAACATTCGGTGATTTGGTCCAATATTACTTGAATAATATTGGCGAAATATTCTTGAACTAACATTGGCCTCAAAATGTTCGGCGATATTGGTACAATATCGCTGATACAATATTCTGACAATATTGGCACAATATTCAAAAGTTATATTGTCGAGAAGTAAAATATGAACATTTTGCGATATTGGTCGAATATTGTTTGAATATTTTAGAAATAGTTTTGGTGAAATATTCTTGTAGCAATAATGGCCTCAATATATTTATTGAGAAATTATATAATATACCATGGTAAATTATTAAATGTCTTTCAGTTGATGAAGATGACACCAGAGTCTGCCTTTTGATCGCCATAACCACTGAGTGAGCTGTCTTGAAAACAAGTTATGGAAAGCATTTAATATACTTTCAAAGGTTTTAGACGTTCTATATGTAGAGCCACCTAGCGGATTTTTATCCAGGTTTGATCATGATATAATTTCAATATGTTCCATTGAATATTCGGCCAATATTCAAATTTCATCTCAATCTAGATATATGAAACAATATGAAGACAATATTGTTTTAACGATATCGATAAATATTATTGAACCAATATTGACCCAATATTAATTAATAAAATTTGTTGAATATTGGCGAAACGATATTCAACCAATGTGTAATCACACTTGGAGATACAAAATAGTTTTATTCCTAGAATCGATATTAGGGGAATATTGGGATTGCGATATTTATTCTAGATGTTAAAAACGATGTGAGGACAATATTGTTTTATCGATATTGGTAAATATCATTCAACCAAAATTGACTCAATATGAGTTATTACAATTTGTCGAATAAAGTGGAAATGATATTCAACCAATATTGTAACAAACTTGGAAATACAATATAGTTTTTCCCCTATAATTGATATGACTGGAATATTTCGATTGCAATATTTATCCTAGATGTGGACAACAATATAGAACCAATATTGTATTATCGATATTGGTAGAAATTATTCAACCAATATTGACCCAATATTTCTTGTGATAATCTACATTCAAAACTAGGTCAATCAATATTCCACCAATATTATTAATATTATATTGTTTATTGAATATTCACCCATATTGGACCAATATTGATTTTTCATTTACAATATATCTATATTGGCCCAATATGGAACCAAGATTCAGCCGATACCTGGGATTTTGAGCAAAGCATAAACGTACATAAAAAATTTCATTATCTACCAAAAATTATTCATTTCAGGTATTTTTCCTTTACACAACACTAAACAGTTTACTATTTATTTGTAGGAAGAAACGGCTTCATTAGAAATTGTCTTTAAGGGAACAGTCTCTGTCTCTGGCAAGAGTGACAGATCTTAGTGACAAGTCTTCCTGTTGATGAAAAAGCACTGTTGCACGGTCATTATAATTACAGTAGCATAGGGTACATTATTGTGTTAAATGAATTTCTTTCGCGCCTAAAATTCGGAGTAATCTATCTCTAAAAGATTCTTTTCGGTTTTAAAAAGTCCTAAATGCGCTGTCAAATTTATCTCTTTCAAATAACATGTGTTTTATTGCCTCATAACAAAAAACTCTGTATTGGAACACCAAATTATTTTCAAACTTGTCAACAACCTACCCAAACTACACTGATGACGAGCATACGCACATCGTAAACGGGTCGCATACGCGGTATGCTTTTCGCCGTGAAAATTGGCAGGATCAGCATTCTAGAGTTAGTACATAATATCTAAGGTTACATCGAAAACAGTTAAAAACGAAAGTTTCCGATTTCTATTTTATCATCTTTACTATCGAGTATTTTTCGCTTAAACGTCACCTTTCGTCGCAAGTCGCAAAAAATAATTTTCAGCCCCTAAACTGCGTCCTTATTTCAGCCTTTTCAATTTGTTAGTGTACATATATTTTCCCTTAAAGTTAGAAGCTCAACAACATTCTCCACCTGGTCCTTGCCTGTTACTTTTTTTCTTATTTTAAGCGTTCAGAATTCGTGATTGCACTAGCGTCTATGAAATACCACATATATTTGTTATTATCAATACCTATAACAATCAAATTGCTTGCGCGCAACTGTCGGTCTAGGGGAAGTAACAGTCTATCGCAGTTCTCCTCCTTTTTCGTAACCCGCGGTTTTTTTCCGCACTCTATTCAGAAAACTTTCCTAGATTATGATGATGGCAGAGTCCATAATAAGGAAGTTGAGGAATATTGCTGGAGTCAAACCGGTCCTGGACGCCCGGAAAAATTGCTTCGAACATGTAGATTTTTTCCGCACCCTATCCTGAAAACTTTCCTAGATTATGATGATGGCAGAGTCCATAATAAGGAAGTGGAGGAATATTGCCGGAGTGAAACCGGTCCTGGACGCCCGGAAAAATTATTTTGAACATGTAGTTTTTTTCCGCACCCTATCCCTAAAACTTTCATAGATTATGATGATGGCAGAGTGAAACCGGCACTGAATGTCCTGAAAAATTATTTTGGCTATGTGGTTCCTTTCCTCAATCCATTCTGATTGACAAATATATAACTGTTTTCAACTATTCGTATGAAATAAAATACAGATATTGCTGAACTCTATTGCTAAAGTAACTAGGCTTGTATGGTGTTCATGAAATAATCTTCCTGAATATCACTCGACCATGACCAATAGCGACTAATATTTTCTTTAATTCATCTCGAGTCAATTCGGCCATATGAACAATAATATTATCAAAGAACAACTTCCTCGAGCTAAAGCTCTCGGGATTTATTCAGATTATTTATGGCAGGTAGCCGAGTGGTTGAAGCGACATTGTTTTAATTACTTTGGCAGCCAGTCGGCGATGGTTTAAACCATGGCGACTGCAGACATTTTTGTGATAGCTCGAGAAAGTGCTAGGAATCGCACGTAAAAAGTTAAGACCTCATTAATCCTTGGCTCGCACAAGTTTTGAATTCTGATGGCTGCCGTTCATTAAATTGTAAACTCTTGATAAAATTTTGAAGAAAATAATAGTCGGCTATTCTTCATAGTCTTGGGACATTAGATATTACCTACAAATATTGAAAAAACAATTTTGAATTAATGATATTGGTGGAATATTGGTTCGACCTATCATGAAAGTAAATAGTTACACATAATATTGAATAATTTCTACCAACATCAATAACACATTATTGTCTACATATTGTTTTAAACATCTAGAATAAATATTGCAATCCCAATATTCCACTCACATCGATTCTAGGGCTGAAAAACTATATATCGAACTATGATATCATATTGGTTGAATATTATTTCAGCTATATTCAACAAATTGTAATAACTCATATTGGGTCAATATTGGATCAATGATATTTACCAATATCGATAAAACAATATTGTCTTCATATTGTTTCCATCATATAAAATAAATACTGCAATCCTAATATTCCTCTCATATCGTTCCTAGAAATAAAAAACTATATTTCGCATCCAAGTTCAATTGCACATTGGTTGAATATCATTTCGCCAATATTCAACAAATCTTATTAACTCATATTGGATCAATATTGGTTCAATAATATTTACCAATGTCGATAAAACAGTATTGTCTCCATTCAAATTCTACATAAATGATTTACAAATTAAAGTACTTAATGCTAATATTGGGTCAATATTGGATTAATGATATTTACCAATATCGATAAAACAATATTGTCTTCATATTGTTTCCATCATATGAAATAAATACTGCAATCCTAATATTCCTCTCATATCGATCCTAGAAATAAAAAACTATATTTCGCATCCAAGTTCAATTGCACATTGGTTGAATATCATTTCGCCAATATTCAACAAATCGTATTAACTCATATTGGATCAATATTGGTTCAATAATATTTACCAATGTCGTTAAAACATTATTGTCTCCATTCAAATTCTACATGAATGATTTACAAATTAAAGTACTTAATGCTAATATTGGGTCAATATTGGATTAATGATATTTACCAATATCGATAAAACAATATTGTCTTCATATTGTTTCCATCATATAAAATAAATACTGCAATCCTAATATTCCTCTCATATCGATCCTAGAAATAAAAAACTATATTTCGCATCCAAGTTCAATTGCACATTGGTTGAATATCATTTCGCCAATATTCAACAAATCGTATTAACTCATATTGGATCAATATTGGTTCAATAATATTTACCAATGTCGATAAAACATTATTGTCTCCATTCAAATTCTACATAAATGATTTACAAATTAAAGTACTTAATGCTAATATTGGGTCAATATTGGATTAATGATAATTACCAATATCGATAAAACAATATTGTCTTCATATTGTTTCCATCATATAAAATAAATACTGCAATCCTAATATTCCTCTCATATCGATCCTAGAAATAAAAAACTATATTTCGCATCCAAGTTCAATTGCACATTGGTTGAATATCATTTCGCCAATATTCAACAAATCGTATTAACTCATATTGGATCAATATTGGTTCAATAATATTTACCAATGTCGTTAAAACATTATTGTCTCCATTCAAATTCTACATAAATGATTTACAAATTAAAGTACTTAATGCTAATATTGGGTCAATATTGAATTAATGATATTTACCAATATCGATAAAACAATATTGTCTTCATATTGTTTCCATCATATAAAATAAATACTGCAATCCTAATATTCCTCACATATCTATCCTAGAAATAAAAGACTATATTTCGCATCCAAGTTCAATTGCACATTGGTTGAATATCATTTCGCCAATATTCAACTAATCGTATTAACTCATATTGGATCAATATTGGTTCAATAATATTTACCAGCTTCGTGAAAACAATATTGTCTTCATATTGTTTCCAACATCCAGAATAAATATTGGAATCTCAATATCCCTATCATATACCGGGTGTCCCACATTTTATGTGACAGGCAATATCTGGTTTGCTGAAGGAGATACACAAAAATATTTCATACAAAAGTTTTAGGAGTTCATGAGAGCTATATTTTGATATAATATACAGGGTGTTTGGTGTAGGTGCTACAAACCAAAATAGTATTTTTTTAAATAAAATGTATATTATCACTTATTCTGATTCTACGTTGTATTCTGATATCATTTCACGTTTAGTTTTTGAAATTCGGTTACGGCGTTGTTGAGTTATTGCTTAAAATGTAAAGTCGTGAGAACGACTATTATTTTTAAAAATATCTCATACAATTATTCTCTCTGCATCATATCACATGAAAGTTAGTCAAAATTTTGGGTGTTCGAAGTAATGGTTTCAATTTTGAGTTGTGGAATTCAGTCAGGAATTTTGAATATGAAACAATTGCGAAATTGGAAGAGGTGTATTCGAAAACAAATCGTTAGTAACAATGTAAATAATATAACTTGATAAATCATTTCATAAGAATGGTAGGTACCTAGATATAAGTCATAAAAAATGTTCAAAGTGACGCCCATTAGATATTATACAGGCTTCGAAACGTCGAATCACTTCTCTCGTACAAGTCGCTCTTATAATATTAGGCGTAATATCACTGCACGCTAGTCGAATTTTCATTTTCAGTTCATCCACATTCAAAGGAGGAGTAGTGAAAACAATATCTTTTAAATAACCCCATAGGAAAAAATCAAGCAGTGATAAATCTGGGGAACGAGCCGGCCACCGAATTGGACCCTTATTACCAATCCATCTTATTGGGTACGTTCCATCCAGATATTCACTAACAACCTGTGAATTGTGAGGAGGAGCACCATCTTGTTGCCACCAAATTCCTTATCGTTCTGCTATGGGAATATCTTCCATTAACTGGATCAAATCATTTTCTATAAAATGTAAATATCGTAATCCATTTTCATTGAAAAAGTAAGGTCCTATGATGCGGCCATTGAACAATCCACACCATACATTAATACCCCAAGTAGTTTGGAAAGTACTTTCGTGGACCCAGTGGGGATTTTCTTGAGACCAATAGTGACTGTTATGTCGATTCACAACTCCATTATTGTGGAATCGCGATTCATCGCTCCAAAAAATTTGACTGAATATGTTAGGATTTTTATGTAATATTACCTGAATTCAAGCAATGAATTCAAGTCGTCGTTCAAAGTCCGTGGGTTTCAAACCTTGTAACAACTGAATTTTGAATGGGTGGTATTTATTTTCTTTCAGAATTCTCTGTACATTAGATTTACTCACCCCGACTTCTTCTGCAAGAGTACGGATAGAAACATGTAGATGAATAATGATATAAGCCAACACATTGATCTCTAAATCTTCAGTTCTAACAGATCTCGTATGATGACGATGCTTTATAGTAGAAGGAAATGACCCAGTTCGCAATTTTTCTTCAACTCTAGAAAAAGTCATTCGTGACGAAATGGGTCTGTCTGGAAAACGTTCTTGGTATAGACGTTGTGCTTGACGGCAGTTTTTCTGACATTCCCCAAAAATTAATAACATATCAATGCAATCACTTGGACTTAATGCGAAAGGCATACTGGAGTTTTCGCACAAAGAACACAGTTACTGTTTTGCAAAGAATCACTGAATGGAACTGGACAGTAGATACAATTCAACAACATTTGTTACTATGGCATCAACAAGCATAAGCTACTTGATGAAATTGTGCAATATAAAGCAATTCACCCTCAAGTTAGTCACATTCTCAAGAATTTCAATATTATATTCAACTGATATCGATATCGTATCGTAGAGGTGAGAATAATGGTTTGTATTCAGTTGTAGTCTAGTTCAATTTAATAAAAGATATAGACTGGATTCGTGTACGGGTAAATAAGTTATTTTGAAACCTTATATTTAAGGAAAAGTGCAATAACTCAACAACGCCGTAACCGAATTTCAAAAACCAAACATGAAATGATATCAGAATTTAACGTAGCATCAGAATATGTAATGATATACAGGGCGTTCTATTTAAAAAAATGGAATTTTGGTCTGTAGCACCTACACCAAACACCCTGTAAATTTAAAAATTATATCAAAATAAAGCTCTCATGAACTCATAAAACTTTTGTGAAAAACATTTTTGTATATCTCCTCCAACAAAAAAGATATTGCCTGTCACATAAAATTTGGGACACCCGGTATATTCCGGAAATGAAGAACTGTACTGTACATCCAAGTATGATAGCAGATTGGTTGAATCTTATTCAACCAATATTCAACAAAATCACATTAGCGTATATTGTAACAATATTGGTTTGATAATATTTATAAAACAAAATTGTCATCTAGAATAAATATTGCAATCCCAACATTCTTTTCATATCGTTTCTGGGGACAAAAAGCAATGTTATAAATTTAAGTTTTATATCACATTTGTTGAACAATATTTTACGAATATTCAACTAATTACATTAGATCATATTGATTAAAATTATTACGCAAACCTCACCTCAATATTGAAATAATATTATTGATACAATATTACAAAGATTACCTTTTACCATTATTGAAAGTTGAATATTTGCCAAATAGACAATAAACAGTATTGAAAAACATTATGATCAACTTTGGATGAAAACCGCTAGGTGTCTCTACATATAGAGCGTCTTCTAGAACCTACAAAAATATATGAATACTCCGCACAACCTGTTTTCAAGACAGTAAGATGTCTAAAATTCTTTGTGGGTCGACTCATACCTGCAAAACTGTGGGATAAAACGGCAGACATTTGACCAGCTTGATTAAAAGAAAACAAATGAAATCGTGGTCTGTTTCCCAAATATTCCGCAATATTGCGTGTGTGATAAACTTGGAGTTACTCGATTTAGTTTATCTGAATAAAACATATGCGTTCGGTTTTGATGTCTAATAATGAATGTCTCGATATTGCTTACATGTTACAATACATAATAATCAGGTCAATTGGTGAGGTTGTTCAACTTAATAATAGGAATTCCTAGTTATATTAAAAATGCTAATTCTACAATAATATATACCATCACATCTCCCAGGAGAGAGTTAAAAAAAATATGAGCTACTCTCATTTTTTTTTCTAATCTAAACATAATATTTCTTAATCTGATTCTTATGTACTTCCACTAAATGATTATTTCCTAAATCTAATTTAACATTTGGTGACTTATTTTCTACAATAGTGAACGGACCTTTGAAAAGAGCTTCTAACTTACTTACATCATCACATTTCAACATTACTCTAACTCCTACTTGATGACTAAATGGTTTTGATTTAATGTCATATCTATTTTTTCTTTTAGCTTTTGATTCCACTAGGTTGTACTTGGCATCATTACATGCTGTTTGTAATCTATATTTTAACTCCAATGGATAGTTCTCGAAATTATATAGAGGATCAATTGCATCAATAAATACAACATCAAGAGTTGCTTTCAATCCGGCAGTACCTTACGAAGCTTCCTCACCAAGACGAAACCAGAGAACACAACAGAATCCAGCAAAAACTGTATTTACAAAGTCCCATGTGAATGTGGAGATTCCTATATCTGAGAGACCAAGAGGCCATTATCAGTAAAAATAGCCGAACACAAAAAGTGGACTCAACGAGGGGAAACATCAAAATCGGATTCTCTGGGACGAAGCTAGTGTTCTTCATAGAGAGGAACATTGGTTCAAACGGAAATTTATGAAAACCACCTACATAGAAGCCAATGGTGCCTTCAGTCAACCAAGCGTGGAAATTAAAAACGTATGGAAACCGCTCATGGACCGTTTTGGAGGGAGAAAAAGCGCGAAACCACGCGCGCCACAAGACCGCGCGTAATTACACTTAATTATAGACCTATAAAAGGTCGCGTAGCATCTGATTTTGTCACTATTCACCAGAAGACGATTGCGGATTCAAGCAATTGAAACGTTTTGAAAAATTTGAAAGAGATAGAAATCTTTCAACCATTGTTAAAAAAAAATTGTTAAAATTGTTATTTCCGTCAACCGATTGCACCCCTACGCGCAACCCTCGGAAGTCTTCGAGAGACTTGTGTGAGCTAGGGAAGACGCAGCCCTTACCTTTTAACGTGTGATGCCATGCACGAGACCGATGACCATGCGAGGCTTTGTTTGAACCCTCGACCCTTCGCTCCAAAGGCGAACGCTCTACCCACACGGCCACCACCACCACCATTAAGATGATGGACGTCCGAAATATAAGTAATCAAGTTACTACATCGTCTAAAACATTCAAACAAATGCATCAGTTAAGTTTGACGCTAATCGTACAGGTTTTCCGAAAATAAGTTCATATGGTGTATATTTAGTTTCAGTGTGTACTGTATTGTTGTATGCAAAACACCAATACTGAACCCATGAACTCCATAAATTTGGGTGTTTTGAAACATGAATTCTCAAATAATTTCCCAAACTCTTATGCGTATTTTCAAGTGAACCTATAGTTTCGTGATAAGCTGTTGAATTCAATTGTTTGATATTCAAGAGTTTACAAGTCTCAGATATAGTAGAATTCAGAAACTCACATCCCTTATCCTTAACGAATTCTTCTGGAATACCGTATCTCAAAATGAAATTATCAACGAAAGATTTCGCAACAGTTATTGCCTCTTTATTCGGAATAGGGTAGGCTTCTACAAACTTCGTGAGTTCACACTGTAAAGTAAGAATATAACGGTTATTGTCAGAATCTTCTGGTAATGGACCAACAAGATCTAAAAATATTTTTTGAAACCCGGAAGAAGCAGTTGTTATTGTCATTGGTTCTGTGTTTGGAGGTTTGGAGTGTTTGTAACGTTGACAATCGTCACACCTTTTAACAAAATCTTCTACATTTTTTCGTAACCCTGACCAGAAGTAGTTTTTCTTTATGTTATTGTACATTCGGTTTATCCCTGCATGTCCTCCAGTCGGTAGTATATGGTAGTCATTAAGAATAAGTTGTCTCGTCTCAAGATTAGTTATATTATTTAAATCCTTTACTATCGATATTTTGACTCCTGAATGTTGTACTTTTTTGCGGTATTTCAATATTTCCTTTTCATTTTTCATAATTATAATTTCCGGAATATCATATTCTTTACAAATAATGTTAAGATCTCTCAACGTTGTACCTAAGTCAATCGTCGATCGAGCATCCTGACATAAGTAAATGATTCGCGAATCAATATTACATACTAATTTTCCAACAACGGAGTACTTTTTAGTCTTAGCAATTTTATTGAAATTAATAGTTGAAACAGGACATAGTTGATACGAGTCTCCGGGACGTTTTAGTAATTCTATAACTCCAGGGTGATCAATCCTATCGTCAGAATTATTAATACTCCTGGAGAGATTATTCGTGTGAACTGTTTTCTTTGCTTGAGCTCTCGTCATGACGTACATTGTATTTACTACATTACTTTGCATATTTTTCAATTCATCAGAAGAGATTTCAAAATCGTATTGTTCGAGAACAAGTCTGAATTTTGTGAGTCTACTTGATGGGTCCATCATACCGAATAAATATATTAATGGCCTGCAGTCTGTGAAAATTACAAATTTTCTCGAAAACAAATAAGGTCTGAAATGTTTTACGTCCCCAACCACAGATAAAATTTCTCGATGTATAGAAGGATAATTTCTTTCGAGATCTGCTCGCATATGCAATGGGTTTGTCATCTCCATTTGAAAGAACAGCCCCTATTGCAAACCCTGAACCATCACACTTGAGGGTGAAAATATTATCCGGAGAAAAATCTAGATATTGCAGTATAGGAGGGCTTTTCAGTGATAATTTCAATGTTTCATAAGCCTTTTGGCATTCGTCTGTCCAATGAAATGTTACACCCTTTCTTGTTAATTGATTCAAAGGAGCCGCTATATCTGCAAAATTTCTAATAAATCTCCTATAATAATTTGCAAAAGCTACAAATCTTTTCGTATCGCTACAATCTTTTGGAACAGGATAATTTTCAATGACATTAATTTTAGATGGATCGTGAGAGACTCCTTCATGAGAAATAATGTGTCCAAGGTGAAGAATTTCTTTTTTCAAAAATTGACATTTTTTAGGATTTAATTTGAGGTTCACTTTCCGTAATCTGTGAAATATTTTCGACAGATTTTTTTCATGGTTCGATAAATTATTTCCAAAAACAATCAAATCGTCCAAATAAACAAAACAACTTTCGCAATTTAGACCTGCCATAGCGACTTTCATGGCTCGAGAAAAAGAATTTGGTGAAAACTTCATTCCTTGGGGTAGTCTCGTCATTTGATATTGTCCTCGATCAGTAGTGAAAGCTGTGCAAGGCCTACAAGGCTTCCAATTCTATTTGATAATAACCTTGAGATAAATCAAGATGAGAAAAGTACATTGCGCCAGAGAGTGAATCTAAAATTTCAGTAATATTCGGTAAAGGAAATCTATCATCTTCAAGTTGTTTATTCAAAAGCCTATCGGGTTTCTTGGGGACAATCAGTAGTGGTGCTGACCACTGTGATTTAGTCTCTTCTATTATACCATCAGATAACATTTGATCAATTTGTCTATGAATTTCCTCTTTTTGAGCATGTGGTAACCGATAATGTTTGACATACGCAGGTTTTGCAGAATTGTTCAAGTGTATTTTTTGTTTATAAATATTAGTGACCGTTAAGCGATCATTTTCTAAGTGAAAAATATCAGAGTATTTCGCACAAATCTTTTCGATTGACTGCTTTTCCTCGCTATTCAAATGATTTGTATTGATCAATTTTAATAGATGATCAACTAGATTCAACGAATTGGTATTAGTATCACTGAATTGACAAAGTTCAGTCATCAATTTTTTCGATTTGAGGATTGAAATGTTTTATTAGAACTTCTTCATCCCGAACATTCAGAATTTTTACAGGTATCATATTATTTTCATCTCGCCTAGCTAAACATCGAGCTACAAAAACACCTTCGCATAATTCGCTAGGTAAAACAACACAATCATCAGAAGTTTCAACGTGAACAAATTTAATTGTTTCACATCGTGGCGACATCGAAGTATATAAATTATGCTTGGAATGCATTGATAGAGAGATTTTACTATTATTTTTCCAGAATGAAAATAAAAACTTTTCGTAGTCAATTATTGCGCTATGTTTATGGAAAAAATCTGAACCTAATACTCCATGCGTATCGTTATCAAAAGCTTCCATCAGCAGAAATGGATGACACAGTTTTGTATCATTTGCTTGTAATGTAATATAAACTTTACCTTCAGAAGTTGTTGACCCAGATATGCCAGTTATTCGATGTTTTTTCGAACGGTCAATAACTTCACCTTTGTTGACATATTGTTTAAAAATTATGCTGACTGATGCACCTGTATCAACTAGAAATGTTAGTAATGATTCCCTATATGCTAATTTTACGAAATTAAGGCCATTTACATTAAAACTGAGATGATTCTCGATATCTGTGTTAGACTCGAAAAAACGGTTCAGATGACGTTGATGGACGTGGAGAATTAAGAAACACAGTTTCAAGGTTGTTAATAGGTATATTTCCATTGGAATTTCTTGAATAATATGCCCTTTGTGGATTGTTTCTCACTGAATTACCATGATAACCCCTGTAGTTGGAACCTCTACGTATATTTCGTGAAGAATTTTGACTTCTATTGCCCGAAAATGAAAAATTTCCTCTGTTTTGTTGAAAAAAATTTGAATTCCTGAAAAATCTTTTGTTTCCAGTATTATGTCTGGAATTTGTACGTCCTCGCATGTGAACAATTGCATTTTGCTTGGGTATAACTTCATCTTTTGATCCCTGAATAGCATCACTTAATTTTGAACAATTTCTTGATTTAATAATAGTTCGAATTCTGAGTTTTGTAATCCGTTGGCGAATGCATTGATTGCTATTTTTTCATTCACTCCCCTTAAAACCTAAATAGCATTTTGATTACCTTCAGCTTGCGTAATTGTAAGATCAACTAAAAGTTCTTCTATAGATTTTCCGAAATCATCAATTAAACAGTTTCTTTGTTTAGAATTGTGCATCTGAAATGATAGAGCTGAAATAGATTTTTTAGTGATGAAATGAGTTTTTAAATCAAAATTAATTGTGCATTACTGACATACGTACAATTCATTCTAATTTTTGCACTTTGAGACAATCGCGTTTTTAAAATATAGTTAGTTAGTAATTTTTTGCCTGCATCATCTAGTAACGCATCATACAATTCAATGGAATCAATAAGCTGTTTAGTTATACGTTCTCTGTACCGTCCATGACAGGCAGTAGGCTTGCAGCCGTTCTTAAATAAAAATTTTCTGTCATGTAGTCGGTTTTACTTGAAAAATCTGAATCTGTATAGCGTATAGTGACTTTGATTTTGGAGGGAAGAGTAATGGATTGGTCAAGAAATTTACCGAATCTACTGTTTAAATGTTCATCAATTTCCCTAAAATATTGCTCAATATATGTTGAATAAGACCTAATTTCATTCCTAACTTTATCTTCTACCTTATATTTATTAAATTTATCTACTAAACAACGATATTGATCCCTGAGCTTTTCTAATTCTTTAAACTTACGACGTGTAAATTCTTCGTCTCTTCGTCTTTCAGTATTGTCCTTCTGTAGATTCCTATGGAATACTCTTACTTCTTCAATGAGATACTTCAATTCATCTGGGTTAGACATAACTTCCTATAGTGAGTGGATTCCATTGTTTGATAGGCTCTCATCGGGGTATAACATTTATTTTAGGCCATTCCTCAACTAATTACTTCCAATTTGCATCTTCTATTCCAATATCAAATATCCAACGTTTTCAATATTGATTAGTTCCATCTGCATTCGTTTCTCCATCTCCTTTTCCAGCTTGGTTGATTTTTATTTGACTTTCGATTTAGAAAATCCCATTTTTGTATAAAACAATTCAGTTCGATATAACTTTAATTTCCATTTTGTTCTAAAGCAGGATCGCCGTGTGATAAACTTGGAGTTACTTGATTAAGGACCAGTTTTCCATGTTCCAGTTAAACTCCAGATAACTATCTAATAGTTTAGATGCTGAACGACATTCTTCAAATGACGTTTGAAGGATCACATTCTAAACTATTAGTTATCTGGAGTTTAACTGGAACATGAAAAACTGGCCCTTAGTTTATCTGAATAAAACACATGCGTTCGGTTTTGATGTCTAATAACGAATGTCTCGATATTGCTTACATGTTACAATACATAATAATCAGGTCAATTGGTGAGGTTGTTCAACTTAATAATAGGAATTCCTAGTTATATTAAAAATGCTTATTCTACAATAATATATACCATCACACGTATACCGCCTCGGTCGGTTTTCTTGTAGGGTAAATTTACAATAACAGAAGTTTCGAATGAAATGAATAAGGCAACATTATTATTGGAACTTACTAAATCACTGTCACTAATCAGTTTAATTACTTTCATTTGTTAAATTTTCGACTCATTTATATTATGTTTTTATTGAAATGGGCAATTAACTACAATAATAACCACGCGCATTTCATTTAGAAGTATGAAAATTAAGCTTCATAAAAATCCACCATTAGATCCTGTCAATACTGTCACTCTTGTGCTAATATGAGCGGAAATGGCGGGATTCCAAGTGTGATATCTTCGTGCCAGGGTTCTCATTGAAAAGTTTTCTAATAATAGTTGGAGGCTACAAGATACTTCGTAGTAATCTCCATAATATGTTGGTACTCACTTTCGGCACTGGATAAGGATGAATTTGTTCGTCTCTCTGGATTGCCCACAAATATTTCAAGAAGGAACATGACCAAATTATTATTGAACAAACTACCTACACAGAAAACGATTCGATATTTATAAACCTCATGCAAGAAGACTTGTTTCGCTAGCATAGTAGTTTCTTTACTGTCTGATTAAATAAAGTTTGTGGATATCGAATCGATTTCTGTGTAGTTTTTAAAATTACTATGGATCTTTATCAAGTTACGGCAGAGTCGATCACAATTTTTTTATTATTATTGAATGAACGATGACTTTTTAAGAAAATACAACAAAATGAAGAAACACATTAATAATAGTCAACAATCCAAGAAAATTGCACTACGAAAATTAGATTCCGCCTCAAATATTCTGTACTGATTTCTACTATTTTCGAATATTTTTCAAATCTGGCAACACAGTAGCATCAAATAAAAAGTCACAAAGTTGTATCTTTCGTTCATGAATAAAAAATCATTCTCAATCATTGAATTCATTCAACTTTAGTCCGAAACAACGAAAATTGTAAAGTGAAAAAGCTCACGATACAATACATGGTCACTTCGAGCTGGATATATAAGTAACGTGAACCAGCGAAAAATAGAAGAATCAACTGTCATCAATTTGTCACATCGATCAACAACAGTCACTCAGGTCCTTCGCAGCTTTTTTGCTCATCAGACAAATCATCAAAAAGAATACATAAGTAAGAAGATCATATTCATTGCACGGATACAACAGACCGCCGGTCAGTGGGCAGAAAGCATTGAGGTATTTCTCGATTCCTTTCCTTATTCCTCATATTCATCCTCCTCAATTTGTTTGCTTTGCGTAAGTTCTCATATGTAACATGGATGCAAAAAAACTCAAATCATTAAATCAAAAACAAGCAGCTGTCAAAAGTAAACTCGCGAGATTTTCCTTGGTGGATTTGACAGATGCTTCGAAACTCAATGAACTAAACGTCAGATTAGAAAAAGCTGAGCTTCTCTGGAATGATTTTGATACCGTTCAGTCAGAATTAGAATTACTAGATGAAACAAAAGATCATACGGAAGATAGAATTGATTTTGAAAATTTTTATTTTGAATTAGTCACTCGAGCAAGGGATTTGGTGAAAACATTTTCAATTCAACAAGTAAAAATACTGCTTCAAATAGTACAATCTATGCTCTCAACTCTCAATCAAATGTTCAATCTAATAATACAAACTTACCAAAACTGAATTTACCTGAATTTCACGGATCATATGAAAAATGGTTGCAGTTCTAAGATACGTATAAGGCAATGATACATAACTGTAGTTCAATTAGTAACATTCAGAAATTCTGGTATATAAAATCATGTCTCAAAGGTGAGGCGGCTAACGTTATAACAGCTTTGGAGGTATCTGAAGCACATTAAACCAAAGCTAGGGATCTAATATGTGAGTGTTATGAAAACAAACGTGTCATAATACAATCTCATCTCAAGGCCAAATTCGATATACAGGGCATTCAAAAAGAATCATATTTTCACCTCCGAAATATCATAGACACCGTTAATCAACATCTCAGAAATTTAGAATCCCTAGGGTTACCAGTGAATCAATGGGATATAATCATTATATATCTCGTTTCATCCAAACTAGATGCCACAACTAAGAGGGAGTAAGAGGAATATGCCTTGAAACTCGAGAAAGTGTTACCAACGTTCAAGGAATTCACAATTTTCTTGAATCAAAGGTGTCAATTGCTTGAGGGATTTTACTCTAATATCAAAGGTACTCAATCCTCACTGAAATATTTGTCAAAAAATAAGTCAGGTAATAGTGCATCATACGTCGCCACTACAGGGCCATCGTGTATTCTTTGCCACAAAGATCATTACATATTTGCATGTAGCGACTTTTTGAAATTAAATTCCCATCAGCGCTTAGCTGAAATAAGAAAGCTCAAGGCTTGTATCAACTGTTTACGTAAAGGTCATCAGTTGAACGAATGCAAAAATCAATTTGTTTGTAAAAAATGCTCGAACAGGCACAATACACTGTTGCATCTAGAAAGGGAGCAGAGTCGAAACAATCCAAATAATGATACACTGGTTCCTACACCAAATGATGTAAATGTGTAAGATCACTCAGAAACAGTATCACATGGATCTCAGTCAACCTTTGCTGCATGTACTGCAAGGAATACTAATTTGGATCCATATGTCCTACTCTCAACAGCGAATGTTTTAATTATTGACACATTCGGTAAATCTCATAAATGTAGGGATATCTTAGATAATTGTTCTCAATCAAATTTCATTACACAAAAATTATTCAATATTTTGCAATTACCTGTTTCCAAGGTGACTCATTCAATTGAAGGGTTCGTCTAAAATTTGACATCGGTGGTACAAAAAACCATTGCTACAATCAAATCAACCACAAGTTTATATGTTGGTCGAGATATAACATTTTTAATTTCGAATAAAATCACGAAATATTTACCTGCTTTTTCTTTCGAT